>OV884031.1:10725000-11325000 GCA_930367265.1 Catocala fraxini
GAATAGTCCAACAAAGGAATAAACGATGTTGTTCGAACAAATTAAGCTAATAACGAGGGCCCAAACAATAACATTACTTTTAATATTATGCAGATTTTATGTCCGTAATTATTGTTTACGAGATTTTCTAAATTGAACTGGGTATCACTGGTTCAAGCCAGTAATTTGGAATGTTCATCCACAATTTAACAACCTAAATTGTTACGGAAAGGTTCATGATCTATGTCAAGTCGGGTTAAACCCGACTAGGCAACAATACATTGTGTACATATATATGTAGGTACATTTGACGAATGAATGGCGTAGTGGTTCGAATGATCGCCTAGCCTACCACTGCGCCGAGTGTTGTGGGCTTGAGCCTTACACGGGACAGAAATGGATGATGCACAAATAGGTTTTTTATATGATTATTTCTTATATTATTATGCTGAGCCTGGGTGTTATTTGTGTCCGTTGTTTTTGAATAGTTGTAAAATCGCGCACGATACAGGAATGAGACATAGTGCGGAAGACTTCTTTAAAAGAAAGGAACATACATAGGGTCAAGCCTGTATGTTCCGTAGGGGTATGCAGTATACTGAGTTATATTTTTACTATCTGTTTTAGGTTCTACGTAACAGGAGTCTGATGCCGCCTAACTTGCAAACTGGTACTGAGAATTTCCTATAAAAAACCCAATAACAATACTCGACTGAGGCTGATATTGGCAGATTAGCTTTCGTCTTTGTAGAGCTAGCCTAGGTAGTGCTGTAAATCCAAATGTACCTACGAGCTTTTAGAGACGCCTACGTCATACCACCCACCCCGGTGTCTTGGTTTCTCTGTAATTTTTATATTTGCGTATTTAATGAGATATTTTTACTGAGGTCAAACGTCTATGTTACTCCTTTGATAACAAACACGGTGGTTTATTGCTCGTTTTTGACGTAAAAAAGGACAAACTAATAAACGCACTTTTGCTTAGTTTTTAGAATATTTCTCTGAATTTTAGGTATATAGTATAAGGTATGTTTTGGCTTTAGATTATCTATACTAATATTAAAAAGAGGAAAGATTTTACTTTATATGGTTCAATCTATGTTGGTAATTAATAAACTTAAAAACTATTGGACCTACTTAAAAAATCTTTTACCATTAAAAAACTAATTTATCCAGAAGTAATATAGGCTGTATAATATCACACTCGGAGTGTAATCGTATACCAGTAATTAAGTATCCCACCAAAAACATTTTCATGTAAAATGTTGCCAAGACGAGACCATATGACTCGTACTGTCAAAAACCTATCAGATCAGATCTCATGTAGAGCCAAGCTTCTAACTCTACACGCCCTAACTCTACAAGACTTAACTTCACAAACTCTACACCTCAGTCAAAATATGTGGCTTGGCGGTTTCGCTACATTCACATGGGCGTAAGATGACCCTAAGAATTTTGATGATCATGAGTGAATAAGTGACGAAATCAGGTTTTTTTAGATATCAATAAAATCTAAAGTATAAGAGTTATGCAATTAAATCTTTATATGTTTAATAAGTCTGCTATTGACAACATATCTCGAGAATTTTGTTTATCTAGTATAATCCAAACCCAAGTTATAAGGGTTCAAAAAACAACGAAGCGCTTCGAGAAAAGGTAGGTAGTACCCATGCGTTTCGCTTGGCTTGTCTTGGCGGGGCCACTACCGTGCCCCCAGAAAAGCGTGAGAGAAACCGCGTCGAGCCGCTAGTTAGCTATTGTATAAAATTGTTATTAATAATTATTATTTTAATACGTCCAAATGCAGTTCATCTTGTTTTTATTCTCTGATTGAATGCTCATTTGTTTTTTGTTCAGCCATATTTTAATTTTGGCACTACTAATTTTCTGTAGATACTGGTTATTTATTACACAAAGTCGTATTCAAGCTGTGTAGTAAATAAAGTAGATTTTATATGCAGGTTTGTAGATATCTTGATTACACACATTTACAATGGCTGGGTTTTTAAAATGTATGTGTTCCGTGTTTTTTATTCGCGTATTAACGTAGCATGGTGTAAGATTGGTATTAATTTCATCGTAAATGTGGAGTCAAAATACTGTTAACATTTGTGTGTGTGTGAGTGTGTGTGCGTGCGTGTGTGTGTGTGCGTGCGTGTGTGTGCGTGCGTGTGCATGTGTGCGTGCGTGTGCGTGTGTGTGTGAGTGTGCGGGTGCGTGTCGTCTTTCACCCGTGGTTTCTTTATATCACACTTTAGTTCTATCACGTTGAACAAAACTCAAAATTTTCCAGAAGACATATTTGAATAAATTCCTTTAAATTTGCAAGCACTCCGCTTCCCGCACAACGTCTCCGCCCTACAGTGTGTTGTTTGATTTCTTTTGGAACTGCATGTGATCTTAATGCGATTAGAGTAACAAATTTTAATATCGTATTATACTTTGTACTTTTCTATGAACACATATAATAATGAATTATAAAAAATGGTAGAACAAGGGAATGCATTAACGCATACCTCTCCGCGGGGCGACGACGTAGAGGTTATGTCGCACTCACCGGGGGAAAGATGGTGACTAGCGACATCCCGGTAATACTGACTAAGCCTACCACGGTGTTCCTCGACATAGCCAGAGTCGGCGGAGCTGCGCGAATCACTTTCACATGCAATCGCGACCCCGCCATGGTTTCGACTCCACGATTTCACTACACGAATATACCTTCCCTATTTAAAATATATACCTATATTTTTTTTTTCTACTGTCCTCTTGTTGACGAAGACAAAACGACACAGAGGCGCGCGTGGGAACACGCACGCCGCCTCTTGGACCTGGTGCTGACCGGGTGGCGGTCAGGCCCACGAAGCCCAACACACCCAGATAAAACCTCAGGGTGGCTGGAGGTCATCTCGCGCCTTCCAGTGCCTGGTTCTGCGGTTGGGGAGAGAGTTCAAGCGCTCCCGCTCCGCCACCTCCTTGATAGAAATTACTTCCTCACAGAAGAAGGCGACGGCTTTCTACGACCTCTTGCTCCGGATCATAGCCTGAGCCACGGCGCGCGACCGTACCTGCAGCGCCTCGAAGACTGAGGCCAAGCGACGGATGTGAGCTACAAAGTCCCATCGGCTGTCGAGCAAGAGACCTAAATACTTTAGGGTTGACTCGACGCCGATGCGGACCCCTCCTACCATGATATGGGCTCCTCGAGGTGGCCGGTTCTGATGGCTGTGAAAACAAACGGCCTCGGACTTAGACCGGGCCACCTCGAGGCCCAATCGCCGGATACGACCAACGACTTGTGCAACCCCAGTGGTCGCCAGTATGGCCGCCGCCCGGTGGGACTTACCCCTCGCGCTGACAAGTGTGTCTTCGGCGTAACAAGTGACACCGAAGCCACGGAGAAGCGTACTACTAACACAACCTAACCTAGTTCTACACGAACGAAGCCGCAGGCAAAAGCTGGTTATTCAGAAAGAAGAGATTAGCAAGTTTCAGTAAAATATAAAATAGCACTAGGTGTAGGGCTCCTCCTATTGGACGACAAACAACTGTGTGACCGCGTCTTATGTTATAAAATAAATTTCATCATACTTGCTTAAGTTTATTATGTTCCTTATCTAAAATATAATAGTCCGAAATAAACATAAATCCGAATGCGTTTATGTATTAAGAAATTATCAAAGTAGTTTAGCTATTAATTTTACAACTTACTATTTGGTAATGTGTATAATAATAACAGCCCCCTATATAAACTGTTCCACTGCAGCTGGGCCCAAGCCTCTTCACTGACACGAAGCATGTGTCCAGCAGTCGGAAAGTTAGGCCATAGCCTACCACACTGGCTCAGTGTGGCAGATTCAGGTTCTACCACAATATTTTTCCTTCACCGTCAAAGCGAGTATTTAATAACTATTTAATGCGCAAATAATTTCGGAAAGCCAGAGGAGCATGCCTTCGGTTCGAACTCTAGACCTCTGCGTGGTAGTCCAATGGTCTCGCACTAGGATATCGCATTTAATATATTTGCAATTAATACAATGTTTTATGCTTTCATCATGTGTATGTTGCACATAACTTAAACTCTGCGTAATGCTTTGCATATATTTATAAAGGCGTAGGAGAGCTCTATCCGTAACTTCAGAACAATTTTGAGTGTAGGGAACTTCTATTTTACTTACTCCTATAACTTAGTTACAAAATAGAGTTTATCCTGGTTTTATCCTACCAATAGAACCTAATATACTAAAACAAAATTTCCATGTATAGGTGGATACAACTTGCTTCCTGGTATAGTTTCAAAATTATTTACCTATCACTCAAGTTTGGGTAGGTACTTCTTTATTTGCGGCAAGAGTTGCGAGAGTGAGAGAGAGTTTATATTGAAGCCACTTTTATGAGTTTTGTAAGAGCCCTATTTATACTTCTTACAACTTTGTTCTCCAGCGATTTTATCTCTTCTTGTTCGTAACTAACTACTGCATGCGACTGAGTTAATATGATAATAATCGGAAAATAATTTTAAATTTGCTGTTTATTCATATTCATTATGATAACTCAGTAGTACTCAGAGGTGTTTATTTATAATCCTAAGTGCTATAAGATTAATAACTTAAAGCTGCTAATGATCGTGCGTTTCATCGCAATCGCAAAAATTGTACTGAAACCACGTTCCGCAATGCCGTTGACGCGATTGCGATTAAATTTTATTTGCAAACGAACTGATATTTTCTTTTACATTAAAAGAGTTATGTCTTTCGGTAGCTCTCACTGTAGCGTGCTCAGTAAAAGAGATGCATTAATTAGATATTACATCCATTATCATGTTATAAGCAATTTAAAAGTAAAAAGAAGATCTATTTATTGTTTGATTCCTTCCAAATGCCAAAAAAATTGACGTCTAATATTCCTTGTAATTTTAATGTTAAATGGTATGCATAGAATTAGAAAGTAGGTACTTATAGTACGATAGTGCCTATAATTCCATGATTAATTACTAAAGGAGATTTTGATCATCAAAGTTTAGAGACAAGGTATCTTTTTATTTTATTTTTTTACTTATCGGTTAAAATAACTCCGCCTTGATGGGAAGCAGGTAATAGAATCCATTAGTCCCAATCAGTGACATTACGTTAGCAACAAGATAGTCCCTACATTGATTGCTTTAAGAGATAGTTTTCCTTTTTATCAAAATAAGTTAATATTAATCTATATACCTACTAATATAATAAAGCCAAAGGGATAGTTTGTTTTTTTTTTGTTGTACATACATCTATGAAATAGATTATATACATAAATATATATTTATGTATCTATTTATCTGTCGTCTCGAGTGACGTGCTCTGCTGGCGGCGCGTACCTATGTACCTACGTACCTGCGTACCTATGTACCTATTACCGTACCTATCTGTTTCTCCCTGAATGTACTAGGTGCATTATGACAATTTATAGTGCTAAACATGCATATACAGATCATTAGTGTTACGAATTTATCACAGAATAAGGCGAAAGTGTATTTCATCCACATTTCGCTAGCTATGATTTAAGGTCTCACACAATTCCGAGCGAACCTATTGCCATCTAACGGGCACAGTAGCAGAATATACTGCTAAAGAGATCTTTTTGATAGAAAGTCCAATAAAACTTTTGTCCTACTCAAGAATAGGACCAGAGACCGCATGCACAACATACGCATTTATGCGCTGCGCCATCGAGGCAGCTTATAAGCGTCACACATCACATCGAATTATTAGTATATTTAATGCTTGCCTCGGTTCGTGACGTTAGTTTGCATCTCCATTTACGGTCGATCGTGAGGGTCAAGATCCAAGTGCTGGGGCGGGACATGAAGTATTAGTTTTCCAGCTAATACTATATTAAGAATTTCTAACTAATTCCCAAGAATTTCTACCTAAATCCCAAGAATTTCTTTTCTAGGGATTAAGTTAGAATTTCTTAGAGATATACTAGCTCTGACAGAAGCTTTCTTTGTGTAGTTGCGTTATTTAAACAAAGCTTTTACTAATAAAAATCCTTCTATCCATGAGTAACATACTCATGGATAGAAAGTTTTCTATGAGTAAAAGGGCCTCCGTGCCAGTAGGCTCAGAGGTTATTCCGTACATATAAACAAACAAATTTTCTAACTTTATAATGTTAGTACAGATATTTCACTTCTCACCAAACTTTATCCCTTCATCACTTAAGGGTCAGGCAGACATTCGTAAAACTCATTAAGTTACGTTTTGATGTCATATAATAATTTACATACCTACGTTAAACAAATAAGATTTTATCTTCTGCAATATTTTTGCATAATGTTTTGCATATCGGAAATGGAATATTTCCCACGGTGTTTTTAATAATATGGCACTATGACACATATTTTATTATATTTAATCTAAAACAATCGTTAGGTTATAAAATTACATTAGCCATTTGAACGAGGAAATGACACTGGGTACGTCTAAACATACATAATAACGTAGTTTTAAACATACATAATCAATCTATAATGTAAAGAATATATGAATGCAGCAGAACTTATTAATATTGATATCATGTGTATTGTGTAACTCATAATTCAACTAATATAATTTATAGTCTTCAAATATTTCAACTTGCCATAAAGTTATTCATTAGATGTCTAATTATTTGATATCGGGCGTCGACATTGACAGCAACGTAGGTGGCCGTGATATAGCGAGTTCGATACCTGGACGGGAAGTTTATTCCAAGTTATCTGGAATATGATCAAAGCCAACATTTTGATAATATTAGAGACATTTCGTCAGGTACCTTGACATTCCTTCAGGAAATTACTTCAGTGATAGGTCTCTGTAGTAATTTCCCAAAAGGACATGCAAAGGTATTACGCTCATATTTTGCCATTTATGTATAGATCGTTTGTAACTGCGAATTTATTGCTAATTACTTGGTCAAAAATTCTGTGTAGCTACTAAGAATTTTCTGACAAATGTAATTATATTAAATGTGGGTAAATAAAGCTTTTCTGAACATAAACATGACGCTGAGCTATCATTTTATACATTTACTAGTAGTTTTACCGCGGTTTCACCCGCGTAAGTCTCGTTCCCGTGTGAATATCGGGTTTCACCCCTTTCACCCCCCTCGGGGTGGAATTTCCAAAAATCCTCTCTTAACGCTCCCGTACACTTTCTAAGGAACATACATGCTAAATTTCAGCTTCTTGTGTTCAGTAGTTTCGGCTGTGCGTTGTCTGTCAGTCACTCAGTAACGGAAGAGTTTTATATATATAGATGGAGGCGTAGTGTGTATGTATATCTTATGTAAACGCACTCTTTGAACTTCACCGTGAGTGTGGGTCCATGTATCTTTGACAAGCCACGGGTTGTGATCTCACCCTGTAAAGAATTCACGTGGAAAATGTAAATGTCCATGTTTTTAGCCATCCGAAATTCTCTTTAAATCTACCAAGCATTTAGTAAAAAATGCTCGCACATTTTGCTTGATTCATGTATATCGCGTTAAATATTATATGCAAGCATTTTTAATACAAGCGTGGACTGAAAATTTGCAGAGCCACAGCTTGCTGTCAATGTGCTATGTGCATTCACCCGAAGGTTTTCGTCGAAGCAATTTCTTATTTAACATACATATGTAACGCGTGGCAAAACTACACAGTATTTATTCGAAGAACATTTGGAGTCAAACAGCGCCACAGCCAAGACGGCGAGCACGCGCTTGTTCTTAATTGAAAGTAGAAATATTGAAATGAATCATCAAAAAGAGATCGCCATTCACATACTGTAACAAGTCACATTGATTTGTGCGTCGCGTTGTCTTTATGTGGATGAGCGATAATGCGATTAATCATTGTCACTTAATATGACAGGTTTGATTAACACTAGTAGAGTGCTATTAAGCCGTATTTCTTTGAACCCTACTGATATTATCATTGTGATAGTTTGGATTTGGATGATTGGCACATAAATTGTTCTAGGATTATATAATATATAGGATACTTGTATCCCAGCTTGTGTTCTGATGAGATGTACGCGAGCTGAACTAAAGGCAGAAGATAGTCAAAAAAAATTTTGCTATTTAAAATCAAGAGGTGAAATGACATTATGCATAACAGTCACACTCACCACTGTAACTAACACACGTATAGCCAAATTTATTCATGCTGAAAACATAGAATTATAACACTCGAGAAGTGTCAGACAAAGCAAAAAATTAAAAGCAATAGCTATTAAAGAGTTGAGGTATAGAAGAACAACATGAATAATGAAACTGTAAATAAATCGCCAGAAATCTATAATTACTAGCTAAACCAGGCCACGTGTCACTGTCTGATCTTCGTTATTAAAATTATATAAAAATGCTCTTAGACAGGAATGCAACGCTGTGTAAATATTACAAGCCAATCCTTGGATTAATTATCGAGCTTCACGTACACAAACATACAGAAGCTGAATTATTCTGAAATAAGAAGATTATTTTATTACAACTACACAACAAATTGTTGTTTTATTTTTCCTTTCTAGTTTAAATTTCTTGTAAATAACTTGTGGTTATATTATGTTAACTGTTTAACTACACAACCGTCTTGACTCTTGAAGATTAGTTAAAAAGTTATCTCTTGAACTAAGCTTCATGCTTGTGCTCGGAGTGGGTTTACGTGCAGTTATATTTAACACAACAAGTCTGTGTACTACACATTGCCGGGCGTCACGTTTTCCGTCGTAAAATGTCGCATCTTGCTCAGCCTTCCACGATCACATAAAGTGCATTAAACATAACAATATAATAATATACTTTATTACTTAAAATATAGTAGCTACGTGATTTTGTTAGCTGGTAACCAAACAATGTTCAAATTTTAGACATATTTCTCTACTAGGATTATGATGCCAAAGCCAGGGTAAAATTAAGCCTAGGTGTATTTTATGTACCTATACCTAGTCTGTGAACCTAACGTTAGAGAATGTTAGAGCTTTAATAGCAGATTACGTGGTTTTTGTAGGTAGTTTTGTAGTTTACTAAAATAATAACACAGCTTTGTAACAAGTCTGTGTAGAGTTTCGAAACCCAATAAACTCACAACTAAATTACTTAACCCTAGTACTACTTGGTAGAGGCAAAAAATTTGAGAATCTTAGTGGGTCTAGACAATTAAAGCGTTTCCATTTTGAGAAGTTTATGTAACACTTCATCATACTGTAGTGCTATATATAGCGTGTAACTTGAAGGTGTGGTGTTATTTCAGGTAGTAAAGTATTAATGATAAATATCATCATTATAAATAAAAATAAGATATTTCAGTTGATTACCAAATTTGTTTTTATCGCAACTGGTTTTTGCTTGGTGATATATAATTCCAAACACATTTTATTATAATAATAATAATAATAATAGTCTATCACATACACACAACTAAGCAGAGCTTGTACTATGAGGACTAGACAATGGATAAACAAAAATATATACTTTTTTTATGATTGAATATCAATAATTTTGAATTTTTCTGCAATTTGTCCAGAGGACTAATTCGGACATGACATTAGCACACTCAAAACTCATTGCCTACAGTCAATTCTAATCAGCTCATCTTTAAATATAATGACAAATTTACTGCATAAATGTTTTTGGTAGTCCACATTATATAATAGCGGTCTTAATCTTTTCTAGTACAAAAAAATATGCCTTTTCATAAGATGTTTTTAGTATTACATTAGTCCCAGAGTCAATTAAAAGATGAACTATCTGATAATAAGCGATTACCGTAACCAATATGACATTGGAGACTAGAAACAAACATGTCGCACCCTTAATAACACAGAGACTTATCTCAGTATTTTGGATTAAACAAATTTGAACTCTATTGCAAAGATTTAACACAAATATAATATTAGAATTTAAAATATACAATTAGAGTTCAAATTGCCTTACTTTTAAATTTCGAGTTAAGTCGCTGTTTTATTAAGAGTGCGATGTGTCGACTCTAAAAAAGAAAAAAAGAAGAGCGCTATGTATATAGCGATATGTAAAGAACGCTGATCTATGCTGAAAACATAGTGTCCTCTTAAGAAGTCTAGGAATTTTACACATCAGTATCGGCATACAGTCTTGGCGATCTTTTGTAGGACTGAGCTACTTTTTCAGAGGAAAAGAAGGTCATGCCCACATCTAAATTCTCGGGTTTTTTTTAAGCCTTTGGTGTTTGGTGGCAAGTACATTCACACAAACCTTCGTTTGTCAATACACTAAGTAGAAACCATAAGTTGTCACAGCAGTAATCGTTAGCCACTTACCGCTTATCATTTATCGTTATCCCTACGTTTAGTGCACCGGTTTGCAAAGGTACCTACATAATAATAAAAAATAATAAACTAACAAATTGTTACCAATGCAACCAATAGGAACGTAATAGTATAGAATTTAATATGACGCGCGTAACTGGCTTGAGCTAAGTGCGTGACTTAGACCCGGTTCCTGTATTCAAGAAACGAGTCGTTTTACATGACAGTTAAATTTTGACACATATAAAACTTAACTAATTAATCATATCGGTGAGTCGCGTCGATCATTAACACAATGCCTTCAACTCGCGCATGTGCCTCAATTTGTGTTTGCATGATATGTGCGCCGTCTACAAGAGCCGTTACCGCCAGACTTCAGCTAAAATGTAAAACTGTACTAAAAACTGTACAAAAACTGTAACTAAAAATATAAGTATATTCTTGATATTTCTACAAATACCTAGTCCGCAGCTAATTACTTTCTTCAGCTTAATTATAATGGACAGAAAATTATGTTCAGTTTTACGCTGTTTGTCAAGTCAGTAGGCTTGGAATACTAAGTAGTTCTAACACTTCCCACTCACCATCGCCTTCGGTTCTACCAAGCCGAAGCCTAAGCTCATTTAGGAACTTGTGTGCGGTCACAAATAATTTCTCGTTTGCATTATGAATTTATATCAATATAAAATTATAATAACGAATTGTCCAAATATTTAAATCCCAAAAAGCATAAGAATTGATAGCTTTTTCAATATTCAAAATTAGACTGAAATGCGATTTGTGGTGGCTGAAGACGCTACAGCGTGTGTGCGCAAGCGCTGCCGAAAAATACGCTGGATACTGGCCGTATACGTGTGTTTTTATAACCACACTCATTTGTCTTACATGAGACTCGTAGCGATGCTGCCTCGCATAATGTCTATCCTCATCTGATCGTGTTGACAAGTCATGATATTATTTTATTAAAAATGTGACAATACTGAACCACACGTGATAGTAGCCGAATGAAGCTGATCAGACTCGACGCCAGCAGTCGACCAGCCAGGGCCAAGTGCATCTAAACATAAAAAAGCGTGTTAAAAAGGATTCCAAGATGTATGTGCTCACACACATTTGATTTTAGAAGTATAGCATTTGTGTTATATATAACACGTAACTAGATCGTAACTCTTTTTTGATAAAGTTTTATTACGAGTATATATATTTGTTAGTATCGTATTTACACTACCTATTTGAGATTGTCCTTTGAGACCAAGTAATTTACTCAATTTTTATTATACCCAGAAATCACAAGATTTATCGTGTAACTGAAACGTTTTTATGTTAACGTAGAAGTAAGTGGTTGTACCGCCGAGGATTCATAAGTTATGTACCAAAATATTATTTATTATTTTATTAAAAGATAGTATACTACTTTTACATAAGACTTAAAATGTAACTGAAGGTTTTACTTGGTTTGCAATTAAAATATTTTTGTTTAATAATATACTTATACCAATTAACTTGTAATCAAGTCATTAAAATTTTTCGCACTCTACATACTGTTTAGCTTTTTTCATTGAATAGTATATAATTTACTGAAATATGGATGTACTATGTTAGTTTATTTGATTCTTTTTAATCTATTTTCGATATAATTATATTTAAAAGGCAAATTACCAATAACCTAATGAATAGCAGGGTTACTTAAGCATTGTGTTTAGATGACCGTTTATAAATATCGTATATCAAAAACCATAATGATCTGTTAATATTTATAATTATATATTATAATGATATGCTTTAGAAATAACTGGGTCATCGGTAATTACCTGCTTAGCCTTAAAAAAGTAACAATTTAAATTTAAAGTTATATCTCGTCCTGACTATACACATGAAATAGTATGTTTATTCGTGTGATATTATATTATTACTATAAGGCTGCGATGTTATTGTAGATGCTGATGCTGTTTTGTACAGACTTTGTATCTTAATAAAGAGGAAAAATTCGGGGAGCGTCGTAACTTGCGCTGTTAATGTTTCGTATCGAGATTTATTTACTAACCGCACAATAAAGTTGCCGCAGAATTATTAAAGGTAACGGTAACTCATGATGAGTTTCAGTACATCACTGCACACTGTGACGATACTTTTTCTTTTTATTTTTTTTATACAATAAGTTGGCAAACAAGTATACGGCACCTGATGGTAAGTGGTCACCGTAGCCTATAGACGACTGCAACTGCACCAGAGGCATCACTGGCGCGTTACCAACCCTTTAGGAAAGGAAGTGGGAAGGAGAAGCAGCGGAAAGGGGGAAAGAGGGTGATTGGGCATTTGTTGTGATCCAGCACTCTCACTCACCGAACGAAACACAACAGTAGGAATACTGCTATTTCACGTTGATATTCTATGAGAGGGTAGTCCTTCCCCGGTCGAGCCGGCCCATACATGCTGAAATCAGCGAGGCTCTAAAACTCTACTTGCTTGTATTTTAATTAAAATATGGAAATTAAATACAGGTCTTCGGAAAAAGCCATTAACAAGAGAACGTCATCATATTTTTGATATTCTGTTCCGTCGGTGTACAATATTATGTTTATAATTGCACAACATGAAGGCAAACCCCTGCAAATATTCTAACCGCATTCAATTCATTCTTATCTGTATTTTATTAATATATTGTATTTTATTAATGTATCGTATCCGCCACAAACGTCACTCTCTTTTCGCACCAAAGCTTTTTATTATTAAAGTATTGGCTTTAAGAGGAATTTTACAAATAAAAGCCATTGGGCTTGTAACAAACATACACTAAAGTAATACTCCACAAGAGTTCCGTTACAAAGTTTTTGTGCGGCACACTAAAAGGAACATTTCTTAGTCTTATCATATTTTGAAGATCCGATAGTAGATCTTATTTCCTCTATAGCCCTTATAAGATTTACGGAATTATTTGTAACGTATGTGTATTTTTTGTACAGTTGCGGTGGCGCTGTCATTCTTCATTTGCTGGGCGCCGTTTCATGTACAAAGACTGCTGGCTATATACGGGAAAAGTTTGGAACATCCCTCCGACACTTTCTACTTGGTAAATATCTTTACAAAGTATACAATTACAGGCCTCGCGTCAAATTAATGAAAATAGAAATATAAGTGCAAAGTAATATTTATTGTTGTTAAGATACTAGATTTGATTTAGATAATAATTAGTCAAATTGAACTTTAACATCAGGATTGATTGAAAATATGCTGTATATTAATATGCTTCAATCTAATATTTATTAATATACTAAAGATTGTGAGAAACACAGTCATATTAAACACAGAAAAGAAACCAAATTATTACACATTCAAAGTCAAGATACAAAATCGTCCCAATGCAAAACGTTTAGCAATTGCTTTTAACAACAAAATCTCTTGCAAATATTTAGAAGTAAAATTGCTTGTATTATATATTATCCTTCACGTAAGATCTTTCCATAACTATTGCGCTACTTACTAATTCAAACTCTCAAAACGTGTGCAACTATTATGGAAACATTGTTTAGGAACCAGATTTGAGACGCCCATTAATATGAATGTAATTTAACTTGTGTATATTAGTATTATTGGAGGAACGACTAGTGAGTGACTAGTGACCTTCACAATGGTTTGATAAATGCTTGATACTAAAGGGCTCATCAACTAACAGACAGTTCAATATCAAAAATATTATATGAATGTGTATTAAAGTATTGTTTTTCACGCAGGTATACATCGTGCTGACATTTTTATCCGGGGTTTTGTATTTCCTGTCGACCGCCATCAACCCATTCCTCTACAATATCATGTCGAATAAGTTCAGAAACGCATTTAAGGTAAGATTCTAAGAATACTATTTATAAATATGTCATTTTTTATTTTATATATTTGGAAAAAAAACTATTGTACATTAAGCGTTACTAAAAAAACGTTGTACAATATAAAAAAATAACTAAACGTACAATCCACAACGTTTTCACTTATTACAATAGGCTTAAGAAACGTGTTCTACAATATAATAATGTTATGTATAATGTTAACTATAATGCTGTGTATGCCAACTTACATATAATAGTATTATATTTATATATAGGACTTTAAATAAGCGTAATATAACAGTGTCTTACTAGCTTACTCTTATGTATCGATTGCTTTGAGACTATTTACAATATTTTTCTTAAATACAGGTCGAGCTAATGCGAATATATCAATATCATTAAAGTTCTTATTGTATACCTTAACCAAACATTGGAAGGGCGCCTGCTCGCCCGCATTTGTGCGACTAGGAGTCGTGGCAAAGAGCGGGTAAGCGCGCGCCACTCGCCTCAAGACCGTTCTTGGCACTATGTAATAAATATTGCTTACAATATCTGGACAATCGTAGCTATTATGTATTAGACCGTAGAGGAACATAGCATGTAGTAACAGGCGTCTAGATTTTAAGGTTAGTAGGTTATATTTATCCAACGATTCTCTGTATGATAAACAATTTAGGTGACATTTATATTGCATACTTTTAAGAAACTTACGTTGTATTCTTTCTATCATATTATCGTATTTAGAATAATATGGGTCCCATATTGTGCAGGCGTATTCAATTTGGGGTCGAACTAATGAGTTAAAAAGGTACATGTAGGTCACAGGCCGTTTGAAATCAGATGTTGCTCTCATAACAAAACTATACATTTAATACGCTTTGGCAGTAATCTTATCAATATGTAAATTAAGGTGTAATTGACTGTCCAGAAGAAGACCGAGATCCGTAATGGTTGTCTCTCCGACAAGGGTTTCGTTGTTCAAAAGATAATTAAACTTGATTATTGTTTTGCTTTTGATAAAATTGATGTACTTATATTTAGACAAGCTTAGTTGCAGTTTATTTGTCGTACAGTAGTCGGACAATCTATTCAGATCATTTTGCAGATGCTGACAATCACGAACTGTCTTTACAGCGTGGAATTTTTTTAAATCATCCGCGTGTAACAAAAACTTGCTATTCAATAAACAATTGCCTATATCATTAATATAAAGTATAAACAGCAGAGGGCCAAGAATTAACCCTTGAGGTACTCCCGATGTAGCAAGAAACCTGTTAGAGTGATAACCATTACTAACAACCACTTGATTTCTATTAGTGATATATGAATGGAACCAACGAAGTAAATTTCCTCTAATGCCATTAAAAGCGATTTTATTCAGTAGTATCTCGTGATCGACTCTATCAAACGCTTTTTTAAAATCTGTATAAATGGTATCAGTTTAAGCTCTTACGTTCATGTTTTTAATAAGATAGTTGGTAAAGATCTATAGGTTGGTGACAGTGGACTTCTGTTTAACAAAACTGTGTTGTTCTGGTAGTATATTTTGTTGGATGGTTGGGTACACGGCTATATGAACCAGTCTTTCTAAGAGTTTGGAGAGGGTATTCAATATAGAAATAGGGCGGTAGTTCTCTATGTTTTGCCTTGATCCTCCCTTGTGGATAGATACAACGTTAGCACTTTTCCAAATAGAAGGCAATGTTTCGTTTTTAATACACCGATTGAATATGATATGTAAAGGCTTATAAATCGTATCAGCCGACAGTTTAAGGAAGCAAGGAGGAATCCCGT
Source organism: Catocala fraxini (assembly GCA_930367265.1). Lineage (NCBI taxonomy): Eukaryota > Metazoa > Arthropoda > Insecta > Lepidoptera > Erebidae > Catocala > Catocala fraxini. Next base: position 10,740,875 of record OV884031.1, read on the forward strand.
CAGGTCCCGGACCTTTGGATATGTCAAGTGACTTTAGTTCCTTATGAACTGAGGAGATTGTAAATTGTAGGTCGTGAAGGAAGATATTACAGTTAGCACTTGAATCATATGTGTTTGGGCACCAAACTGATGGGAGGTTGGTGAGTTCGTAAACCGATTGAAAATAGGAAGAGAACAAATTGCATATCTTATAGGGGTCGCTGGCAACTTCATCCTTATAATGCATACGAGCGGAAATGCCATGCTTAGTTTTGCGATTAGCAATGTAGGTCCAGAAGCTTTTCACATTTTTGGAAATACTGTCTTCGACGTTACTAATATAGTTATTAAAACATTTTTGACATTCGGTTTTAAATAGAGCCCTATATAGTGAGAATATTTCGTAGTCGGCAATGTTACCATACTTTTTCCACTTAGCCCTGGCTTTTTTCTTCGATTTAAATACAATGTATAAGCGCTTTTGAAAACCATATGGGAATCTTAGTGTTTTTGGGTTTTAATACTGGTATATGGAATTTAATTATACCGTATATTATGTAGTCGTAAAAGGTATTCACGCTTTGTTCAGTGGACTGATTATTTAGTATAGTCTCCCAGTCAATTTCTTTGATATTTTTGTTTATAGCGGTATAATCAGCTGTATTGTATTTGTACTTTATCACGTACTGATATAAAATTTCAGTTAATATTTCTAACAGTTCAAAATAGGGTTACGATCTAGTCTTAGGTTTTGTAAATCTCACAAATGATATTCTCCTAAATAATTTTCCTAAGTGTATTAGGCTAGCTCGGAAATCAATTTTGAACGGTTATTATTACAAGAATTATAAGGTCTCTGAAATACACAAATATAACATGTAGGTATTATGAAATATGAACAAAGATAAACTTAATAAATAAACAGAAAATTCTAGTCTTCAGTCTCTTGATGCAGGCATACCGTAGGTTGGATAGCACAGATACTAGTTCAGTATTATATTAGCTGTAGCACAAATAGGCGAAAACGCCTAAGTAAGAGACCGTTTGTACATTATGTAGGGATTATAAAATGAATGTTGACTAAAGAGACTGACTCTTTTGAACTTTAGGGAATGTGTCCTAAGCTGTACTATCCAACTACTTTATTTCTACGTCAAGTGAATGTTAACATCAAAGAGAATTCAAACCCGGACCATGTGTTTCCATTTGTGGTAGCCCAGTATACTTTCACAGTAGAAGCACATGTGTGTCTATATAGTACATAAACGAAAATCTATGAAATATATGTATATTCTTAATCCAATAATTATGTTAGACAGAATTTTGACTTTCTTATTCATTTAATAGTATGAAATGCTGATAATTTACGAAGGTAAGTTCGTGTATGCTGTAAGCTTAAAGTTTACATTCACATTTATACATTTATCTGACGTATTCAGGCATAGCTGTTACCCCACTGTGAACGCCAAAGAGCGTATAAGCATATTATATGATAACATGTAGTCAGTCAAAACATTGAACGAATCACACTACACAATGGCAGCCAAACTGGATAAACGACTTTGTTAACAAACATAATATTGTGCATTTTCTATTACAAATATATTTTTAAACAAGATTTTAAACACGGAAATTAATTAGACGTGACTTCCGCGAATTTAAATTTCGTTTAAAATATTCTAAGCCATTTCTAAACTGTATATAGGTATTATGTCAACAACAAAGAGTATGCATTATGCATTCCGTTTTAATAACGACTTGATTATTTTATAAATGTCTTTATCTACGCAAACAATAGTCCTCGCGTTTTCTACGTAGGTACAAATAATAAGTTTATAAATAGTGTCGAGAGTGCCTAATGCTTGAGCCAATTCCATTTCTTCCAAAAGTAATAAGATACAATACATGGTTTGGCTATTTTATTAAAAGGGCGTAGGGCGTTGGCGTCTGTTACGAAGCCAATGGAGAATGTAAATAAACCAAACCAATATGTTAAACTATGTTGGTTTTTCTTGGAATTTAGATTGGGTATTGATATCGGGCCCTGTTGAGCACAGCTGTATTGTGTTACAAAGTATTGAAAAATGCGATCGGCAATAAACATTCATTTATTAGAGAATTGCATTTCTTTGTTTTTAAAATAATTCATAACTCAGGCACTAGGCATAATTCCAGTGTCGCGTTGGACTTTAAAAACATTCAAACGGCTACATTATACAAAGAACACCCAAATTGAGAACAACCATTTGTAGATTACCCAATTTTTTTCCATGTGGGATTCGAACCTAAGAGGTAGTGGCAGTGGGAAGGCAACAATGCTAGCTGTGCAGTCATCATATCAATCATACCCGTTGACAATAAACAGATAATTTTATATCGACAACGAAATTTAAGCTAGGTACTAAAGATGCATAAATAGTCCTGACGACTAGTCAAAGCATACTCGACTCTCGAACTTATACAAGCCAACACTTGACTTATCATATCACTAGGTTGGCCATAATCCACACGAATAGAAGATCTATAGACAAATAAATAGTTTATAAGAGATTAGAAGTTACAGCGGGCAGATAGTGAAGAGAGCCGATGATTGCGTTTCCATTTGGTAGATGTTTAGCAACTGTATCGCTTAGATACACACTACAGTGACCCATTTCTCTCAGCTGACTTCACATCTTGCACGGAGAGATAAGAGGCTTTGCAAAATTAACTTACTAAAATTAAATCAGACCAGTTCTAACATTACGTTCAGGAATTTTCTAAATGTATTAAAACTCTTCAGCGTAACTTGGAATAGTTTGTCCGTGAACTGTATTTGTAATTTTAAGCGAAGTAATACATGATTAGGTGTGTATTAAATTCTAATCGTTACTTCCTATCTTTACTAATATTATAATACGAGCGTGTTTGTCGGTATGTACTTCTTTTACACAGCAATGAGGCAACGGATAATTGTATAGAAATAGTTCTCGATTTTATTATATACACAGTAATATAATAAAATCGATATCAACCCGGTTTCTCTGTTTATAACGTTAACACGGCTACGGTTAAACAATTGTTATAATATAACGATGTAGGCTGGTGAAGTTAAAACGCAACTTTTTAAAAGCCAAGAAAGTCTCGGGTGTCTATAAGTCGATACTTCTATACTAATATAATATTATAAAGAGGATAGATTTGTATTTTTGTATAGTTTTATTTTTGTTTGTAGTAATGAATCCTAAAAACAAGAGAACCGATTTAAAAATTTATTTTACATTAGGTAGCTACTTTACCTTAAAGCCACATAGGCTATGTAACATCACGCTATAGAGTAGAGCGGAGTAGTAATCATAAACGTGGGTGAAACTGCGGGGGACAGCTAGTATTCTATAAAGGACTCGTAATAATCGAAAAATCACGATTACTATAGTTTATAAGCGTTTTAACTTAAGAAGTAAAAACACGCTGTTGGCATTGATACCACTTAATTCTTTAATTAGTCACTTAATACTTTAGGTAAATTTGCAAAATAAAATCTAAAATGGACTACGTTTGATTGCTACCTTAATTATATCTTAATCATGCTAAGACAAAAAAAAGCTTCTTGACTTGTGTTCTGGACTAATGTATCTGCCAAATTGTAGTTCTATAGTTCAATGATAATTATAAGTGCATGCAAATATGAAGGTCATATTACTACAGTACAATGAGATCATATTATTAAGAGTTAGTATAAGATCATCATTATGACTTCATAATAATCACTTAGTAATTTCAGCTTTAAACTAGTTCTACTAAGTTTAGACAACAACCTATGACACGAAGGTTATTATTATTCTACAATTTAATTTTTAATATTTCTATATGTACTAATATTATAAAGCTAAAGAGTTTGTTTGTTTGGTTGAACGCGCTAATCTCAAGAACTACTGGTTCGAATTGAAAAATCTTTTAGTGTTGGATAGCTCATTTATCGAGAAAGGCTATAGGCTATATAACATCATGCTACTACCAATAGGAGCGGAGCACCAATGAAAAATATTGCAAAAACGGGGAAAATTATCTTATGTGAAGCAGATGAAGTTGCGCGGGTCCGTTAGTAGGTATATACATAAAATATACATTTAATTCCGCCGAGATAGCACAATGGAATTGAACGAGACTTCTGTGAATGAGGTCTTGAGTTCCATTAGTAAGGAAAGTGTTATTACTGTTTTGTCAAGCAAGTTCTCAGACGAAGCACGAAGTCTAGAACTATCCGGTAGACGGCAGAAACCTCGTCCCCTATAACAAAAATCTTACTTAGTTTGATACTGTAGGTAGTGAAACGTGTATTATACATCCCTGCCTACCATGCTAGGGACTTCGGGAAATTCGGTGTGCTGTTTTTTAGTCGAGTGAGTATGAGAGTATTATCTTTGTTACGACACTAGTGGAAATTAAACCTCACGTTGTGTTTCATAAGATCATTCGTTTAAATAAAAATGAATCATTCCCGTATTAATTTTCAGCTAGCGTCCACTCTCACGTAAAACTGATATTAGTCAATGTCATCCGTCACTTAAAAATCAAAATGCCAAGCTCACGTAGAGTTGTTGGTTACGAAATGGAAATGGCCCGAATAGTTACATAAATTTACGTGACCGCTGAATTTAACTGAGCTGGAAGTTGGAAATTTTGACCATTTTAATTAACGAATGCAATAAATATTTTTATTTGGTACTTAATTATATGTTATTCTTATTCTATGTCGAATATTCGAACTATAATTAAAATTCCTTGTATAATTAAGCTTTAGGTGTGTTAATATTCACATGATAAATAAAGACGCGCTATTGGCTGCGAACTGACAAGTTGTTATCGTTATTTTAACTATTTCTAATATAATATAATTTTTTTATTGGAATATATACACAATATTTACTTTTCAAAAGATTTAGAACTAACTTTTTGCATAATAATCATATTTTGTGCTTTAAATATTCTAATAAAAATGATTAATTTTAAAACATTCAACGGTGACTTTTCTATACGTATCCTCTTAGTTTACTTAGTTAATAATTGAAATGCGAAAATTAATGAAAAATTTAAATAAGATATTATATAGTAATTATTATTTAATAAGTCGTCAGGCACACTATATTACTAGCATTTAAAAGTCCAGTAAAATCTAATAACAAAGAAGATAAAAGAGAATTAAGTTAACTATAAATTTTTGTTATACACTTTAAGAAACTAAGTTTTATATATAAAAGTAATGTGTTTTATATAAATAAAGCTTAAGACAGTAAAAAGGCGTGTTAACTTTCGACATATGATAACTGTAAATGATATATAATCCCTTTAGTCTATCCCTCCTCGTGAAGTGGAGTGTAATAGATTGGCAAGACGATGCTTACAGTTATAGCTCTGGCTACATTATTTTGCTTTTCACACAATAACATAGAATTTCATTATTTTCATTATTAATTACTATTATGACACTAGTATAATATATTCTCCGAGGTTTGCCGACGAATTCGTCATGACATAATTTACGTTGATCTTACCAAGCCTCACATTTCCGTTTATTTTTAATGGAATAATTTGAAACTTGATATCATTTTAAAATTAAATCACAGCATACTAAATCGTGAAAATTAAATCGAAATCTGTTCAATGGTTGTTGCGTGACACAGAAACAAACAAACAGACAGAAAACTATAATATTCAATATTTTGATTCCTCTAAATATACCATACTAATTAGTTTTAAAAAATATTTCTCGTACACGGCCTAGTTGCGGTTTATAATTGTATAGGCAGATATTATTAAAATAGAGGGTAGAATAGAGAAACCCACTTCACATGAGAATGTGGCGGGTCATCGTTGGGATAATGAACTAAGATGCCTGTCAACCCTAACGGTTGCAGCGCAAAAAGGTTAGCAATACCGAGCTCCTCTTTCCTGGGATAACACCGTCATGTGTTTTAGAAGTTACGATTAGTTGAGGCCATTTGGCATTAATGATACTCATTTAAAATTTAAACAGAGTGTGAGATATAATATAAGTATTAACGAAGATCGCAGGATGACTTTATGCCTTTAAAATGGACTGGTTAGTTACATACGTATATGTAGACATTATCATTAGAGGGTTTAGAAAATCCAAAGGCGTTGTCCGGATGTGGAACGTACTGAAAAATATACTGAACCGCAAAGAAAAAGGGTCGTTTAGAAAATCTTTAATATCTTCAAAAGCACTTCACCTAGCTTTATGAAATAAAGACTAAATTAAAGAATAATATAATGTGCTTAAATGAAAATAAAAAAAATGATCTCAAGCTTTTTATTTTTAATAAATGTAAAACAAATTAAAATGCCTAGTTTTTCCAGTATTTTCGTAAATGTAGATTGGTTACAGATGTGCCGTTTTCACGCATCTTAGTACTTTGTGCTGCCTCCGCGAGCTCGCAATACTGCTGTTATGCGATTTGGCATACTATCTACTAGGTTTTTGAGGCGATACTGCGGTAATTTCTTTCATTCCTCTATTAGAGCTTCTTTCATTTCACGTAGCGTGATTGGCGACAGATTCCGCTGACGTACACGTCGTCCCAGTTCGTCCCATGCATGCTCAATGGGGTTTAAGGAGGGGCTGCGTGCTGGCCACTCCATGTGTGTGATACCGACTTCTTGAAAATAGGCAAACACTATCTGAGGTGTATGCGGGCGGGCATTGTCTTGCATAAAAACGGCATTCTCGCCTACGTCCACTAAAAATGGACCAACGTAGTCATTCAGAATTTCAGTGACATATCTTTCTGCAGTTAAAGTTCCATTTTCTATCACCACTAGCTCAGTGCGGCTTTCGGAAGAAATCCCAGCCCACACGTGAATAGAGCCTCCGCCGTATGGTACTTTTTCTTCTATACAGGCTTGGTTACTACACAGCGCTCTCCCGATCTTCTCTACACTCTTTTCCTCCAGTCGTGCTTGTATAAACAGAATCTAGACTCGTCTGAAAACATAACTCTTGACCAGTCATTCAGAGTCCAATTCTCGTGTTCTGTATATAATTCAACCTTGAGTTTCTATGGTGTCTTTCTAGTTTTGGGCCTTTGCAGGTCTTAATGGCTTTAAATTTGCTTCAGTCAGACGCCGTCTTACAATATATAATACTCAGATTGTTTCCTCCAGTTCGTAAATGATGATTCTTTACTTCAACAGCCGTAAGAAAGCGATATCTCAAAATAGTTGCCACCATATAACGATCCTCCCGCGCCGTTGTGCACCTTGTTCGGCTTGCTCCTGGTCTTCGAAGATTGGATCCAGTTTCATGGAAACGCTGGAGTACTCGCTGAACTGTAGAAAGAGTCATACCAACAGTTCTCGATGTATTTCGCTGACTGTGCCCATCTTCAAGCATTGTCGGGACCCTAGTACATTCTTCAGAGGTTAATGACATGATGACTTCAAAATAATAAAATTTATAAGGCAGAGACACCATATCTATAACTTTTTTATTGCAAAACTAAAAAAAACGCGAAACAAATGATTTCAATTTTTTTGTACTCATTTAAAAAACGACCATTATTTTACATTTTTAGTATTTTATATAATTATCAAAAATAAATAAAAAGGTTTTGAATACTATTTTATGTGGCATTAAATATTCTTTAATTTAGTATTTATTTCATAAATATAGGTCAGGTACTTTTGAAGATATTGAAGATTTTCTAATCGACCCTTTTTCTTTGTGGTCTAGTGTATAACCTATTATTTTAATAAAATGCATTTTATATGACGTGTAACTTTTTTGCGTTGTATTGAAGATAGATTGATCAATCGTTTTGGTATGTAGGACAAAAGTAACCGTATCGTACATCTATAAGTTAATAAATAGATACAAAAACAAAAAACAAGAAGTGTAAACTTCCTGACACCTCATTTGTTTTTATTAGTTTTTCGAATTGGTTTTTCCTCGTCCGGATCACTTAACAACCGTAAGAAACTTCAAAGTTAATTAATGTTCTAACTTTCATGGAAGTGGAGCAAGCAAACAATATTATAAGAATGAACACTACACGCGGAGTAACCATAACCAGTCCTCCAGAGACATTAAGATCGTATATTATGAGGATGTTATTACATATTAAATCTAAAGATTGGTCAATATAATATTATAAGCTGCAGGTACTGAGTCACGACTGGGAAAAATACATTTTCCATGTACCTACTATTTATAGCGAGTGCGGCTTATAAACACTACGAAAAAATACGATTTCCCGACGAACTAATATTTATGTGAGCCGTTTTCTTAGAGTAATAAAATCAGAACATCTGCCAATGTAAAATTGATAATGCGGTATTTATATCCATTTGTTTTGTTTTCCTCATTTAGTTATATCCCTTTGTGAACCGTTCTATATTGATTTGTTATTTAATCACGATATGTATTTAGTATAGTAAGGTGTGAAATAGAATAATGTTATTAATTTGCAGAAATTATGTTTAGTAGTATGGACTGTAAAACCGCGAAAATACTGAAATTAAAATGTATATTTTCTGAGTGGCTCGCTTGGATTATTCTTACTTAAATGATAATCAAATTGGATACACGTAACATAGATGCTCAATAAAGTAAAATCGTGACCTAGACAAAAATAATAAATTATTCAAATTTTATTTTTCTGATTTCTCAACGTTTGGTTAGGAATTTGTTTCAGCAGCCTGTCTTCACAATTCTATTACAGAATATTCATATTTTAACATTTAGTTTTCAATGCTATTACAAAAATGTAAATTATCTAATCAAATATTTGGGTCATTTTACATGTAGAACAAATATCATATTATCATATCAATTAATAAAATGTACATATAAAACAGATAACTCATAAGAATCTGATTATTAAAATTTATAGGCCAGCATGTTGCTTTTCATCAGTAGATTAAAATAAAATGATTGGATTTTTATGTTAACCGATTGTTTGTTATGTATTCAATGGTTATAGGCATTTTATAATTGTAGAATCAAAGGAATAGCTAGCTTTATATTCTGGTAAGGGGCTTAACTGGCAACGGAGTTAGTTACAGGTGGATTAAAGGTTTAACGATGTAAGTTTTGCAAATTAAATTCTAATCCTTAAAGTTATAGATGAAATGTGCTGAATTTATTATTGGAATGGGTTAAATAGCTTTACTATTGTAATCTAAACACATAACAATTTTCTTCCACAGCTGTGGTAATTGCGTTCACTATTCTAAGCCGCCTTTCCGAAACTCAAACGCAGTTTGTTAAGAATTCGATCCCGTGGACAATACAAAAATTCCCGTGACTAGAATAATAATTATATTGAATTGCGTCTAGATGTTTTTAGTTTTCTTTGTATCAATATCCTTATAGCTCCTCTCGCAATGGAGTAGATGCTGAATCTTTCATCAGTCAAGTCTTAGAATGCCAGACATTGTGTCCGGCCACCGGTGTGCGGCTGCCACTCAATTTTACTCACTCAAGGAAATATTATTTTCCTCTTCCCTTTAATATCTGCTACTTAAGTCGATTATTAGTTTTAGACTACCATCACGTAACTATTGAGCTTGTTTGATCGACCCTAAGTTGTTGACCTCTTCAAACAGACTTGCCCGTTTTGCTTCTGCGGTTTCCTCTGTAATCGGATACTTGTTAAATGTGTTAAATCTTGTAGAACAGTTTAATTATAGTGTTGGCAATAAGTTGGTTACCTTACCGTTTGTGCTTTAACAAAAAAGACAATGGTTAGTTTACAAGTAACTATTTTATATATGACGGAGCAGGGTCCCCGTAGTTATTTTTAAAAAGCGTGACACCAGCATTGCTGGCGTCACAATCTCCATGGTCAGGGCTGTCGCTCATCTTCGGTGATCAAAGTAAACAAGTAATACGTTTTTAAATTTATTCTCAAACTTTTGAGGAGGTCCGATCACTACGACGGCTCAAGTGAGAATACCCGAGTCCGGCGTGCGCTCGGCCTTTTATAGCAAAACTAGGTGAGTCATTCATTTGATTCAAACATCTATTCTTGCACAATAAAAATAGTTTTTACATTACAAAATGTTATAATTTGATAATCAAAACGTTTTAAATTATTTTAAAAGATATTAGCATGTGTAAATCTATTTTTAATGTTAACACGTGATAAAATAATTACCACATGTTTTCACTTCAGAAATGCAATTCTCTTACAAACAGAATAAAAAGAAAAAAGTGTAAAAATAAATTAAATCTAAATAGTTTAATAATAATTTAATTAGCTTAAAAATTAGTAAAGTTTAATAGTGTAGTAGTAGTAGTAGTGTAACAATTTTCAAAATTTTGTAATAAAGTGTCAAATAAACAACGCGATAAAATCCGTATATAGCAGTTTAATTTCAATAAACAGAATACATCAAAAATAATATGTATTTAATCATAAGCAATATTAATTCATTACTCTAATGTTTTTAAACGCAATCTATCCCAATCACAATAAACAAATCCGATTTGATTTTGAGGTTATTTCGGACATGTGTTTCCGTTCCTTATTTGTTTTGAAGTGTGGCAGCCCGCCGACATATATAATAATATACTGTTATACATAAACTCACACCCGTATATTTCCAAAGACATCAGCTAATATAGATTGTATCTACTTCATTTAGATCCAACATAATAGAGGTCAGCGTAATGCCATTTACCGAGCACATGCTCGTCTCTGTGCAGCTAGCTGCTACTGATAATTTTCTAATAACACTTAAGTCACCTGAATTCGCACTGGCAGGTGTGTCGGTAACAGTGTCTACGTCACTTAACCCCAGTGTAGTCGGTCCAGTATTGTTAGCTATATATGTATATAGTGCTAGCTAATAGATTTACTCTTTCAGCGTACATTCATCCGCTTAGATCAATATACTGTTACAGTCTCGAAAATTTTATTGAGATTGTGATTGCAAAGTCCTTCTCGGTTTTCCTGTTGAATTGGGCCATAGGGTGATATCCCTGTCACCCAGTGGCCCAAATTCAGCAGTCAATGAGAGTCAATTAAGATAAATTGATCAATTTCACGCAATGGGTGCATGTTTTACTGATTATAGTTACTAAGAGTTTTCCTTATCTACTTATACTTTTAGGTTAAGCTCGAAATTTACTTTTATAGTCTCGTTTTGCTTGGAAGGTATACTTAATTACGAGAAGAGAATATGTTAATTAGTGACTGAGCTTGTCACGATCAATGTAACCTTCAAATCAGCTATGTGTTTTCATAGGCATAGGTTTGACGACTCGATGGCGTAGTGATTAGTGTAACCAACTGCCACGCCTGAGGTCGCGGGTTCGATTCCCGCACAAGTCAAACATTTGTGTGCATGAACATGGATGTTTGTCTTGGTCTGGGTGTTTATATGTATAATATGTATGTATTTACAAAAAAAAGTATATATGTATGTTTATCCATTGTCTAGTAACCATAGTACAAGCTCTGCTTAGTTTGGGCTAGATGGTGTTGTGTGTATGTGGTAGAATATTATTATTATCATAGGCTTTTGATACACCACGTTTGATCGTCGACATGTACTCGCGAGCGTATTTCTTGCTTAAACATTACTAGTAATTTTGGTTGCAATAACTAGTAGATATTTTTTGTAACTCCTATTTGAGCTCAATTCTGGTGTTATGAGTGCTGCATTGAGTGGCGTTCAAATCCATTGGATTACCGCTTTCCTCTATACAGTATAATTAGTTCACTGAGGTTCCTGCAACAGAAGCTTTAGAATATGTATGAGAAGGTCAACGTGTTGCTGCATTTAAAGCTGTGAAAACTTATGATTAACCTTGTAATTGCAATTGAAAACCTCGAAGACATAATCTGTAAAACCGTGTGTAAAACAATATCGTGTTCAGTTCAGAGTAGCCCGCTGAACTGAACATGATTTATCTAAAAAAAAGTGTCCAAAAAGACTATCTATGTAGTTTCAGTTTTATAAATGTCACAAACGGTAATCTCCCAAAATAAAAAAAGTCAAATTTGAACATTTATTTGTCTAGATCGGAAATCAAATTGTTAAACAATTTTATTACGAATATTGGCCTTTTGGTATTGAAACTGTACTCAAAATTAAAAATATAAAGAATTTTCCTCCTATCCTTTTTTAAATAACCAAATCCATAAGAGTTTGGTTACAAGGTTAAGTATAGATGCGTCGAATGGTATATTAACAGGTATATATTATAAAAGATATATTTGGATCTTTATTACTCAATAATAATAATAATAATAATATAATATTCAATCATGCGTAAATCGTTAAATGGAATTAGTGTGCTAGCACATATAGATCGTGTTCTGAAATACCATGTAGGATTATCGGTATGTATTCACACGAGCGAAGCTGCGATGAGAGCAAGTGAAAAAAGTGAATGCAATAAGTATAAAACTTTGTTGACAATGTTTTAAAATAAAAATGTGCTGAAGAGACATCTGCCATAAGTTCAACGTGGCTTTTGTCCCGTTGCACATAAACAGCGTTTAATATTTGCATCCACTTATCAACAGCTAACAGCAGAAAAAATATACAATTCAACACAAATTAATACGAAAGAAAAATGTTTACAAATTTTCTTTTTCATACTTAGATAGGTATATAAGTATGAAAAAGAAAATTTCAAAAAAAATATTTAAAAATCAGGTAATTGAGAAAAGTATGTACTTATCTCAATTACCTGAATGAACAAAGCATTATCTTTGATGTAAGAAGATTGATTCTAGTAAAATGCTACCAAGCTAATGTACAATCAGTACATTATGTAGTACCGACGTAATAATAGTTCAGAATTATAGTATAGTTCATAAACTCCGTGATCAATAAACTCTTATAGCTGAAGTGATATGATTACCTACATAAACGAATGTTACAATGTTCATTATAATATACCACTGTAGCAGCTAAAGATGTATAAAATCTTACGATAATAATCCGAAAATCAAATCAGATTATAATCGACTTGTAATAAAATAAAATAAAACGGATGATATCGGTTAGGTGGTCGCTTTTAACCAGTGTAAAAAATAAAAATACTCGTCACCCGACAAGAATATTGCTTAAATGTTTTTGGTGATACTCGCGATACGGTCAAAGTTTTGCCACATATTGATATTTTTGGCGCTTTTTTGCAATGTAAAAAGCTTGTTGTAAAATGTACTCTTCGTTCCTTCGTTATTTGCTTCGATATCGTTGTTAATCGAACCACAAAACATTTAGTTACATCGGCGGTTTGGCGAACCTGGTAATGGATACAGTGACTAAAAGTTACTATCTTTATTAAGTACGGTTGTCAAGGAATTTCTTAAATGTCGATACAGCAATTAATCTCTGAAAACTAAGCAGATAATCGTCGAACGCGCGACGTTTGCAGTACTGTTTTTTATAGTCGCATTTGAAAACAAGCAGTTATGTAGGTACGTGCGTTAGATATTGCTCGCGCAATTCTCCCATCACCGGTAATACAGGTACACGACACATATAAACTGTGCAAGTGCTAAGCGACTATTAAGCGCGCCGTGTACAAGAGCCCATTAGTCAACTGGTCTCGATCCGAAATAATATACATATATTGGCGACACAGGTACCATAAATTACGTATGTAATGTACTACATACGTAACTATTAGTGTTATTGAATTGATTTATAGCAGCTTCGTGACGTAATATTTTAATACGTCAAGCACAACAACGATACATAATTTTATGATCACCTGTTGAGCTCATAATGTCGTAGAATGTAGCAAAAAATTATTACATCTTAAAAAACATAACGCTTTAGATTACCATTCTGTTTGATAGATGAGTAATATTTTTCCTTGTATAAGTCAAAATATTATAAGTAAGTAGGTGAGTTTGTAATCCTAACTAATAGATATTATAAATGCGAATGTGGGTTTGTTTGTTACGCTTTCACGCCTTAATTACTCGGCAGATCACCATGAAATTTCGCATACACGTTGTCAGGGCATAGGCTACCTTTTATCCAGAAAAAACACAGTTAATAACTTAACCTACATTTACGCGAGCGAAGCCGCGGGCAAAATCTAGTAATAAATAGTTTTTGTTCAAATCCTGTTGTATAAAAAGCAGAGCAATAGGTAATGATATATCATGGGCACAATTAGCATTATTAAATTATACAGAACGTTATCTATAAGCCATTAACGGAACATACATAAAAGATATAATTATTTTGACGGGTCTGAGGTATGATATCATAAATCCTTAGACCAGTTAGTTGGTTCTTATTAGATTTATTTTGTTTATTACTAGTTTTTGTTTGAGATAAACACATTTGCGTAAAACCGGATGAAAACAAATTTGTTATACAATTAAATTGTGTGCGAGTTTTGTGTTAGAAATAAACATGACAACAACATAATGACTGCGTAGTTAAGCTAATAATGTTGATGCGAGCACATGCATAAGTGTGGGTCGTAAGATACCGACATCGATTCTCGCGTTGAGTTAAAAATATAATGTTTGTTTACCAGGAAGAAGCGCAGAGTCTGTAACGATGGAGCGGTGTCTGGTAATCGGTATTAGTTTGAAATTTAAAATATAAATATGATTGAGATAAGATTCCCCCGTATTATCATGAGTACCTCTGACGGGTGATTCTGGATTCGATCACTTAGGGACCTTTTACAACTCTAAGGGACAGATGCCCTCGTATACTGACGGCTGACGCCGTAGACGTTGCCAACCAACAACGCTGCCGACGCAATGTGTGAGAGGCGCCGATTCGCAAAAAAGCTATTAATGCGTACAATTTCACAATAGCTTTTTCATCAGTAAGCTTATTGCGACACAAGTGGGTTGCCGTTTAGCACAGCCCTACTTCCTACCACTGATTTACTGTGTAGAAACGGACTCCCCATCTTAAAATATCACTTAAATATATGATATAGTTAAAGTGGTTTAAGCGTTAGAACACGCGTAAAACGAGCAAAATAACTCTATTAATAAGTACTGTTTCATATAACATATTTCTGTTTTGGTATCATAAACAAACATCACAATTTTTTATGAATGTTTGTAAACGTGACCAAAGAGTTCAAATTAAAACTGAACTCTACGAGAATACCTAATAAATACCTTAATATAAGTACAAAATCTATACCTACGAATTGAGACATTATAATAATATGGTGGCACAAAGGTATATTATATTTTCACTTGTAGCCTATTTAGCTATGAAAGGAGAAGCCCATATATTTATCATTCTATTATCATTCCATTCACATTACCTTTATTAATTTTCCATTCCGCGACTCTCTTATGTACTAAATAGGTACTCATTCATGGTACTTAAACAAGTTCTAGGTATAAAGTATTTAAACTATTAAATATTTTACATACAAAGCGTAAAAAAATAAAATATAAAAAGAAAATCTTGTCTCGTTGCGATTTTCAGTTGTATCTCAGATTTATAAAGTTACTAAGAAAGGCTAATAGAGTAAGTTACGGCATCTGTCTGGATTTTATCAAGAATTTAAACAATTTTACTAGTTGTTATTTGAAGGAATCTACGTCTAAATCCGCGGCATGTAATCAAAAATATTGTCTTGATAAATAATCAATTTACCTAGACAAGAGAGAGAAAGAGAGCGAGAGAAAGTAAGAGATAAATATTCAAGAGTTTACTTAGATTAATAAATAAAGTTAAGCTTCTGAGAGTCATTCAGTTACGTCATTCGTTCCATTTCTCTAGCTTAAATCTTTGTCTATGTTATTACAAAAAGAAAATAGAATGTGTCTCGTGGGTGTAACAAGATGGTAGGCGTGATAATGTTACGAGAACGTTATATTTAACGTGGTCAATTACCCTCCTAATACGAATCCTTGGCTAAACAAGTGACCCGTTAAACAATAAGCTCAAGTTCTCAAAAGATAAAGTTCATAATGGTGTAAAGTCGAGAAAAGTTTGCTTAACCAAATATTTACAGAATTATATCATAAATAGAACCAAATAACAAATAATCTAACCTACACATTATTGCCATTAAATAATGGCATAGGTGCCAATAATGCGTACTGTAATTTTAATTTATTTTGTTCATAAGACATAATAGAACAGCCATCGAACGTAGAATTTACGAAATACGTTTACGATCGAAGTAATTCTGTATACCAGCGCAAGTTTTTGGTCGATTATACTATTAATGGTATTATTATTTTCTCTGATAAACAATAATACATTTAGAACAAAATAATGGATAAACGACATCAGATAAGAATGAGGTTTCTACGTTACATTTATGTATCCAGAGAAATAATTAGAAATAGATCTGACAACAAAAAAAACTCGGTTACATCGCAACGTCTACACTCATCTTGGACTATTTCTCTTCGCTTGAAAGTGTGGGTGGCATAACAGCTCTCTAGAGACATCTTACAGCTAGCGGTTGCTCATCAATCTCAACAATATTTTATGTAAATGTTTTGCAGTTACTTTCGACAGCCTATTAACAATCGCAGACAGAAATTTGTTTGGTTACTGTAGTCAAATATACATCAATGTCTGTTTGCGTTAGTTTTTGATATGGGAAGAGGAAGCAAAAGGATTTATACAAAAGTTCCGTTTGATTTCAGATGAGGAACGGCTTTCGCGACATCTAGGTCAAAGTTTACGAGCACGAATTTAAAATACAGTAATATTCCCTTCAGATGTTTACATACCAAGAGTATATCTTGTATATAAAACAATATTATTACAAATAATTCTGTAGGTATCGATGTTCCTTTATCTTGCTCTTCACGTTGTTACAGCAATCTTACATGTTGAATCTAATGCCTAGGTAATTATGTATTTATTTTGGCGTCTGTATCTATTATTTTGAGATCTAAAATATATTGTTTATTTTATCTTTGTACTAATAAGGTGATATATGTGACTCTAAAAGTCCATTCATCCAATAATTAAGTGCTATGCACTTAACAGTGTAGCAATTTCTATCTTTCTCGGTCCGATGCCGGATGCTTCAGTTCTCGAAATGTCTCTACATAAACAAGTAAATATTGAGAAATAATAGAGTCATGTTATAAATATTACTTATGATATTCATTTTCAGTTAATAGAATACTTTTATATTATAATATCTTATTCTATGATTAAACTAGATTTGCCCGCGGCTTCGCTCGCCTTGGTGTACGTTTTGTCTGCTCCGCTTCTTTTGGTCGTAGCGTGATGTTATATAGCCTTCCTCGATACATTCATCGACAATCGGCAATCCAACATTAAATATTTTTTTATAATTCTAAATGTAGTTCCTGAGATTAGCTCCTTCAACCAAACAAACAAACTCTTCAGCTTTATAATATTAGTATAGATATACTAGTAATTATACTTTTAGAGATCTTTGAGTATTTTACACCATACTCTGTATAAAAACAACTTGTAACAGACTTGAAGTTAAAATATATATTGTAGGATTTATCCCACTGCGAGTACGGGATTTCTCTCAGGAACAGAAAGAAAAGTTGAAGCATAAGCGTGGTTTACCATGCTAGCCTATTGCGCGTTGGCAGTTTGCACACATTTTAGAAACAGAACTCTCGGACATAATGTCAGGTTGCCGCAGGATATTTAAATTAAATAACTTCGAAAGAAAGAGCTACGGGCAGAGGGCCGTAGGATTGCAATCAAAATAGTAGGATTAAAATCAAATGCATACAACCGTTTATAATAATAGCTTCAAGGAAGTGCATGCGTTGACGTTGTTTGGACGATCAACGACGTCACGCGCATTTTATATCACAGTTATTTCTCACAGTTTGTGGATTGCGTCACAACTTTATAAAATAAATGACATTCTCCGTCGTATCCGATTAGATAAAACTAATATCTGCCTAAGGTTTGTATTAATTTCGTTTGAATGCGTCACGTATCATAATATCTCATCTGATCAACTTCCTACTACATCCGAAACGTAGTCTTTCATTAATAAATTAGATTATTGATCTTGGACGAATCATTTCATTTGGCCACCGCATATTTTATTTGATTGATTAGCTCATGCTGTTTCTTAACTAGATTAACGTTTTAAACAGTAATTTATTAACATTTTAATAGTTGTTAATATTCATAATATCAATTAGGTAAATAGTTTTGACTTATACTGTGCTCTTAAGAAGTGCTTTTCCGAGGTGTATTATACCCACATTGTGCAATTTATCTATCAGTTCCCACGCAATATGGGAGCGGAGTACAATTTATTTGGATTTCATTATATTTTGTGTAAATTGAAGAGTGCCGCTTATTCCTTTGATTTGATATAAAATTTCTTTACAGATGACGTTAGCAACATGGTGTGGCGGTAGTGGACCCCGCATGGGACGCACGTACAGCGCACTCCTAGCTTCGCAGCGTCAGCGAGCCGGCGTGTGTGCCGCCGACCGCGCCCGATCCCGCCGCCTGCGCCGCCTCTCTACGGCCACCACGCAGCTTTATGACGCGCCTCCAAGAGCGCAGGTGAGGTCAGAACCCAATCACATACTACATGGGAACAATGGGCGGCGGTGACTAACGCTTCACTAACTTATTCTTAACTCTTACGTTGTTTATGACCGAGATCATCATAAGAATATTAATGTGTCATAATATGTGCTAATTAAATTGGTTAAGAGATTGTAATAAATTATTTAGTGCCTCCTACTGCGTACGCAATATTAAACACATTTAAGAACTTTTAGACTATACTGCGGTGGCAATCTGTGATGACCACATATAAGACGATGAATGCAAGAATTTCTACCGTTACTAGCAGTTATCAAATTGTTGCTTTTACCGCGTAATCAACTGTTGTGTCCGAAATAGTTCCACAACAAATGTTTGATCCGTATATATATTTCATATTATCAAAACAAGTGCAAATGAATTCTATCTAAATAAAAACGTGGGCCGAAATGTGAGTTATATTTTTTATATGAAATTCATTCAATTATCCTTGTTGGGCTGGCCTTTGTCTTTGAAAATTAATATCGCGCGCATTGATTGTGCAATCTAATAATGTCAACAAATAATGAATTGAGTAGCAACACACCTGGTTTTCTATAGCAAATATCAATAAATTGTGGAATATATTTATATAAGCGAATAATAAATCTGAACGTGACAAACGCCGTATCTACAATTTATCAAAGTTTCTAAATATTAACTTATCAATGAGTTTTATATAATAGCGGAAGCATATTGTTTGCCTTTAGATTTTTTATCAATGAATTGTTTGTTTCTTGTTGTTAGTTAAATATCTTACAACATCTCTGTTTGTCTAGCGTATCGCTTGTAAAAATAGTGGTAGAACGAGTCTGATTTAAGGGTCAAGCTTCAATGTCAAATCATTATAATTCAAAGCTAACGTTAGTGACGTTAATATTTTATAACAGAATGATAAAACACTAAAAGTTCAAACTATATTAGAATAATTAAACAAAACGGAACTCTTTAAAGAACAACGCAATATTGTTCCAATGATGCATATTTCATTAAGAGCTTAACGTTGGTCGTGCGTCAAAAGCATGTTTCTTATTCATTTGTATGACGATATGCGAACGACGCTTAGTTTAGTGTGTCAATATTAGGTACACACTGTGCTGTTAGTTTCGGTCGAACCAATGACATCAGTGATGGGGAGGCAAACGTCAGCAGCTTATTAACTAGACTACGAGAAAGATATTTTTGTATCTGATTAATAGACATCAGCGCTAAATATTCGCTTCACTTGTTGTTTCAGCTACTTGTACTATTCATTATTCAAACGATATACTTATGTTTAATGCAATAATTGTCATTAATCTAATTTTATCTTATTGAATAGAAGATATGAATGTATATCTTAATTTGCGCAGTCTGTCGATATTTTATGTACCAGAACAAGTCTTGTAATATCTGATATATATTATTATACAACAGCACAATGATTTAAATTAATTGTATTATATATAATTGTACATATTATATAAAATATAAACGCCTCAGCGCAATGTTAGACCTACTTCCTTACTTATAATACTATAACACGACACTCTGTTCATGGTTCAGGTTTGTCCCTCTTTCTTACTGCTAGGGAGTAACCGATTGAAAGGATTTACATACAAATAGGTTATGAGCAGTGGCATACACCACTTTAAAACCTAGCTAAATTATACGGTTTCTTTAGATTTATTCATTCAAGTTTATCTTTAGACACAAATTAAAGCGATGGTTGAATGTAGTTTTATTTTATAAATAGAAACGGTCAACCGAAAGAGTTTATTTTTGTTAATTAATATCATGTTATCTTGATTATAGCATACACCTTCATAGTTAACGATTTGATAAACATATTTATCGAACATCGACATTGATGCATACACGTGTGCGACTCGGCGATAAATTCAAGGTAGGATACGTCACACGATTCATTATTCTGTGATTCTTTACAAATGAATTGTTATCATTATGTCATAGTAAATTAATAAAAGAAATGAAGATTACTTGACTATAATAATATAAAAAATAAATCGACGTATTCTAGTGTACCCTAAATATTAAATTTGTCAACCGATTTAAATGATATAGACTAAAGGTTATATTAAGCTTATTTTAATACCTCAATGAAAACCACAGTTTACAAATTGGTTTAGCGTTGTTGATATTAGCATGAACAAACTTATAGACAAAAACCTGAAGGCCAATTCTGATAATAAAATATGATCAAAATGGAGTTCGGATCTAGCCAAGTAAACATCAGAGCTAAACTGAAATTCGAT
Source organism: Catocala fraxini (assembly GCA_930367265.1). Taxonomy (NCBI): domain Eukaryota; kingdom Metazoa; phylum Arthropoda; class Insecta; order Lepidoptera; family Erebidae; genus Catocala; species Catocala fraxini. The sequence goes on from OV884031.1 coordinate 10,761,631, forward strand.
TTATTTATATTATACTAGTAGATTTCCCGCGGTTTCACCCGCGTAAGTCCCGTTCCCGTGTGAATATCGGGTTTCACCCCTTTCACTCCCTTAAGGGTGGAATTTCCAAAGATCCTCTCTTAGTGCTCCCCTACACTCTCCAAGGAACATACATGCCAAATTTCAGCTTCTAGCGTTCAGTAGTTTCGGCTGTGCGTTGTCTGTCAGTCACTCAGTAACGGAAGAGTTTTATATATATAGATTTGATGTTTAATAATTAAGTAGAATACCATTTGTGATATTCATGATACAGATACTAAACCGGAACTCTATTTTGAACAGTTTTTATTACAAGAACTTGCTCTATACTTTGTGTAAAGCTTACGTAAAAGTTAAAACTTTACACCTATTTTATTTTTATTTATTGATTTACTTAATTAGAACAGCCGCAGGCCACTTAAACTATTTATGGACGCAACTATCTTACTAACTTTTCACAGTATTCCTTACACACAGACTATATATTCTTCCATTCATCCGCAAATATATCACACTGAGAGTTGTCCACAAGGAGAGCGTTGAGTGTGGCGAAAGACTGAGGTATAGGCGAATTAACACGGGCTACTATGCGCCAAGCTGGTAAGGTAAAAAGTTTACACATTGTGCTTTCTTAATTGAGAATTACCTACGTGTTGAGAACGACTCAAACTTTTTGTTACTATGTAACATAATATATATACATAATATACATAGGTATGTTACTTTGCCTTAAACTGTAATAAAATTTGTGTAGGTATTTGAACATCATAATATACTAATGTTAAGGCTAAGTTGATAGTGGTTTGACGAAATACGATACTGTCAAAAAAAAAAATTGCGAATATTCATGATCTGCTACTTTTCTCAGTTCAGAAACCGGGGTAAGTATAGTAATTATGTGTGTATATCATCTCCGTTCATGTCAATCATCATAGTTATGTTCGTAGTCTAAGGACTGTGACGTTCTCTGTAATGGTAGACCACTTAATGTCACTACCGCTATACGTGTGTCAATTAAAATTAATGTATTAATTACTACATGTCCTGATAATTGTATACATCAACTTAGATACCTGTTACTATTCAATTAAATTTTACGCATAATGTATATCTTAAAATTGAGCTCGTTACATTGACTCAAATTGAGATTTTTGGTATGATCCGCAAGAAAAGTAGAAGAATTATTGACAAGCCTCTGGTCCTAGTTGTAACACAGTCCAAAACCTCTGGTAGTTAACTTTATTTTTCTTGACGACTGTTTTTCTATGTGGTTTTTAACTTAAAATACAGCTTCCACACTAGGATACAAGCGCTTTGTTGCGGAGTATTTTACAAACATACATACTATTAACGGACACAAGATACATTCATACACTTCAAAGTTATCTTACTCAACCAGCTTAATAAGCGTTCGTATATGGTCGTACAAAACATTTACCAAACTTTTCAATTTCGAAACCCAAAAATGCTTTGAATAATTATCCAGTAGCTTTTTATTTACGGCATAATGGCAAAGGCGTATCCAATAAAAAGGAAAATCTATCCGATCAATTGAAGCCCTGCCCACTACACTTAATATATACATATATGTCAATATTCGCGCTTTTATAATGCGTGACCCAAAAGTTGTTACAGGCGCTATGAATACACTAGGGTCATGTTTATGCAATGATGTAGGCAATCCGCTGCAAGTGGCACACGTGGTTATAAAACTTTTTAAAAGTTTTACAAAGTTGGGGTACAGTTTGCCATCTTTTCTGTTACTATTCTGCATAAGAGCGCATCCGCCTGTTACAGTAACCTATTCAGTAGTCTGTATAATTTAGGGACGATCATGACCATTTATCAGCACTATACAAATAAACAAAACAAATAATTTATTCATTTAGGTCACCAAGAAACCCATCGTCGGAAGGTCGACATTCAAAACTTAAGGGTGATATGCAGATATATTAACGGTTACTAGGTTCCTAAGGTATGGGGTTGATACATACCTACATAAATCTGCGCTTAATTCCGCACAGAAACCGCAGTTATTGAGGTTGTTATGTCAGGTGCCAAGGGCCTCTGACTTCTAATCCCATTTTGATTTCGTTTACGTATATTCAGAGATAGCGTTCGATTGACGATTGGAATTTCGCTCCAACGAAATTTAAATATTAATATCATTATAAATTTAAATTTATGAGGGAAATATTATACTAAAATCGTACGACCCTGAATAAAGCAAAATCTATAATTGTGTATAATAGACGGGCATAATCAATTTTTAGTTAGTGTCGTAGCCTATTCACTAAAACCTGTTGTTACCATTTATTTGGTAAACCTTTAAAGGAAACTAACGTAACAATAGCAGCACCGTTACTACAAATCGCCAAGGAGGAAGAGTTTCAGAAGCTCATATACCTACCTCTTCCATCATTGTCCTTTCATTCTTACTTTAACTCTTTGGCTCCAAGATCAGCAACGAGCGGGTGGTACACTTAGTACTACAAGCGCTTGTAAGATACGGTAGCGGTATATCAAAATAAAAAATATGTATTCTATAACTACTTAGTCCACTAGTTATATATAGTATGGATTAATAGGTATGTCTCATATTACAATATAAAACGTTTTTATAACATTTCCTTTTAATCGGAATTTCGGGGTGAAATAGGCATGTAGAAAATCTTAATCCGCAGATATCCCGTTCGTAGATTTGTTATTTAATGAATTATATATGGTCAAATAATATAGGTAATTTTAATGAATTGCCGATCTTTACCTTATTCAGTGCCAAATTGATATTGAGACCTGCAAAGAAATTGTAAACTGATAGATTAGGTACGAGTAAAATGGTGCTTTCAGTTTATAGGTTTGTATCTTAAAAAACCAAATTACAGCTGGCTCGTCCTTGACTGGGCTTGATGTCTATTTTATTGCCTTTATTTTATTGAGGTATCACCGAGGATATTTTGAGAGTTCAGAGCTTGAATACCATTTGATATTATTTTTAACCGTCTCTGCATTAGGGTGGTAATACTGGGAGGGGATTTATTAAGGCCGCGTCTGAAATATGTATAACCCACCCCGGGTTGCTTATGCCAGGTCGTTTTACAAGCCTATATATTATCAAAACGGCTTAGATTTTCGTTTTGCCGAACATAACTCATCCACGAACGTAAACTTAGGGCGTTAGGGACAATTATTTTGGTGGCGAAAATAAATTATCCAAAAAATTCACGTTGCTAAAGATACTTCCGTTTATGTTTTGCTGCGCACTGAAATTGAAAATCCTTAACATTTTTATGAATCAGTTTTATAACATAGTGTATGTTCAATAGTATGGTGTCATATCAACGTTTTTGGGGATATTGGAAAGCTTAAAAAAGAGTTTTATATTACTCGAGAATATGTCACCATATTGAAAATAGGCATATTGACGTTGCATGCGAGCGTATTCACACAATATTACGTCAAATTCTTATATACTCTCTATATGACCCTTGTTCTTAAGAAAAATTATATTCAATACTTATTCTTACATAATTCATAAAAAACATTCTCATGAATGCTTAGTAAAAGAATTATGTATTGGTATTCTGTCCGGCTCTTATACATTTTTCAATGTATTAGAAACACGGATTCTGACAAGAATGTCATCGTGGTGAATCATACTAAAATATTTATACAAATAGATACTAGTTATATGCTTTGTCTACTTCCTCATGTTGGTATAGGCACATTGACTTGCTACGGAAATGTTCTCAAGAATATTCTAGAAAGTTTGTATGTTTGTTCGCACAATGGCTGATATTTTGAATGTTTGTCTTCGTAGTTATCGTAAATGTTCAGTTCAAATATGTAGTTTATAATACATCTTCACGGGGTACCAAACAAAACAAAAAGTAAACAGTTCCAAAAATAGATCATAGATGACACTATAAGTACCAAATTCAATGTTAATATTAAGACCAATTAAGCATTATAGGAAAGAAACTGACCTAAATATGATATTATAAATAAACATTGAACATATTTAATTAATATAATAAGCGTAAATGTAAACGTCTTTATTTTATGATTTGATCATTAAATCAGTATTTTTTAAATCACACACAGGTTATCGATCTACCATTTTATTTTAAATATAGGTCACTAGCTGGCACTTTTATATGTTTATACAAGTCTACATACCACATTGTTTGATATTATTCGTTAGGCACAAGGTCGCGCGCGCCGGGCGCGGGCGCGTGGTAGGCAGGGTAGGCCCCGCCCACCCCCGCGTTTCAAGGCCAAGTATGAAACAATGTTCCTATTTTTCTTCGAGAAATAGAAGTTTTTAAGCAATAATTTAAAAATTGGACGTGTTTTTAGCTTCTAACTGTTGTCGAAGTCACGTGACGATATTATTACATCACATTTCGTGTCGAATATTATTACATTTTACCTAGATGATATTGTAATAAATATTCGAATATAGAATTCGGGAATTGAACCCGCACATTATATGTGCACATTTTGTATGTAAATTTAAAATTCTACACAAAGTTTTTTTGTATTGAATAAATGAATAATAATGAATAATAATAATGTAATATTAATATTAAATGGCATAAAAAAATTGTTGAGCGTCACCGCCATATCCTCATAATAATTATTAAGACAGGAATATTTAAATAAAATCATACCACATCATGAATAGCGTTTTATAGGTTTAGAATTAGTAATATCGCATCTATTATGTAATAATAATGTGATTTTATTCACTTAAACAATTAAGTACTTACCACAATATTCATTAAGTACCTACCTACCTATCTATTGTTACGTAACTTCAAATTCGTAGGGAAATAAATAATTTATATAAATGTAATAGCAAAAGAATACAATTCTCAATAATTGTGAGATGATTAAAAAATTACAAGCATGACAATTAATAACGGTACCTACACCTTACTGACTCGTGTCTTGTTGTTTATTTTTTTCAACTATTAATACATTGTGTTTTACAGGGAGGAAGTATATCAAAAATTATTTAACTTCTGTTAAAGTATTAAGCAGGTCCAGATAACTATTATTTTACAATAAAACTTCAATTATGCGATTTTTAATTTCAAATTGACGCGGCAGGCAAGACCCGCGCGCTACGCCTGCGGCCACCTGCGCGCTCACAGACGAATATTCACGAAGCTGACCGGAATAAGCCGAACGCTGCAGGACATTATTCGGACATGCGTATGATTTAATTTCAAGTATGGCGTAAAATCGTAATGGTTTAATTCCTTACACCGAGTGCATATCGAAGTGCCGAGTGTTATAGGTTTGATTCTCACACAGAAAATAATTTATGATTAAAAGATTTCTGTGTAGAGTCTGCTCCACGGCATAAGGGTATGCCTATAAATTCTTTTGAGTAAATTGCTGACTTACTATAATTACATATTTTGATTTTTGATATTTAAATTCAAAAGAATCTCTGTGATGTATTTTATAAATAATCATGAAATTTCAACAGAGACTAAATATTTGGCACTGTATAGTTGATTTCAAAAATCGAATGCATTATTTTACATAATTTAATATTTATAATTATAGTTGTATATAGATAACTAAAGATAAACAATAAGCCGATTCGAAGAGCATTACGTTTTTATAGCTGGACCGATAATGTAAAAATGATTGGTGTAAACCTTGAGCTCTAAAACCTATGAATATACCTACTTTTTAAAATATACATATTTATTAAAACTGACAACTGAATCATTCGTCAGACAGTAACACCTCTATTCGAGGAGGTAACGCTTGGTTCTTCTATTCAAGCAACAATGCGTTTTAGTTGCGGAAAGTTTAATATTAACATGTTATATAATACTAGATGCACCCGCGGTTTCACCCTTGTTTATAGTTACTACGTCGCCCCCGTGGGTCGTAGCGTAATGTTATATAGCCTATAACCTACCTCGATAAATGGACTATCCAACACCAAAAGAATTTTTCAATTCGAACCAGTAAGTAGTTCCTGAGATTAGCACGTTCTACCAAACAAATAAACAAACAAACTTTTCAGCTTTATAATATTACTAGATGTGTAAAAATTAACTGTCCCTACTACTAGAACAACTTTAAATGCATCTTTACAATGACGTTTCGGTTGGTTTTCAGTCATTGGCTTACATCCAGAATTATTTTCTTAATTATGATTCTAGGTGTAGGCCAATGACTAGCCCTAAACAGCGCTGGCCTACAGACAACCCCAGAATTTATGAGTTGAAAATCGAACAAACCAGACAATTCTGGAGTGGGCTCCATTTGCCCAAGTAGAATTTTATAAGCCAATGAGTAATTTTCAAAGTACCCGAACATCAATCGCAATCGCATAAGTACATATTAAAATAAATATTGTTTTATTACTTAATACTTTATAACGCTTTCTTTAAAAATATATAAGTAAAAAAAATATACAAGATCAAATTTTTACAGAACATAATATTATATTTACGAAAATCCAAACGAGCGTTTAAGAATTATTAAATGAATGTGTGATCTTACGCATACCGGCACACAAAATTATAGGTAGATAATTTTTATTTTCAAGGTTGCGCACATTGCATCGGCTCGTTCAAATAAGTATATTATCTAGGTACGTATATTACTATTCTATCCGTGGTAAACAGTGAAGTACCTGTTTTACTGTTACAACGGGATCCCTTTTTTACGCATAATGTTCTTTGTCCTAATATACTTCGGCATAACGATTTTGGCACAATTTGTTTTGGCATAATAATACTTTGGCATAATTTTTTTAGGCATATATTTTATGTTGGCATAATCATCTTAAAGACTAATTTGTTTTGGCATACATTTGATTCGCATAACGTTAGTATGTGAGTGAAATGATGAGTTTCTGTAACAATTAAATAATATTGTTAGTTAAAAATTTAATATGCTGTGCAACAAAAGTTAGTGACAGAACCGAATTGCTGCAAAACCGACTCTACGTAGTCTTGTTTGTCCTACCCCTAGAGTGTAATTTAAAATCGTGCCGGAGCCTTGACAGAAACTCTGCCTGCTGCATGCTTGCTTGAACTTTATGCTTAATAAATTTATGCTTTAGAATATTATGCTTAATCATTATTATGGTTAGAGAAATTATGCTTAAAAATTATGCGTAAGCTGTTATGCGTAATTATATTATGGGAAAATATAATTATGCCAAACAAAATTATGCTAAGTTATATTAGGTCTTAACATTTTATGCTAATGGATAGGGAACCTGTTACAACGCCATCTCTTATGAGCTGGTATCAAATAGAATTCGGTATGTGTACTTGCGGTGGGTAGATGGAAGCAGTGACGCTAGTTTTTTACTGCCATCTAGTGCACAATGATAGGTAAGAAAATAGCTAGTCGAATAGCTCGAGTTAGGCGTGTCCAAGATTGTTGTATGGGATTGAGTATCTGTACTAGTATAGTATTATATTATCTGTGACATGGTTAATAATTTTACTAGTTTAGTGAAGTTGTTTTCGAAGCGTAAAATTTGAAGTTTGTATAATACACGTTGTGTTTTATTATTAGTAAAGAATTTAGTCATCAATATACAAATTTTGTTCTTTTAACTACACTTTCTACGCATTTTATAGCGGTTTTACTATCACTTAAATTATTTCTGCCGCAAGGTTTATATGCATAATTTCAAGATTAATGTATAAACAACGATTTTGGTCTAATAACATCGTTGTTTTGTAATTAAGTCATAATTTTTTTATTCGATTTCTTACGTGGTTTATGCTGGGCAAACCTTATGAATACTTAATATAATGCTAGACAACGGGTCTTACTCGCGATAAAGTATTTAAAACGTAATAAATACTTATAATTGAGTGCACGACGTTTCGACCGACTTGTATCGATCGTGGTCACGGGTTGACTGATGTGAGCTTAGCGGGGCCTTCTGAAGTGCGAGTTTCGACAACTACCCTCACTTGGTCACTATTATTTATATTTACACTGTCGGTATTTCGATACACAATACTAAGGACGTCTACACACTGGCGACCTAAGTCACTATGGCGACGCTTACATTTGCTGATATTTCTTAATTTCAACCACTTCACGTACTACCCTGGAGTAATAATGACGATCAATGGAACCTGTGGTTTATGTAACTCAATCCAGTGGTTTGGTCCAGACTCCAGCAAATGCTCGGCTACAGACTTTACTGACTAACTACTACTTTACTAACCGGTTCTTGACAGCTGTTGATATGTTCCTTGACCCTTTCAGCGATTGTACCTACGTTTGGTCTGTCAGATATAAGAACTACCACAACTGCAATCCACCAGTAGTAGACGCCAGGTGTTTGAAAAGGGATAAAATCCTTTGGAGTGCGTAGATAGCTTACTACTTTGGAGAACAGAATATATAGTCTTAATGGAGTATTTCTTCAGTGCTGTTCCAACTTTGTCCGTTACTCCTTTTATATCCATCATGTATGCCCGGACTCTGCTGACCCCAGGTTAGCTCTCCCTTCTCCTCGGACGTTGTATCTTACCCTTATATCCGCTGCGCCTAAGTACCTCCTGAATACGTGTGAGCTCATTTTCTAGGTGTTCAGGGTCACACAGTTCATACGCTCAGTTCGTCAGTGATGCTACAACGGATTGTAATTGTCGCAGATGGTGATGAATGATTCGTGAAGTGCGGGTTTCGGCAACTACCCTCACTTGGTAACTATTATTTATATTCGCACTGTCAGTATTTCGACACACGACACTAACGACATCTACACCCTGGCGACCTAAGTCACTACGGCGAACGAAGGTGCCGCTGAGCTCACATCAGTCAACCCGTGACCACGTTTGATGCAAGTCGGTCGGAACGTCGGGCAATCAATAGGTATTTATTATCCTTTAAATACTTTATCGCGAGTAAGACCCGTTGTCTACCATTACTTATATTAAGTATATAAGGATACGAATTGTACAAATCACGATAGTCTAAAAGCCGTATGAGATATTTCACGTAGTAAAGAAACGATCTTTATATATATAATTATAACATCTGCACAATGGCATGTGTCCAAAGTTTTGTTAAATAATATGTTAGTTAACTTGAAAATGTACTGAAATTAAAATTCCACCTTATGAAATATGTAAATGTTAAACGACGGGCGTGTATGAGAAATGTGATGAAAGTGAATGAAGCCAGAGAAGTGTGTCAGGATCGTAGCAAATGGAAATCCGTAGTCTCTGCCTACCCCTCTGGGAAACAGGCGTGAATCTATGTATGTATGTATGTATGTATTAAATAAACACTTTAGAAGATTGAAATGGCCGATTTAAAATTACACGCATAAGAAGTTATTTGTTATACTGATAGTTACAATGAAACCTCCTCTGTTTGAAACAGAAATAGATCTGGCCGTCCACGTAGTATTCGCATAAAAAAGGCGATCAAAGCAGTAAAGGAAAGAATTCGAAGAAATCACAGAGGACACAAAAAAGAATATTGAGCAATGTTTTAACAAGCAGAATGACCAAGTTTATGCTCAAAGCTCTATAGAAGCTTCCCAATTAGTCAGCAGAGTACAACGTAGACATTATCTGATTTCAGTGATGGTTTGGTGGGGTGTTAGCAATCAAGAAGTGACTGAGCCATATTTTTCTGAAAAAAGGTGTCAAAACATCGGCACTAGTATATCAAGATACGATTCTTGAGAAGATGGTCAAGTCTCTCAACAACACCATGTTCCATAAGCAAGAATTGTCTTTTCAGCAAGACTCAGCGCCGCATCATAAAGCTCGATCCACTCAAGCGTGGTTAGAAACGAACGTTTCGGACTTTATCAGAGCTGAAAACTGGCCGTCACCTAGTCTAGACCTTAATCCGCTGGTTTATGATTTATGGTCAGTTTTAGAGAGTATGGCAAGCTCTATACATCATGATAATTAGAGTCTCTAAAACGATCCATAAGATTGCCAGTGAAGAATTTTCCCATGGAGAGAGTGCGTGTTTCTATTGATAACTGGCCTCAACGTTTAAAGGACTGTGTTGAAGCCAATGGAGACCATTTTGAATGAGTTTCATATATTTATAATTTTATTCTATTAATGTATAAACTAATGTACATCACAGTAACAAAAATAAAAAAAGATTATTTCTTGTAACAATATTTATGGCAAGACTAGATATATTAGATATATATACTTATGAAATTTTGATAAAGAGGTGGGTATTTACTGGATAACTACTACTTAACCCCTTACGAATATAAAGGTGTTATGTAACATAAAAGACTCTTAAATTTAATTTAATTTCTCCTTTAATTTTTGCCTAGTGGCAATATTAAAAGTCATCTGACATCGTTATATTTCACATAAATAAAAAATTTAAAAGGGGTAGTTTAAATGTCATAAAAATGATTAATTACAAGTTTTACTAACCTAACTACAAATATTTCAGCAGTAGTCTGACCGCGTCGGTCTCGCCGCTGACCTTTGGTTGCCCATTTAACTTCAACATAAAGATAAATTCTCTTTTTGTCATCCGTAATGTTACAGCTTGTTAATGACTTTGGGTAAAGGTTTCTTTGTCAAGGCAATTTGTATGCCAAAGGATGAAAGGGTTAAATCTTGATGATCATGAAAATATCATTCGAAATGTGAACAATCCCCTTACATTGAAATAGAACAGCCGTCATATAGTCTATCATATGACCTAATTGCTTTATTCACATTCATTATTGAATTTAAGGGTTGTAAAGTGTAAATAAATATAGATAAAGGTCTTGTGCATAGAATTTGTATTCACGATACACAAATATATATCTGATTTTACAAAACTCTTACACATTTTGTTGAATCTTTGAGTAAGAAATTGTTCTCTACGCGATTATCGCAATAGTTTAATGTGGACTATTTAAAAAGTTGTTAAGAAGCAACCTAAAGAAAGTTTTATTCTTGCTACGTTTAACACGCGCACAGGTGGGAGTAGAATCTAAAGACTTTTAAAGTGCGAATTGAATATCTGTACATTATCTGTAACTACGCTTATGTACCTTAGTGATATTACAATATTGTCTTTTCATCTGTAGCCTTTTTAAATCATATGTAATGGCTAATAGCAACAATATACTAATCTGGAAAAACCATGTGTTTAATATCGTTGCAATCATTATAAAAAATGTGAAGACATAATATAACTGCCCAACGGCAATGTTTTTTACATGCGCTTACTTTTCCGTAGTAAAAGAGGAGCGCTATGTCGGGCTCATCTGGGGAAGCCCCAGGTACGACGACTGTACCTACAGGACCCGAGTAAGTAGGGTTTCGGGGGAAGAACTACGGGTCTCCCCCTTAGGATCAGGGTACTACGAAATCAGGTCAGCCCACCGCGCCTCGAAAGGCGTGTTCTATCGGCCGCTGATTAGAGTGCGCGGTGCCTGACGTTGAGGTTGGACTCGTGGTGGCTGTGAGCGTAGCCGCAGAGGACGGCATGTTTGTTGCTCGGCAAGCACGTGGCGTTCGAGCGTCGGACTCATGCGCGGCTAGTGCGAACCAGTCGGTCGCGCATGGCACGGAATTGTCTTTAGCGAAGTGGCAGTATGTTTTCACTGCCACAACGCATCTTGGGCGCTTGCTTGCTCAGCAAGTAAGAGTCATAGCTAGGTAACTGAGGCAATACCTGGCTTGTAGGCCAGAAAGGGCAGACGTATGGATGTGCGTCGGGAAGTGAGCGTGCCCTACAGTTCTGACACCATACTGGAAATATGGGAGGTGGTTTCTCCGTCGGCCTCAGCGAGGACATCGTTAGCAACTTTCAGAGTTCGCGAGTGGTGAGCGGCTTTATTGCTCCGGCACCTATCTGGACAATAAGTAGTGCCAATTGGGTACGAGGTAGCTCGAGGTAGCTAGTAACCGGGACCACTCAGGATTTGGGATTTTGGATTGGGGACAAGGATTCAGGTTCTTTTTGGATTTGGGGACAAGACCTATAACTGGTTCCTGAAGGTGCTTTCGGGCACTGGAAGGTACAGCGGCTCTCACTATATACCGGAAGGTTGGTGAGTGGGAACGCAATATCATAAACTTGAGTAGCCTGTAGAGGAAGGGTATGTGCCTACCATGGTGTGCTAACTCGCTTCCTTGAATGGTGGGTGGATCGCTGGAACTATGGCTACATCAGCGATCCACCCAGCAGTGCTCAATGCAGGACACACTTAAAGGTGTATATTCCGAACTTAACCCAAATATGAATAGGTCTACCAGTCTTCGTTATAAAATCGGTTTGAAAATATTATTGTCCCTTAAATTAAAATGTCAACATTGTTTGCATTACGAGTAAAAGTTGACGTTCATTAGACTAGATCGGTTTGCTATTTTGTACAGTTTTTATTACGAGAATTAGCCCTCAGGTTAAAATTACACTAAACTGACTATTAGATAAGCATGAAGTGTGTGGTGGAGGTGAATGACTCGAGATACGCCTGGTAACAGTTTGTAATCCAAGATCTTTCCTTTAGATGTTGTATGTATTTAAATATTTTATCCCGACAAGTGAAAATTTCAGATATATATTTATAAATCTACCTATTAGCTAAATGGAACAACAAATTACCATTTTTATTCCCAGAATTAGTTTCGCTTGAGTAATAATACTCTTCAAGCGTAGGTATATCACAGAACTCAAGTATATTATATTATTGAATTAATTTGTATTAGTATTATTATACCTATTATAAGAAAACGTTGAATGTATAAAACCTATATTTATTAACAAATGCTAAGATATTCTTAGAATCTTATAATTTTGTGCGTAGTAGTTTCTGATAAAATGATATCGAATTAGATGAACTACTGACGAAACAAGATACATATGAATACTACTACTATAGAAATATCATCATTATGTAAAATTACATTTCGCTTCGTAATTATATGTTGTTGTTTGTATGTGCAGTGTTACAACGGGCGGGATCTTCCGACAGTCAACGAGTCGCCTAGTGGCAATGGCCACTGGGGGCGAGCGTGGCGACTTCGTATCAACGAGCCCTCCGACTCTGTCGAGTCCCCTCGCAGCATCTCCAATTCCAGTCTACGTGAAGTTGACGACGAGCTCACCGGAGAAGAACTGGCCACTTACATGTACCACGTGAACTGTAACATTGGAGGACTCACCTGAGACACGTCCGTGTAATCGACAGTGACGACACGACAGCTCCTCGCTGAGCTCAAACTCCTAGTGACGGTGGTCGACGGCCTAATAGTGTGATGTACTCTCTAAGTGATTGCTAATTGTACATACGTAAGCATTGTTGTCCTTTGTTAGTTAAGGCTTTGTTAAGATATAAAATGTTAATGCGCACTTAAACGTCCAAAGGCGTTCGAAGTGCTTATCTGTGTAACAGAAACGTTACTAAGATGGAAAGAAAATGATTCATGGTTTGTGTTAAAAGGAGCTAACGTAATGACTAACTGACGGCTATATACATGATTAAGGGCCTATAACTATGGATGTAACGAAGTAGGTAATCGCTGAAACTTGCCTACCGGAGTGTCGTAATGCTGTAATCTTCGGCACGCACTGCCCATAACTCATTCTAGAATATATTAATTGCGCTAGGATGACACTTTAATTCCACATAAATTTGAAGGTCACTTTCACCTGAAGTACTTTGAAACCGAAGAATGAAATTTCGTTGAAATTAATTGATATTATTTATTTTAAAATATTTAATTTGAACAAAATGATTACAAGTATTCATTGGAATTGTCAGTATGTATAAATAAGATAATATATAAGATAATGTATTAGCGATATTGTTTATGATGATTGTATAAAGTATGTGCTAAGCACAAAAAAATAAATATATGAATGTGGAGATTTGTGTTAAATGTGTGAAGCGATTTGTATGTAATTCGGCTGCAGCATTAGCGGCACAAAGTAGTCTAATAAATGATGTGTAAAGTTTCCAAAAGTGAGAATCTCCAATATTAAATGCCTCGTTGTATCCCGCTTAAAGTTGTAAGGGTCGTCTTATACAGGGTTACTGGTAACTCGATGTATTCCCGGCGATAATAGACAGAGGAGCTAAAATGCAAAAAATTTAACCCGCCATATGTATGGCGGCAAGTTAACCGTTTTGAAGATACGCTGAACTTACGATTTTTTTAAATATTAATATCTTGCCTTTTGACATAATAAAAAAAATGGCTCATTGGATGTCTTTTTATTTTTTTTAATTTATAAAGAACTTAGTAATAAAGCTTAATAAGTTAAAAAATACCCATAAATGCGTAATAAACAGTAACCATGACTAAAATGTTTTTAATCTGATTTTAATTTAATTGATAATTTTAACGTTGCTCGAGTTAAAGTTCTTCGTAAAATTTAATAATTACCAATAACCCTGTATATTATCACCCAACCGTATCAAGGATGCGATCGGTCAACTTTGTTCTTGTGTGAGTGCCGACAGGTTGGGATATATTCCAGATTTGGATCGAGCGTGTTTGAGCGGCTTCACCAAAATTATGTCATTTAATGCCAGACAATTTTATCTATATTATAAAAGACTGTGACTGTGTCAGTATGTTTTGTTGAAAATTGAATGAATTTTGTGTAAATCTTTGTAATAATTTGCGGCAACAGAAAAACCGTATATAAAATATATCTAGGTCACTAATACTGGAAAATATTGACTGTTAACTAAATAATTAAAACTTCTATAAATGTTTGATGTTACTGAAGTGTGTGCAGGCTTCTCCTATGGTCTATGAGGACACTGATTAATATAAAATTATGTTTTATGGGATATCGGTAACTCTTAAGTAAATCTTGCCATTTGTTTAAGTTGTAAGTTCGAATAACAATGGGACAAAATATTTTAAAATGAAATTCTTTTTTATTTCTTTTCTAATGCAATTTGATTTCTAAAAAGATCCATCTAATGTATTTTTCGTTATTGTTATTTGAATTTACTATAATTTTGCCACTTATATTGTTTAAAAATATATAGTCTTAAAAACATCTAGTTATTCTTGACGTATACATATACATATAAATATAGTCCATAATAAATGAAACTCTACGGAACAGACTGTAAATATAGTAGGTATAAGTATTGAATTACCTATTTTATCAGGTTTAATATTATGTGACATCGTGAATTTAACATAGAATACATATAGTAGGCTTGTGGCTGTGTATTGAAGGTAGGCATTGTAGAGAAGTGAGACATTCAAATGAAGAGAGCTGGATTATACTATTAAATACAAAAACAATGTATTTATTTTATCAACTGTGATTTTTATATTTAATATATATTTGTACGATGTGTTTGCGAATTATCGATCTATTTTAAAAGTTTTAACTTAAAAAATCTAAATAAATCCTAATGCAACGACTGTTATTAAAATTGTTAAACATGGAATAAATATTCATATTTAATTTGTATTATCAGTTTAACTGCAGCTTTTGTATATGTAAATTATCTGCGTAGTTTATTTGGAAATGCAATCGTCATATTTTTGTGAATCGGCAAATTTTGCAATCATTCATATAAAATAAGGTAGATACTGACATCTAAAAACGCAAATAGTGACTCTTTGACCTAATTATAATTAGACAGAACCAGCTATATCTTATAGGCAGAATTTGGCAAAAACCCAAGGAAACCAAATTATCGTGGAGGGTTCAGAAAGAAATAGCAAGATAAGCCAAAATCCCACTAATTTGAACTCAGATTACAAGAGATAACAAAAGTGCGAGCAGGAAGTATTTTCCTTGTAGTAGGATATGCATAATACACATAGGACACTTAGAAAGTTATAATAATAATGGCCTTACAGACCGAATTTCGGTCACGGCGGCCAATTTTAACAGAGACTGGCCATCTGCGCAGGAGATATTATAGTGCATAAGTATGTGCGCAAACACAAGTGCACTCTCTGTTCTCTAACCCTCATGATCCGATGGGACGGTAATCCGAGCCGACCGGAGAGAGATCAGGCGCAGGACCAACGGCTTTACGTGCTTTACGAGGTACGGGGGTGTCTAACACCGCCAACTTCCTAAATCTGGGCCATAAAAAAAACCCATAACTTTTTGTTAGCTCGACCCGGGATTCGATCCCGATAGATCGCTTCACTTTGGTAGACGTTCATTCGTTTTGAAACACTCAAACCGTTGACTGACGCTTCGTTTCTGGATCGTATTGATAAATCCAGGACTCATCACCTGTAATGATGTCGTAAACATGCCGAGACTAGCCTGCTTCAAATTTGTTTATCATATCACGACACCATTCCACCCGGGCCTGCTACTGAGCATCGGTGAGGTTATGCGGCACCCAGCGTGAAACTATCCTCCTCACGCGAAGATAGACGTGTAGAGTTCTCGTGAAGGCTTCCCGATCCAACCTGCAGTATGTGTTGAATCTCCTGATACGTAACTCGCCTATTGCCTTGGATTAAATTTTTCATTGCTAGCACGGTTTCTTCCGTAACAGCCGTCAAAAGGCGACCACTTCTTTATTCATCCTCCAAAGTTAATTGACCGCGCTTGAATTCGTTATACCAACGATACACGGTTGCTTTGGAAGGGTTTTTATCCATAAATAGATGCTATTTGAAGTCTATTGTACGATTCGTCCGATTTCAGGCGACACTTGAAATCGTAAAAATCCATAGCGCGAAAATATTCCCAGCGCAGATCCATTTTTCAATAAGACACGATAATTTAAATTAGCTTGCAAAAAATGTAAAAATGTACTTATAAATAATCATATTTTCAAAATAGATTACAACTGGCCAGTCTCTCATACATAAAAATGTTTTTTCGCAATACTTTCTGAGTGGCCTGGTATAACACCTGCTTGATTCAATTTGCTCGGTTCCAAAAAATATAACTTTGACAGTACGACTAAATTAGACCGTGAATGACATTAAGTTTAATTTACACTGTGTTTCAAGATTATAGTGTTTTGTAAAGCAAGTTCCATGTTACAATAAAACTGTTAAAATTAATTAATATCATTGTTAAATATAAATGTAGATAAAAGTGTTGTTGTAAAATATTATAACGAGTTATCTATTTTGATTATTGTAATGTCAATGAATAAAGAACGAAAATCATGCAAGATAACATTTTGTTTTCATTATTTATTTTACACATTGACCTCCTGCTGCTTTATTTACTCATATGTATATATGTAAAATGATTATTGATACCATATTAATTAGCAAACTCATAAGAATTTGATGATGATGATGGCGTAGTGGTTGCCTCGCCACTGCCGTTGCGCCGAATGTTGGGGATGTAGGACGGACAGTTTTTGAGAAAACCTATATAGTACATACGTACACTGCATGTTCGTTTTCGTTTTTATGTATCCAAAAAGACAACGTATTCACTTAAGCATAATTCTTGTGGCGCTTTCGCTGTTCGGGAATTTTACAAACATGTAATCCACGGATACAAAGAATAATTTTCTATAGATGACATAAAATTTTGTCCCTCGGTACACAAGTAGTCGCAAGGCAACCAATTATACCACTACGCTATTCCTGCCGACATACCTGAATTACATTTTATTTATACAATATATAGTATGTAACATTATCATGTAGACATATTTAAAAGTAGTTCACTGGTGTTAAAACTAACTACAACTAAACTGACATGAATGAAATTATCTACTCGCAATGATCTCCTAATCCTAACTAGTTTTATAAATATGAGTTTGTTATGCTTGCACGCCCTAACTACTTGACCGATCATCATAAAATTTTGCATACGCATTGTCAGGGCTACTGAAAAGGACATGAAGCGCCTTTTACAAAAATAAGTATTGTTCTCGAGCGAAGCCGCAAGCATAAGCTAGTAAAATTGCATATGTAAAATATTGTTTAATTTTATTTGAAATATTTGTCTGATAGAAAAACTAGTACTATATAATTATATACTAATTTAGTAGTCGTTTATCTATAATAAATAACACCTAATACTATTTATTTACCAAAAAAATGCAAATATGATTTGTATCTACTTACAAATGATATTTGAACCAATAGAAAAGCTACAAAATAGTTCCACATTTTACAATTGTTACGATATTTTTTACGTTACAGGTATTTAATATGACCACACCTTTTTTACGTGATATATTTACTTATATTTAATTTGAATTTTCTAATTTAACCTCTTCAAAACTATAATTATGGTAATTCTACAATATGGACTCTATTATAGAATCGGATAGGTATTAAGTTTCATAAAGGAACTAGTATCTGATTTTAAAACTGGATATCATGTTATCTAAACAGAGATATAAACATAAATTGTGTATTCCATTATTCCGTTTATTTAAACTCCTGTCTTTGATACTAATACGTTACAATATCATAGTAAGTAAAAACATACAGCACAGTTTACTTTTGTAATACAGAAATAGTAGATCGTAAACATAATAAAAAATATAGACAATAAAACAAAGTATTTTAATTTAATTTTAAGCTATTTTATACGGATATTTATCGGGTTGTTTATTTTAAAATACGATTTATACTAATATTATAAAGAGGTTTTAACTCAAAATATACTACTACACCCATTTAAAAAATTATTTTACCATTAGAAAGCTATATTATCACCGAGTAACATAGGCTATATTTTATTCAAAAAAGGTACTGTTACTGACATAAACTAAACTACACTAACACGGAGGCGGAGGACATCGCGAAGTACGTGTGCCAAAATCTGAAGTGCGTTCTGAGAGTGAAGTTGCCGGAGTCGCGTCGCAACGTCAACTTTAAAGCGTTCGTCGAGCGCGTACCCAGCTATTACCTGCACAAGGTGGTGGATGAAAGCTTTTGACCGTAAGACGTGGTATTCCGTCGCTTAAGTATTTAGTGTGCCAAGTGAAGTTTTTCTAACATAGTATTGAGGTGTAGGCTATTTACTACCATTAAATTTTATGATATACAAATTTAGGTTAGGCTATTTATCTAAAGGCCTATACAGCCTGAAATGAATTTTGATTTTGAATTTTCGATTTGAAACTAATCTACAACCACTGTTACACATTACTACAATTTAAATTATTAAAATTTATAGATTTAGGTTTACACTTTACACTTTCTCCGACGTATAAAGTAGTTTAATTACAATGTATGTAATTTTCGTAAATATGTATTATGAAAAATATCTTGAATTCTACTAGAATACGATTTGTGTAAAACATATCAATTAACTAGTGATTGTCTAGTGGCCGGCGTTCGACTATAATCGGTTTTATCTTTACCCAGCTATATAAAAATCAAACCGATTCTAATTTATTTTTAATTAACACTGAAGCTCATCAATGTCTAATATATAAAAGTAAAAATAAAAGTCGGATGACAAACAGAGGAGAAAAAGGTACTGAACTCTTTTGTTTTTGCCTAGATATATGTATATAAATGATGATGAGACGAGATGAGATGTACGTTGCTAATTCTTTATTAAGCCGCTACAAAAATTTAAGTCTCTGATTTTTAATTGCTAAACAGTTTGATTTATTGCCTCTAGTGGCAAACAAGCCATCTGATGGTAAGTGATAATCGCCACCAATATACTTTGGCCAATCCTAGGCGTCTACACAGCTAAGCTGCTGCCTTGAAAAGAACAAGTCATGACCTCGCATAGCACATACGGCGGAGAAATATGCGCTTAAAACTCTGTGCTACCCGGAAATGTGTTAGGTGGTAAGTATGAGTCCTGGTGCTGTCGAGTGATGTCGATGGTAAATCGTGCTTTAGTCTTTTACATGGTTAATGAGAGAGCCTCCGAAATACATAGCTATCATATGTAGCTTGATAGCTTTACGTTCGAGTTGCCTATTAACCGGCAAATGGCCAATATTAAACATTTTTACCTGGTCTCCGTGTAATGCATGTGAATCCCTCGCCCATCGAATTCCCTAAGACTTTTACCACGCATGTCTCGAGCCCAACGAAAACCCCGTCCCACAGTTAGAAGGAAAGAAGTTGCGACTTAGCTCACCAACTTTGCGATTAAAATAGACATAACAGTGATACAAACTCATTTATTGACGCGCGTCATTGGCACCACTGGTGGAAAATAGGAAAGAAGATTGACACCAATATTGCATATGATGTGCGAAGCCGAGGTCCCTGATAAGGGCATTTTGGCAACTATAGACGATCTTCTGTAAAATTCTGTAACGTCTTACTATCAAATACAACTTTAAAAACAGTGACCTTTTGTACAGTAGCCAAGTAGTAATAATAGATGATTATTATTATGGTTATAAAAGTTTATGGTGTAGCATAAGGGAATAGAAGGCGTGGCAGCCAAGGAAATCATTTAGAAAAGATCTTATAGAAAATTAGATTCCCATTAACGAATGATTGTGATCTGCAAACAAAAATAAATTCCCTGTCATCTAATCATGACGGCTGACGGCACGCAACATGGTAGTTTCAGATACCACTCACTTAAGTATTAAAAACGTTTTATATAATCTAAATAAACTTAATCGTAAATATAATGAAAATCACGTGATATTAGGCTGGCTTAAACCCTCAGAGGGCTATGCACACACCTTTAACGTGCCAGGTAGAAACATGAGACCAGAAAATAAAATGTTAAGGTATGTGCTGCACACAACCGTCTGGAATAAACGTACAGCTGCCCGCTCGTATTAGCTGGCATTATTGAGCGTTTGTTTACAGAAACACCTTATAACTTTGCTTGATGGAAATAGTCTTGATTCTTTTCTCTTTCCACAAAAATATATTTTCATTGAAATTAACGAAAACTGCGTTATAAAAAGCATACTTTATTTATAAATGTGTATAGAGTGAACACAATTTTCAGTAAAGAACAAAATTCATGGCCAAATTGAAGGAGATTATCTAGAGTGCTTTTAAAACATTTTCTCAAATGGGTTTCCTGAAGTCAATGCTACAATATGAAACGAATATTCGAAGAACATACCACAAACGCCATAAGAATGTTTATAAACATAGAAGTGTTATGTAAATCATTTTAATTATAGCGTTGATATAGCGATATAGTTCGAAGGTCGAAAACATAACTGTTGATCGTGTAGGTCTGTTTATTTTCCGTATTAGCCATAGTTTATGTTGTTTTTCTCAAGAATCTCTTAATAATAATATTATAACAAAGTCTTGAAGCACATTTGTCTATGCATGGCTGTATGAGTATGCATTCTCAAAAATATTCTGACGACCAGAGGTATACCTTAGAAATCTGACTGTGAATTAAGTCAGACAATATTAGCCTTCTTTTCGCCTGGTAGATAAACTATAGATTACTTTGTTTTATGCATGAAAGAGATCACGTTGTGTTAGTGGCTCCTCATTGACACGAAGTTATAACAGTCGATGAAACACTTTATTTTGTTTTGCAATATTATTGTGGAGGTTGGATTATAAATAACTTGTTTGTGGAATTGATAATAATGTTTTAAATTGTGTCTGCATAGTTAATGCCGTGTCAGATGTTTTATTGTTTTAACATACTAAGTTACTGTCATGTAGTATATTTTGCTACACTAAGTTCTTTTATATTCAATGCTTTTGATATATTGAAGTTAAAAGTCTACTGTGTGGATAACTTCATTTTATGTGGACCATATGGTGCACCCTATGGCCCACATATGCATTTAGTATATGCATCTACTAAATGCATATGCGCGCTAAACGGCCAACAAATAAATATAACATTAGTGATCAAAGAAATAACACGTTTGTCCTGTAGGTTCAGTGATGTAATTTGAAAGTAAACGCGACTGGCTATTTATTGCGCTGTCCCGGTATGATGTCTAGTGTGGGCAAAGTGGTATTAGAATTTGTTGACAGAAAGATTTTGACAGCAGCATATCAATCTATCTACCCTATAGTTCGATAGAAGGATATAAATGTTTGCTTTCCAATACAACAAACCTAAATATTGGCGTACATTCTTCTTTACCCAAAATTTAAAATGTACACATTTTCTACCTAACTTCACAGATATAATTTTATTGTTTTCTTATCTAGATTTAGTAAAGTTATAAGTATTCAAAATATAAAATAGATATTCAAATTCTAAATACTTCAATGTGTATATATAAAGCTCTTCCGTTACTGAGTGACTGACAGACAACGAACAGCCGAAACTACTGAACGCGAGAAGCTGAAATTTGGTATGTATGTTCCTTGGAGAGTGTAGGGGTGCTCCCTAAGAGAGGATTTTTGGAAATTCCATTCCGAAGAAGGTGAAAGGGGTGAAAATCTTTTATATGAAAGTTCTACACCGTTGAAGTTAGTAACTTGAAAATTTGGATTTTCACGCGGGCAAAGCCGCGGGCGTAAAGCTAGTTATAATATAAGGATATACCGCAAAACGATTACCTACAGAAAGGAAATTTAAATACCCATTTATTTTAAGAAATATCTTTGTTTCTAAAACTTTATCCAAGAGTCTGAACCTAACTGTTATTTTCCGTACAAAATCTAGCAGTTATTATGTAAAATCATTGATAATATTTGTATACGTATAACTGAAATCACATTTTCAGTAGTATAAGATGACAATGTTGGAAATGTTAAATTCTCCCTTGCAGAATATAATAAAAACTTATAAATTATGGATGCAGAAACTTTGAACACTCAACTTTAATAATATTTAAGTCAAATTTAACTTCAAAACTTTGTTGTCTCCATCGTTAGAAGGATTTGAGATTTTCATCCATTTCACCCAGTCATCTGCTAGCTGGATTCGATTAAAGTTTATTTTCCCATTACAGCTACACGTAAGTGGCCGCACATGCTGGTGCTTTCGTGTCCTTGAACTACAAGAAAAAAATAACAAGGAAGCGAGCTAAGGTAAATTTTATTTGGACATCTTCTTCTCCCTTAGCATTTATTATTCCCAAGTCACTTGGGGTCGGCTTTTCTGGTCTAACCGGATTTGACAGGATATCAGTTTTTACACGGAGCGGCTGCCACCTGACCTCCACCACCCGAAGGCTAACGATACCCTAAGGCTAGACCAGTGTCAGAATATTAGAGGGTACTGACTTTCCCAATTACGACTGCCATAGATGTTCATGGCAGCCGGGACCGACGGCTTAACGTGCTCTCCGAGGCACGGAGCAGGCGATAATTGTCAATCAATACGCACATAATTTCGAAAAGTCATATAACTTACGAAAGTCAGAGGTGCGTGACGTAGGTTCGAACCCGAGACCCTCAGCATTGCAGTCTGTTGGTCTCCCCACTGAGCTATCGCCATACTAAATAAAAATATTTTTTTGAGAGCAATAATAGCCTAGTGATTAGATGGTTGCTACCCTAGTTAAAGATTCCGAGTGGCACGGCACTGATTGTACTGGAAATAAAGAAGAGAAAGGAGCAGCAAAAATCTGGTCTTTTGTGCAATAGTGTCAAGTCATTTAGCTGAGCTGTTTATACCTATGTATAAACGAACGATTACGTGAAACGTATCTGTGTGCACAAAATAAGTGTACAAATTAGGTTCGCTAGTTTAGTATTTTGGTGAAATTCAGTTTATATTTTATCACTGTTCTTATTTATGTTCTATGTGTAGTATCCTTTAGTGATGCGCAAAAATAGCAACATATTATAACATTTGCATAGTTTATAGATATTAAATGCGTGACATACAAAAATTGTGCCTAGAGTGAACAGTGCAGTTTGGTTCTGGTCAAATCCACCATAGGTATATGATTATACTAATTCCATACGTTGTTGCTTATGTTGTTGTTGTTATATTTTTATGACTAATAAAATATATTCCTATATCTTATATTATAATTTGTGAAAAATGATAGCCGCGATATGTTTTTGGTATTCTAACCACAAAAACTTATTATGTGTTTTTGTTTATCGCCATAGCTTTTATCCCTCACTTCTGCCTATCATCTGTGAAACGTCTACTCATAAATAAACAGTTAAATCTACTCCTAATTGAATAAATGTTTATAGATAAAACCAAAGGTCTTGTATTCGGGTTATTGATAACTGTACACAAATGATGAATGAAAGCCAGGGACCAGCAAGTGAATGATACAATACAAGTCTAAAGCCTTAGATAGTTCAAAGCTTTAAGTTCTGAGCAGTTTACGGACAATAGATGTTATGACCTGTCACGTCTGCTGCAGCGTTTACAGTATATTTAATTTATAAATGAGCATTTCGTCACACATAAAGATTTTTAAATGTTTTTATCAAACTTTTAAAGTATAAACATATATTAAAATTAATCTTATTTCAAGGATAAAACATAATTTACAAAGAAAGGTAGACACTTGGACAGTTCCTTAACAGCTTTTACGCTGTGTCCAGTCTTCCAAGTGGCAACTACGCAAATGTCATGTTGTTAGCTTTTAACGGGATTTGAGTTATAGTTTTAAAATGTTTTAATACACTCTAAAGACTAAGGTAACAAGCGAATCATGGTTTACAGATAATTATATTGACATTTTGAAAATAAAACGCAAAATATTTGTTTACGTTAAATATGACATTTTATTGCGACATTGTCACTCATAACAGGCCATAAGGCGTAAGCGCTTAACACTGAATACTCCAGCGATCAAAATCCATAACAAAAGGAGTTCACTACTTTCAGTAACGTTGAATGATAGTCACATGTGTCGGTTGTGTCAGCGGTGCGAGAGGTATTACTTACCTATTCCGAAAGGAGAAAACAATTTCCGGAGATACACTTTAATAAATACGGATAAGGTCGTAATAGATTCGTAAACAACGCTACCCTCTGTTTACTTTTTTCACGTATTACTTTTCGCTAATATTGCGTCAATTATACGCAAGGGAATAAATGTAAAGTTTTGTATATTGCCTTGCGTTTGTCGAGGCTTAAGTCGTTTTTATAAGTGAGGGCTAAGGTAACTTGATACTATTTGTGCAACTTTAATCGTTAATTATATACCTCAGTGGCGTAGAGGTAGTGGCGATCAGATTTCGGGATTGATGCGATTTATATGTTTTTTTTTGTTAAGACAGCAACAGTAGCATGGTGTCTGGTAATATGACCGAATACACGGCAATACGGTCCCTTTAATTAGGTGGGACAAAAATATAATTAGCCAAGGTTCACTAACCTTTTCGGCGATATACAATAAACATGTCGCACTCTTAATAAAACAGCGACTTAACTCGAAATTTGAAAGTAAGGCAATTTGGACTCTAATTGTATTTGCTAAATTCTAATATTATGTTTGTGTTCATTGGAATAGAGTTCAAATTTGTTTAATCCAAAATATTGAGATAAGTCTCTGTTTTATTAAGAGTGCGATGTGTCGAAGTACACATGTATTTATATAAGTTATAAATAATGCCGCTCGTCAAATAGATTTAGAGTTAGTATGAATCCTGAAGTAATGCGTTATATACCTTATTAATTTTTATGTTTCAATGATGGACTGCCGTGACTTATTTTATTGGTATATAGTTGTAATATGTAGCATACATAATATATATATGTATCTCTATATATCTCTATAATCCTAATAATATTAATATTGTTTAAGAAAGTTCTGAAATTAACCTGGCATTCAATATCAACAAAATTCTGATGAATCCTGCTCATTGGTATTATTAACTGCTTTTATTTTCTTTACACAATTTTGTAAAATAAACAGATGCTATTTGAGTATACCTATACCTTCAAATTATAGACGAATTTAAACCTAATTTTGTTTCACGTAAGGCAATATTATGATAACTGTTATGAGTGATAATATTTCTGATATTAGAATGTTGAGGAGTTTCGATGGAACGGAAAAGATAATGCGCTCAATCAGATCACCAAATTTGATCAAGCTATTTTATCAAGAAATAGAAAATCGTAAGTACGACTATGGTCACCGTAAGATTTCATTTTAAAATGTAGTTAGCGTTGCTCATAGTTCATCGTTGTGTATATGATGGATAGATGGATGAATACGAGGATTTACGTGAAAGCTCACTGTTTGCTTTCCACTCATTGTGAACAGATTGTATAAAATGGGTTCGATGCAAAACTGGCATATTTAAGTTTACTTTGCACCAAGGTATTGAACAAAATAATTCTCGAAAACTGCGAGTGCTTCTTTTTATGAAAACAAACATATGGCCAGATTTAAAAAAAATATTGTTATTACGTAGCACAAAGCTAAGGGTCAAAGCTCAAACTTCGATCACTAATATTAGATATTGTCTTCTATGAAAAAGCTATGTAGAAGCACGTTTGTACATTTAAGGCTATATAATTTGCATCTACGGTTTATTTACTCATGACTTTCGGCAATAACTGGCGTCATATTAACCTGTCAATTGTTGGTATGCCAGGTATAATTGAAATTAGACGCGGCGGCCAAAAAAACTTAAGTCAATTTTTGGTCAAAATTTGATAAAGTCACAGCAGTCGTGTTTTTGTATGATCTACTGACTGGAATAAGCACGTAAGTCAACAGAGCTTAATTCAACCGCAAAAGACGCCTATACCATATCACTTATCTTTAAACTGTACAACAAGCGGCGATAATAAGCACTTAATTGACTTAAGTGGTTATTATTGCCGCGCTTCGGTTCGATTTTTATTTGCTTTACTCCTAAAAATCTGACCTAAGTGGTTGGTTCAGACTTCACGTGTAGTGTAAATGATGACGTTTAAGCAAAAAAAAGGCTAGGTACGTAAGTATCTACCCTCTTTTTTGCATTTTATGTAATAGATAGCAAACATTTTAAGTTTTCTTTTTATTGTATTACCAGCTGTAGAAGATTTACAATATTCATCTTTTAGTCATGATAGTGACCGGGCCTCGGCACCTGTGGAGGGAAGGCCTTGCTCACCAAGGCCTTCCCCCAGACGTGTGGGGCCGTGGAAGCCGGTAGAGACTCCCCCGACTCTGTACCAGTGACACCACTATACAGGAGCGAGAAGGCGGGAAAATCGCCTCCTTCTCGCTCCCGTCCGTCTGCGCCGGAGAGGGTCAGCGAGGAGGTTGTTCTCCCTGACCCTCTCCGCGGTCTCCTTCTGCGCCATGACAGCTTCGCAGAAGGAGACCACTGCCTACCACGACCTCTCGCCGCCGAGCATGTCGTTGATCACGCTCGGCGGGGAGAGATCGCGTGTGAACCGCGTGTGCCGCTGCGGCCCCCACGCGGCACACGCCTCCAGCGTGTGGTCTGTCTTTTGACCTACAGCAATGTTTGCCAACCTGAGCCTTACAATCATCCATAGCTTTTTATAAAAGACAACTGTGGACTTTCAATTTAACCGTACACAACAATGCGACTGGAAACTCAACTGGCATTTCAGGTCGAGGTGCTAATCAAATAGCATCTTGTTTGTTTACATATTTACGGGAATTACCTGATGTCATAACAGAAGTAATTTTGTACTCCGACACATATGGAGGACAGAATAAGAACACCCTCATAGCTGCAATGTTTACCTACTTATGGACAATAAAGTATTTACACCACAAATTTATGGTATACACATATGGAGGAAGACTTGGAACACGCATTTATTGAAAAAATTAAAATAGAAATTTATCACCCACATGACTGGTTCCAATTAGTAATATCAAGCAGTAAAATATTTACAATAAAAAAAATGCGTCGGACCGATTATTTAATTTTCCGATTTTATTAAAAGGTCCCTTGATGGCTCGAAAGAAGGACAGTGACGTAAATATTTTTAAATGGCATCATGTGAAGTGGCTGTGTTATGACACTGACTATGGTGTTATAAAATACAAAACATCTCTTTCTAGAGATGAGAATTTTAAAAGTATTAACCACAAACTGATCACGCAGCGAGAACAAAAATTCACCTTGTTGCCTATAACTAACTCGCCTGTACCAATAAGTGTTAAAAAAAAAACGTGCTATAATATCACTATTACCTCTAATACCGGAATGTTTCCACAATTTTTACCAAACCTTAATCACTACCACCGATACATTGGAAGTTAATTCAGATTTACAAGATTCGGAAGAGAGTGAGTGAGTGAGTTTTAGTAATTGTTAATTGTTAAGTTGTTAAGTGTTATGATATTGACAATTTAGTTAATTATCATTATTTTAATTTAAAATTATTTATATATTGCTTTTTGTAGGTAAACTTAATTAAGATAAGACTAAGTATGTATTCTGTTACACGGTAAGAAGTCGCAATTTATTTTTGTTCCAGAGAACTTAAGTCCGACACTTCCGGCAATAATAATAGTAGGCTAGAAATATATAATTTAATGTGTGAGTTGTTTGTATTTATATAATAAATAATCATAAAAACTAAAACCATAGTAGTTTTTTTTACACAAATCGATCAAAACCGTGCCCTGTAAAGTTCTTTTTGCATAAAAATTTAACTTAAGTGCTTTACCCTTCCGAGTCTAGTATAAGCCGCCGTGTGCCGTTCCAACTTAATAGGTTAAAATGTCGACCATTACAATAAGATTGATTATATCACTAGTCTACGAGTATCATGAAAAGTAACTGGTCGTCTGTTATTGCGTTATGTATAATAATGTTCTTTCGTCAGACACTCCCACAACTCTCACCGGAATGATAGCCGTGATTTAACGTTATGATCTTTTCATTCTTACAGTTCAGCTGAGAAATATCATTCGAAGAAAAATGTTTGATATAAATTATTTGGAACAAAGATGAAAGATTGATTCGAAATTGAATTTTATATTAACATTCTAGCTATTAGAACTGTAGAACTAGTCACCGCAGTAAATATAATTATGTAATTTTAAATTGTAGCTATGTTAATTATGATTATATTACCGAGAGCCTAGATGGTGTGTTGCTGAGTAGCTTACTAGTAATTTCTACTAGCAATACACCATGTTTTGTGAGTATAAATTACTTTATCATTCACGCGGGTGAAACAATAGTTTCATCCGCCGATAAATAATAAAAAAACGCCACATAAGCGTTTGTAACTAAAAATTATGAACACCTACAAGTATGACGTTAATATGATTGCATAAATGTACTGATCTACTTATTTTTCGATTATAAACAAGAGGTCTTCATGTCGACTAAGTTGTTATCATAAAAGCTAAAACTATGAAACTATCCTTTACTCTAAGTGCGGATTATCATTCAAGCTAGAACCGTCCTTCAATGCTTTAATAACAAGCACTCTGTTTGCCCACTTTGCGAACTTTTCTCATATCTGCGTAAAACAACTTTGAAGGAAAAACATATAAAAGTTTTTATGTTAATTTCACAATTTAATACAGTGAAAAGCTCACCGTTGTCATAAATAGATACTTTTTGATCTTAAACCGTACAATTGTTTTGCTATGTAAAGTATAGTAAAAGCGAAAATATTTTTGTTGCATTTGCATAATATGATGACAAATACATATCTTTTTCTACACCGTGTCGTGTGCAATGAGCTGCGAATAGATCTCATCACTTTTTGAGGGCGTCGTAAACTGACTGAGATATTATTATATATTATAGGTGCATAGGTGGATGAGTGGTAAACAATATTTATTTTTGCTACAGAACAGTAACGAGAGATTATCAGTAGTCCGACCAAAATATCAAATAAAAATAAAATAACTAATGATAATGACTACATAGCTAGCGAAGTTGTTTATATATGTAATATAATATAAGCCCTGTATTAAACTGTCCCACTGCTTGGCACGAGCGTCTTCTCAGTATGAGAAGGGTTATGCCATAGTCCACCACGCTGGCCCAGTGCAGGTTAGCAAACTTTACATATCTTCGAGATCATTATAGAGTACTTTTAGACATGCAGGTTTTCTCACGGTATTTCCCTTCACCGTTAAAGCAAGCGATGATTAACTATTTAATACGCACATAACTTCGAAAAGTCAGAGATGCGCGCCTTGGGATCGAACTCGAGACCTCTGCGTGGCAGTCTAACGGTCTCCCACTAAGCTATCGCTGCTATATGTTGTTAATACTCATACATACAATGTAAGTTGTTTATACTCAGACACAATTTTGTCTAGTGTAGAGCTGCGTTCCGGCATTGCTAGTGCACCGAGTGTTCTGGATTTAATCTCTAGAAGAAACAAAATAGTATATATATATAGTTGTGCTTGTATTCTTTATATCTACTTTTATGTGTATGAGTACCACTACAGATATTTCAATGTTTGGTATTTCCACTGTGACAGAGATTATCGAAAGTGCGTGTAGAGACCTAAATAAAACATCGTAATAAATGGCTAGGCCTATGGTTATTAGCACAGAATAAAGAAATATTTAGTTTGTGTGTCCTTAAGGGTTATATGGACTTGTTGGGACTCTTAAATCGCACTATGGAACTGGGTTACGAGTCATCTGGAGGGTCGACAATACTATGAGTTCAGATAGGGACGTAAACGATTGACGGATTTTCATTTCATAGCCCTTTGTTCATGTTTATTAGAATAGTAGGGTCTGATAAGAAGACTTTTATATTTTCCTTCCGAGACTTGGCTAGCAAGTTGGTGAATGGTGGTTTGACTATATATCGTACTAGCTTCGCTCGCGTAACATGTTAGTAAGAGTATCTACTTTTTTAAATATATACAATATTTATATTGTAGCCTATGTTACTCGGTGATAATATAGCTTACTAATAGTGAAAGATATTTTAAAATCTGTTAAGTAGTTTTTGAGTTAAATCCTTACAAACAAAAAACAAAAAATCTAATATTTCCTCTTTATAATATTAGTAAGTATAGATATAGATAACAGAAAAACATGTTAGACGACATTTTGAAGGTCAAAACTAGCAAATCGTTATAAAATAAAAAGGACCATTAATGCTACTAGGTACTTCTACACACACTCATACAATTTTAGTTTTATTTTATATAGATATAAATGTTCGTTTTTTTGGAGAATGGTACACAGCGTAAGAGTTGTAACATATCATTACGCTGGTATCGATACGATAGGCTAGGTAACTATATATTACTTTACCACACCTCCCAAGTAATACGCGTGAGTCTGTTATCGGCTACCTGATAGTAGCTATACTAAGAATTTATAAACAGACAAATCCAATAACAACTTGCTCGTGAAATCGAAACCGAGATTTAACGATTGACAGTAACGATGTAGGTACTTTGTTCTACGCTAGGATAAACTAGCACATAAACATAGAATAAAGTCAAACATCCTAACTAATATTTTAAATGCGAATGTGAGATTGTTTGTTTGTAACGCTTTCACGCCTCAACTACTCAACCAATCATCATGAAATTTCGCATACCTACACGTTGTTAGGAGTACAAAATAGGACATAGGGTACCTTTGACCCAGAAAAAAGTACTGTTACTAACATAACAATCTGTTTTTATTTATATTTTTACGTGGGGGAATGCATTGACGCCTAGCCTTCCGCGGGGGGCGGGTAGAGGTCGGGACCGCGCCAATCACTTGCACATGCGATCGCGACCCCACCGAGGTTTCGGCCCGCCGCGGCGCTGTACGAAACGCCAGGCCACTACACGAAGAGATCTACCTAAAGGCACTCACTTTTAAACCCTACTGTCCCCCCCTAGAGAGGAGACGGACTCGACACAGAGGCGCGCGTGGGAACACCCACGCTGCCTCTCGGACCTGGTGCTGATCGGATGGCGGGCAGGCCAACATAGCATAATCTAACCTAACTTATATTTACGCGAGCGAGGCCGCGGGCAAAATGTAGTATAAATATAAATAGGATGTATACTTATGCAACTTTAATTTAAATAATAATAAGATATATGCACTTTATTGCAATTCTATGTATATACCTTACATTTATTTAAAGAATATTGAGTAAAATGTCAGAAACATTTGCCTTCATACAGCTTTCCATTATTTAAAGTGAATGTATAGCGATGTTAATGTGACATATGCGGTATCTATTCTTGTCTAACTGCTAGAGCGATGGCCCTCTGCGAGATTGCATTAGTTCGTAAATGTATTACGGACTGTTCGCCTACGGTTATAACCTTATTTCACCTTCAACAATGTATTGCCGGTTATCTGATTTTCTCTATTCTAACTTCAAGCAAAGCCTTTAAGTCTTAGCCTCATTAAGGTTGACTTCTAAGGAGCAAATAGTTGAATAAAACTATTTAAAATGGAGTTCTAATCTAGGCTCACTGTCAAAAATGACAGAAATGGTATTCTACTTAATAAAATAAACATTTGCAGGCTATTAGATTAGATTAGATCTTTAAAACAGTTTTTATTACGATAATTGGCCTTCTGATTTTTATGACAGAAGTCTTGATATCAAAATAAAACAGCAATCTGATCTCTCATTAATTATTGTAATGAATATTAGCTTAATATTTGAGTGTTATTCGGATATGTTATGAGAAAATTCTTAGTATTTGTTGGTAAATGACATTATTCATTATTCTATTGCGTGAGAAATAAGAAATGTCTGGCAAATTGTGATAATACTGGTTGTAATTAGAAACAATCTTGCAATTTGCAAGTTTGAGATTTTCTATTATTGTGGTGGCAGACTTGAAATACCTTCATGTTTCCAGTCTGTCATCCGCATCTGGTTGGAGTGACCTGGTACCAAAATTTTCTGGTTTCGACTGAAGACGTGTCTCCCAGGTTTAGACAATATATACATTCTTATTATGAGGCTAGTGTAATGAAAGGAAATACAATTTGATTTATGTACTTGTTAATGTAAATGTGGCAATCATAGGTATTAAGTGCACCCATATGTAGAAATATAATGATGCTTATTTACTATTTTAGATATTTACCTGGAGATTAATAAAATATATTTTATGAAATATTCTTACAATAATAATCTTAGAATACGTAATACGAAGACGCGTGAGCGAGCAAATCTTTCAACAAAATTAGTCGGTATTATTTGTGAAATAAATACTGTCAGTAAAATTTTCTAGAAGATAGACAGAATTATTGTGCGCTGGTACGCCTACGCCTTTAAATCTGTATTACTGAAATTCTCTCTTTGTGTAAATAGTGAAATAAACACGTTATTTATTCTGATCTGACGTCATCTTTAATTTGTTCTCTCGTACGTCAGAATTCTAAGTCGTACTACGACTTGTAAACATGACGTTCTTTTAATGAGATAGTTTAAAAAGTTATTACTTGTAAGACTGTAATTTTTTTTAAAGCCTTTCCTGCTCCTCCGATTTATTTTTATAATTCTTGTGTCGCGAGGAACTTTTCAATTTGTTAAAGAACGGAAACACGGTACACTCTGACTTGTAAGAACTATTTATGGTACGCTCAGTTTTGGCCGTGTGGTGATCGAACCCACAACACTCGGCGCAGCAGGAGTGCGGCGCGGCGGCAGCCAACCTCTCCGGAACGTATTTATTTACGTATTTTATTAAATGTCGCCTGCTTCACTCACCGCTGTGAAAATTCTGAAAATTGTACAATAAAATTACAACAGTGACGTAAGTGAATTCAAAAGCTTAATGCTTGAACAAAACTGGAGTGAGTTACTATTTAGCCAATCTATTTTATTTGTTTAAATTCTGCTTGAATTTTATTTCCTTTCTTTTTATTTTTAAAAAGACATCTCCTACACTCGGAGCCTTTCCTGTATCGCGGGGACTTAACAAACATTTAAACTACGGACACAAATACCAACTAGACTCGGAACAACTATTTGTAGATCACGCAAATTTTTGTCTCGTGTACACTCAGTGCGGCGTCAGTAGCGAGGCGAATACTTAAACCACTACGCCACCAGTATAAATGGTGAATATCAGATGATAGTCGTTCCACGCCGTTCCATTAGCTCTTACCTGTAAGACAAAGCTGAGACCAATCAATATATGGTGATGCCCCATTAGTGCGTTGCGTTGCGTCGTGGCAGCGGATCAACGCATTGTATCATGTATGCCGCACCTGCGTTGCGACGACGCACGACGTCGCGAGGCAAGAAGACGACGCACGTTCTCAGTCCGTGTGGAACACTGTCCGTCGTCGCACCGGAGCTCCGACAACGCAGTGCATCACCCTCCCCCCGCTACGTCTCTCGTCCGTTGATCTGTTAAAACGTCGCGTGCGATGACGCAACGCATTAATGTGGCATGTCACAAAAAATACATGGAAAACGACGTAGCGTCGACGCTGCGACGACGCAACGCACTAATGAGGCAGAGCTCATACGTGGAAGAGAAAATGGAACGGAGATGGCACTATAATTTGCTATATGTAAAATAGCGTTGTTTGGAAATTTTGGAATTTTGGTAGAAAAGCTTTAGTCGTAGCACAAGCGAAGAGTTTAATCGTTTGAATTAAAACATGTACTAGCAATATGTCGTAGTCGTAATGTTCTTCTATAATTTAATTTTATTTACAATGGAATAAATTAGGCTTGCTTAACCCTGTATTTTAATTTATTTATCTAATACCTTAACATAAATATTTGTTTGATATTACTTATAGTTCTACTTTATATTTCAATAAACATCAAACGCTGAAGCTCTAGTCTAGAACATCAGATAGGCTTCGAAGAAATCTTGAAAGAACCTAAAAGGAATTATATAATCAATTTGCTCCGTGTTCAAATTAAAGAACTTAAAGTTGGACCGAGTTATACAAATACCGATTACTAGATAGTGACTGAAAAGACAAGCTGTATATTTTATCCCTTTATACACGGTTTGTTTACAAATTATAAATAGAGTAAACTATCAACATACTGTATCTTAAACTTGATAAAATAATGTTTTATTACAAATTCCGTAAAAGACATTAATAGTATATTTTTAAGTATAATTTTGTAAATTGTAAATTTAAAATAATGTATAGAGTTAATTTCATTATTTCAAATTATTGTGTTAATTATCACACAATGTAAAATAGGAGCGGATTTTTCTACTACAAGCATAATTTGCTTAAAAGAAGATTCCAAAAACAATTTTTGTAACAAATTATTTGACACAATAAATATTATTATTATTATAAAATATTATTATAGAATATTTCTCATAATTAAATAGAGAAAGCCCGGAGTTAAGAAGTTGGCGGTAATAGACACTCCCGTGCGTCGGAAAGCACGTAAAGCCGTTGGTCCTGTGCCTGATCTCTCTCCGGTCGTGTCGGATTACCATCCCATAGGATCTTGAAGGTTAGGAAACAGAGAGTGCACTTGTGTTTGCGCACACGCTTGTGCACTATGATATCTCCTGCGTAGATGGCCAGCCTCTGTTAAGATTGGCCGCCGTGACCGAAATTTGGTCTGGAGGACATTATTTTTAAGGATAACTCGAAAACTAATGGTCATATCTTGATCAAGATCAAATGGGACCAAATAGAAAGCACCAGTTTTCAAATAAAAAAAAAGAATCATCAAAATCGATTCACATAAAAAAAGTTATAGTGTAACACACATAAAAAAACATACAGTCGAATTGAGAACCTCCTCTTTTTTTGAAGTCCGTTAAAAACGTAAATAGATTAATGTACCTAATCAGTTAAAGGATTTATTATATACTTGATATTATAATTGCGACCGTGAGTTTGTTTGTTTGTAACGCTTTGAAATATATAATGTAACTACCAACTCGAGCGATCATCATCAATTAATTTAGCATACGCTTTGGCAGTGATACGGAAAAAAAGGATATAGGGTATCTTTTATCCAAACAGAATACTTTTCCCGAGGGATACAAAATTAACATAACCTACATTCACAACAGGCAAAATCCAGTTATGTTATATTATAGATTCCATAAATGACATATTGTTCTTATAAAAATACAAACGGAATATATTATAAAATGAACAATTGTATCAATGTTATAATATTGGAGTAGAATTATTAGAAAAGAAATAAATACCTTCTTAGATAACGAAAACGGATGAATGAAATCATTTAAATACTATATAATTAATAAAACGATTCAAAAAAATTATTCGTTGGTTCTAGTAGGCATCTGGCACACGGCAATAAGTAAGCAACTAGTACCTAATTAATAGTCTAATAACTGGAGTTAAAATTATAAAAAAGGCTAGCAAGAAATTTACATTTTGGTATAGATATAGTTCAATCAAAGTCATCGACATAACTCAGAGAATTAGCAAGCTGAAGTGGCAGTGGGCTGGCCATATCGCGCGAAGAACCGACAACCGCTGGGGTAAACGTGTTCTTGAGTGGAAACCGCGCCTCGGCAAACGTAGTGTAGGACGCCCTCCGACCAGGTGGGATGACGATCTGTGAAAGACTGCAGGCAGATGCTGGATGCGGCAAGCTGAAGACGGCGCTATGGCGCTCATTAGGGCTATGTCCAGCAGTGGACTATTATAGCCTCATGATGATGATGATAGTTCAATCTTGGTTATGAAGCAAGTGCGATATGCAGGATTCGTAGCAATTAGAAATCTATAATATCTGCCTACTATATCTACTACTTAATCATATCCTTTAAGATTATTGAATTAAGTTTAAATAAAGCTCTAATATCGGTTCTATGATTTGATACATAGTTTTAATAATAAGAGGGATCAAATACCTTTCTATTTTAAGTGAATTAACAACGTCTGCGCACAATTTCCACGCTAGATTGCGTTGTAATGAACGCCTAATTGAATATTACGTAGATGTCGTCTGAATCAAGATAGTTCATTCTATTCAGAGTGATTCATGAGCCAGACACACGTTGGCGCGTGCTTTATAAGCCCGATATCGATCACCGTTTATCAACGAAAGCAACATCTCGGACGCAGAATACATCAAGATTGCAACTAAATTACTTGTAGCTACAACGAAAATATTAAAAATAAAACTACTCCTCTTAATAACAAAACATAGTGGGACATTAGAGAAAGAAAATAGATAAAAATATTCGGATTATATATATGTACAAATTTTTGTTAAACTTTGACATAATATTAGTTTGTATTGTCTCAAAGTTGTATTATATGTGGCGATAGTTACTGTAATAAGTAAATGTAATACACCATTTATATACGTAAAGTTTCCATAGCCGTAGGAAAGTAGGTACCTAAAAAACGGCGCGCTAAGGAGTAGTTGTTCTGTTGACAAATGGCGGCATCGTGTACCATGTATTGTTATAATAAATAATACTTCTAGTTACACAGGTACGTCAATACTAATGTTGGTATTAAATTTATTACAGGCGTTTTGAACATTATATCTCATCTTGTATATAAAATATCTTAACAAATCCCGTTTTAAGTGCAAATATTCGCAAATCAATAATGTTTAGTTACGACGTAGATATTTCTTTGCGTATTCACTTTTTATTCAAAGCTTCGTTAAAACTTGACTCTATAACAAAAAAAGAAAATAACAAGATACTCAATCCGTAATGTGTCAGGGCTAACTGGATACATGATATATTATATTTTCGCCTATTGAACTTTACGTACCTATTGTTTCTGAAGCTGGTTGTACTCAACGCAAGTAGCTGGCGCGGACTAGATATCATCACGCTCACTCGCTTGCATCGATCGTTTACAAAATGTACACAAAAGACGAAAGTGTAGGGCCTGTGCACACCACGTTTTTTAAACGCGCCGTTGACGCGCGTTTTAGATACGTGCGTCGACGACGCGCTTTTATCCTACAAAGCAGTTTATTGACGTTTGTATCGATACACGCGCGTTTTAGCATTGCGTTTGTATCGATTCAAACGCGCGACACCGGCGCGTCTGTATCGATACACACGCGCGTTAGCATTGTGTTTGTATCGATTCAAACGTGCGACACCGGCGCGTCACTAGCGTAATAACAAAGCGGATGCAATCAATACTGTCTCGACCGACACCATCTTGCTACTGTTGACGAGGTTCTGCTTAAAAACGCAATATGCCAGCGCGTTTATATCGATAAACACGCGCGTTTGCATCGCGTCTGTATCGCTACACACGCGCGTCTGTTTAAATTCAAACGCGTGTTTGAATTTATACAGGTGTGTAAAGGTCTACAGGCTGCGTGTGATTCGCGTGCGTATCGCGTCTGTTTCGCTACAAACGCGCGTCAACGGCGCGTTTAAAAAACCGGGTGTGCACAGGCCCTTACGCATATTCTCCGCGTCGCATGCAAGTCGATATAATCGATATAATCGAATCTTAATATTTATTTCAACGGTGCGATAAAAATAGGTAAGTAGCTTTAGAATAAAAAGAATGGGCATGAAACTTGCGAACAAGACTGACTGATGTTACAAGTAAATTGTAGAAATCTAATTTGCCAAGTGTAGTTAAGACATTGTTTAGATGATCGTTTCATACAAACGTTAGCTACATGCCTATTTGAGCGGCACGAATCACGACAGAACAGAAGCGATAACAGCCAAGACAAATTTCGTACAAATTACACCCCGATGAAGTTGAGCAAAACAAAGAATATTCAAGCGAACTATAGCTACTGTTATACTCATACACTAATATTAGTTTGTAGACGAGAAACTAGTTGAAAACTCCTTCACAGAACAGTTCGTTGGTTTGTATATACTTAATTGCTGAAGTTAAAATGTTTTTATAGCATGTTTAAAAACACTTGTTCATAAAATAGTTGAGAAAAGGTGTACAGTTTTCACTGTATTGAAAACAAAAAGTATCGAGTAAAACCATTTACATAGATTAAAATATTTAAATTAAAAGTCTGCTTGTTTTTTGTTAATTACGTTGAAATTATTAATTCGTTTTATAATAATTTAGTAACGTACACAGTATCTGTATTCGAATTTCGCCAGTTTTAAACAACTTTAAGATACGCGTATAACAATACGTAATATAAAATGGGTAGGAGAAACTTCCTGGTGTCAGCATAAATGTGTCGGGCTTATATGTAATTATGCCGGGTATGGGAAGTATTATCCTTTCAGAGAATATCGACGAAAATAATGCTTCTTTTCTTGGATATTTTATTACGACGTAAAGTATATTAACACTTCAGTCTCTTTCTTTGTCCTTCTATCCCTCTACTCTACTTAACCTTACCTAGAAATGGCAAATTGCGGGATTATTCCACTTTGGTAACCCAGGTGATTTGTGTTATAAAATCACCTACCAACAATTCAACTAGGTGATCAAATTTCACATGATTTCAATTATTATGTTTCTTCAAATCACCTGGGTGATCAAATTCCATATGACTAAAATTTGTTTATTATATTTCCTTATATCACTTGACTTATAGTATATACCTTAAACGTTCTATTCTATTCTAGTTCTATTCTAAACGTCCTGAAGTAAAGCGAATTGGCTTCGAGGAAAATACTGTTTTATGCATATAGTTTTAATATATAATATTTTATAGTTTTCAGTTTTTGTTTTTAGTTGCAACTATTATAGTTTTAATTTATATTTATTTATAGTTAATCATCTTTTGAGTTTCGAGTATTGAGTAAACAATTATTGCTGCGCATGTCGGTGATTTGAGGGTAATCATAAGAAAATTGTGATACGTATGGTACAAGTGATAGTATTTCAACTTCATAAAATGTTCTTTTTTTAATGGAAGTCTTTTGTTATATTAACAAGGGGCGTGGTAAAGTTCTGTTGTATGACGGTTTTCAATATACAAAAAAGAAAACATACAAAAATGGTGCGGTTTGGTGGCGATGCTGCAACCACGTAAAATTGAAATGACCATTAAGGTAAATATTACATTTTTATTACATATCACAATTTATGTGTTAAACGCCTAGTGATAAAATTTTAAGTATTAAACAATAATTGTAATTTGTCGGCCTCGATGGCGTAGTGGTTAGTGTAAACGACTGCCGCGCCTGAGGTCGCGGGTTCGATTCCCGCACAAGTCAAACATTTGTAGTATTGTGAAACATTCTCGACACACAGCATCTTCCGGCGTCAGCTAAAACCATAATATAAATAATAATGAATTAGTAAGTTTATGTTAAATTTATTTCCTGCTAAGGATATTGAGCTTAGTTAATTAACCTGTCAAGAAGATACTTACAGTTACTGGGTGGATCCAAGATCGTAATATTTCAAGCATAATATTCGTTGCCATCGTTGTACTTGATGACGGGATCATGAACATGGATGTTTGCCTTGGTCTGGATGTTTCTTTGTATAATATGTATGTATTTACAAAAAAATGTATATAGGTAGGTATGTGTGTTTAGTTTGGGCCAGATGGTGTTGTGTGTATGTGATAGAATATTATTATTATTTGTTTCTCTTTCACGGGTATTTCTCTAATACGTTAGGAAAATACCCTTTGGGAAGCTTACACGGAGACATGGGTCCAACGTGAAGAGGCCCTTCGAGTTTTAATCAAAGGTGGGATGGAACACCAACAGTGGCACTAGCTGCAGAAGGCGTAGGACTATTACTATGTATGGATTCTAATGTATGGGCTATGGGTATGGGTGTTTGATGGACTGGTATATTGATAACTATGAATCATAAAACGGCGTCTGCTCTGAATACTCTACTAGCATCAATTGAATGGGCAGACAGTGACTCGCCAACTCACTGGATGGGCCCCCTGAATATCTACGATAGGCATACAAGCCAGCAGCAGAGGGCAACACCGGTGTGAGTGGCTACGGGTGTCGAGCGGTGCGGCGCCAGTTTCACCATCACGGGTCTCGTGACAACGGAGACCCGGAGCGGGTTTCCCCGTAGTTATGCCCTAGAAAATGACACTTCCACCCACAAGCATGTAGCTCTAGCGGCCCCCCTCTGACCGGCCGACCAAGGCAAGCCAGAGTTGAGAGTCCTACGGGCGCTCTTAACGTTCCACCCCAGCCAACCAGCAACGGCAAGCTGGGGACGAGGCCCTAACCGACTCTCTGAGGCATTCAGGACCGCAGTGTCGCCACTCACATTTAATATAATAATATTCTACCACATAAACACAACACCATCTAGCCCAAACTAAGCAGAGCTTGTACTATGGGTACTAGACAATAGATAAACATACATGTATACTTTTTTTTTTGTAAACACGTACTTATTATACATAGAAACACCCAGACCAAGACAAACATCTATGTTCATGCACACAAATGTTTGACTTGTGCGGGAATCGAACCCGCGACCTCGAGCGTGGCAGTCGGTTACACTAACCACTACGCCACCGAAGCCGACTCAGCTTTAGCTATGATTTAGCTTGCCACAAGCTGCCCTGCGGTTTGTGCACTTTCATTTAACTTGGTGATACATTTTTTTTATATCACAGGGCGAAGGTGGTTGTTGATGACCAACTTATTAAAGAAAAAGCTCATGATCAAAAGTGTACAAGAAATCTGACGAAAAACATTGTAGAACAAAAAATTTATATTTGCAAGAAAAAGTGATGGATCCCGATTGCGTACCTATACCCAAGATTTATAATGAAACAATAGCTGAACTTCAAGATGCTGGTTTAAATATGATTTGTAATATTCCACTACTTGATAATGTAAGATCTGTTAGAAAGCCAGAAACAGGTACTATGGAGTTGACAAACTCATACATACAGATGCAGCCAAAGTAACAGTACTCCAACAATTTGCTTCATTCTTATTGGCCGATTATAACTGTAATGGTATTCAAGTACTATTCTTTTTTTCGGGTGAAGCTAAGATTAAAATAAATCAAATAAAACATGTTTGGCGAGGGTGTGTCCAAAGCCCTTTTTTCAGTTGTACACACTTTACGGCGACGTGGACAGGACTTCGACGTGCTCAAATATTGTGGCAGTAATTTACGCACTTATGACACATAAGACTCGTGAGTCTTAAATTATTCTATTTGAGATGTTGAAATCGCAATTCACAAATTTGATCCCTAGACTCTTATGATGTGTGAATATTAGACAGCCAATTGGCTTTACTTAAAGGAAAAATTTCAATTGGACATTTTTTAGATAAAATGCGTAAAATTTTTGTTTTCGGCATTCGTTTAAGATATATACTATAAATCAGGTGATTTCAGGAAACATAATAAAGAAATTTAATCATGTGGAAAGTGGAATTATCCAAATTACGAGTGACGTCTCTGGCTAGCGCACATAGGTTGCGATGGCTGCTGCCATGAGGCGTCCCGTGTGCTTGTTTGCGACCTTTTTTAAGTTGATAGTATATAGCGCGTTGATTGTGTTTCGCTAAAATGACTTCTGTGATACCAAAAATCACAGCCATTTTAATATATTACCATGGGAGAGCCACGCTACGGCACGAATGAGCCGGCTCGACCGGATTGATACCACGGCCTCACAGAAAACCGGTGTGAAATATCGTTTGCGTTGTGATTCGTCGAGTGAGTAAGGGTACCGAAGGCCCAACCGTCCCCCCTTTCAGGTGG
This sequence comes from Catocala fraxini, assembly GCA_930367265.1. NCBI lineage: Eukaryota > Metazoa > Arthropoda > Insecta > Lepidoptera > Erebidae > Catocala > Catocala fraxini. The sequence goes on from OV884031.1 coordinate 10,803,954, forward strand.
GGGCAGATTTAAAAGGAACGCAACGCAATTGTGACTCCTCTGGTGTTGCGAGTGTCCATGGGCGGCAGTAATCGCTTACTATCAGGCGATCCGTCTGCTCGTTTGCGTCATATACCATAAAAAAGCCATTCAAATAAGCGGCGATTCCTGTTTACTACCAGGCGAACCATTGGCGCGAGCTGTTCGTGGCGACATCAGCAACAATAAAAAACGTACAAACAACACACAATACCTCATTTTTGATTTTAGCTATCTTTCTTTTCATGACAGTCAATCTTTTTCTCCTTGACTTGTGTTGAATTCTATGTAAACAACAACTTAAATTTCATGTTTTACTACCAATTCCACTCTACTTTAATTGACATTGAAAAATTATGGCCTGCCTAGTATTTAATTTGTATGTCACTCACGCCGTTAACGAAATTAAATGGTCTATTAATAACAGGCCAATTGGCATGGTAGTCTATGAGACCTTTATTATATAACAGCTTTTGCTTGCGACCTCGTACGCATGGCATTTGGAAGTAGGCGATTTCTAGGCGGTGTATCAACGATGAAACATTGCATCAGATTTTAAGTTAAACCTCCAGCAGTACAGCTGTGAAAACTGCTTTCAATTTCGTGCAATAGTTTTTGCGTGATACGCATACAAATATACAGGCAGACAGACAAAGATTCGAAGTATAATTGTTTTTGCCTCAATAGTCCTCATAAAGAAAAGACATTTTTGTACAAACTTTGACCAGTTACAATTTTATTACAGGTATAAATTCTTCATTCAATTATTATGACCTACTTTTTTTTCATAAATCACGTTATCTCCTCCATATCTTTCAATGGTAAGTAGAACGTATTTGCGTTATGGTTATATTGCCATTCAGCTAGGGGATGAAAGAAAATTTCTATGGCATATTAAAGATTCTGTATAATTTATCAAAAGAATTAAATGGGATGCTAATTAATAATGTCTTAATATTAATCACATTTGATATTATGAAATGGATGGTGAAATGATGTTTTGGATTTGTCATTTACTGAATGATATAGTACCTGCTTTCATATAGGTAATAAAATCTTCAGACGAGCGATTATACTATGTTACTATACCTAGATGCAGTCGCGATTACAAGCGTGTGTTTAAATTATAAATATTATAAAACGCTCGAATAGCCTGCTATTATAATACTAGATTATGGCCGCGGCATAAATATACAGTCGGCCTCGATGGTGTAGTGGTTAGTGTAACCGACTCCCACGCCTGAGGTCGCGGGTTCGATTCCCGCACAAGTCAAACATTTGTGTGCATGAACATGGATGTTTGTCTTGGTCTGGGTGTTTCTGTGTATAATATGTATGGATTTACAAAAAAAAATGTATACATGTATGTTTATCCATTGTCTAGTACCATAGTACAAGCTCTGCTTAGTTTGGGCTAGATGGTGTTGTGTGTATGTGGTAGAATATTATTATTATTATTATTATAGGTTATGTAAACTTTATATTCCTTGGGGACAGCACTTTTTGTGGATAATAATTATATATATGTTTCATCCACAAAAAGTATGTACTAGTAGTTAAGGCGTAAAACCGGAACAATGTCATTCATTTGCATTTACAATATTAGTATATTGCATAGCTGGCTTTGTAATATGTCGTACCTTTCATTATCAAAACTATCATGCCTACCTTGGTGGCGCAGCGGTGGTTAATACGATTGCTGTGCATGAGGTCTCGGATTTGATTCTCAGTTCGGGAAAAGTTGTATTGGCCGTCTTACAGGAAATTCTTAGAAGCAAAGTGAAGTATGGAATAATTTTGGTAGGCAGCGATATGCTCGCGCCATATTACGTATATACAATTGATTTTTCTAGTGTAGTTGTGGATTTGATACCCTTAATGTAAACAAAACTCTTTTTCTTACGTTAAATCAAATAACAGTGTTGACGTAACACCGAATAACTGAAGCAAACATGTCTAGAAATAAATCAAAGTTAGCAATATCGTCCGATACAGCTATAAGAATTTAATGTCCCATATAAAAGTTACGTCGCTAATTCCTCGCGCCCTGGCTCACAAACGAAGAAAATGGCGGTAGGACTATAAATTCTAGTGCTCGTGCTATCTATCGACACCTTTACTACTCAATCGAGGTAACCAATACCGCCCTAAAGAAGAAACAAAGAATTCGCTACGAAACAAAGTTTTAAACACTCGTTGGATTTATTTCAGTGGAATCCATAAAAAAGCAACGAGAAAATTGGAAAAATTGTTCTAATTTTGTCGAGAGGTTACTAACCACATAAAATATTTAGAAGATTTTTATTCATTTTTTATCTAAATACGGAACAACAGTAACTATTAGTGGATCACAAAAAGTTTTGTTTCGTGTGACATTCAACACTCGGCGCAGTGGCAGCGTAATGGCGATCACTTAAATGAGTTAAATGACTAAGTACGCCATATTCTGTGCAGTCACAATTAATTAAGCTATTGTCGGCGTTTTGCCCTGTCTTGCTAATTTTTTAATAATCGATGACCTCGATGGCGTTATGGTTAGTGTAACCGACAGCCATGCCTAAGGCCGCGGGATCGATTCCCGCACAAGTCAAACATTTGTGTGCATGAACATGAATGTTTGTCTTGGTCTGGGTGTTTCTATGTATAATATATTATGATAGACATATTATTTCTGACAGCTATGCCTGATAGACTTTAGGTTAGGTAAGTGTCAAACCTACTATTAAGAATCTGTGATGCTCTCATCCATTTATTTTGACAGAGCTAAATAATACTTTGCCAACCCCCGGCAATCGGACTCGATATATATGTGTCGGAGCGTCAAGAAAATAATCATTGGATTGCAATTTATTTCTGTAATTTAAGTTGAATAAAGCGCCATCTATTGGTTTGTTTCGGAACGTCAAGCGTACGCTTGAGTGAGGTTGCCATAGAGCCAATGTGTCAGTTGGAGTGACTGTTATAACTGTCAGTGTCATATTGACGTTATATAAGTGCCGGTGACTCGTGCGTGGACACATTCGGTGTGACGAACTCGCTGCGTTATCGATCAAATCAGAGATAATCACAGTCAACCTTTATTGTTTTATTTCTCTTGTATTTGCCTATCATTAGTACGTACGAAGTATATAATATGATATATATATTGGTTATCAGCACCTAATATATGAATATATGAAGTGTGTAACATACTCTACCAGTCGCAACCACTGTTGCTGAGATATCGAGTCCAATTCCGATATATATATATATATATATATAATAATTACGATTTATAAATGGTGACCTTTAGTTATTACATTGCTGAGTGATGCATTTTTGTTACCTTCTTAGTGCATATTATAGTTAACAATGAACTGTTATATGTGAAGTGATATAATATTATAAAATGCAAAATAGTCCGTGTAATAATGTACGATGAAACAAAATCTCTTATACCTACAGAAAATTATTCGTCCAGAGGAAATGAAGCTGTAATTACGTGAGGTTCGCAGAACTAGAAATGGAGAAATTATTGTCAGCACAGATATGATCACCATAAATGAAAGAATTCCATCGGTGTCTTGTTGTTTTATATGTAGTATATTTATATACTAATTACTAATTATGCTAATAGATAGACAGTCAAAAGTATGACTAGGTATTGCACATTTTATTCTTTTTTTTTCTGAATTGCCATCAGTTCTACTATAAGACATTTCAAAGTTATCCATTAATTACCGGACAGCCTGTATATATATATGTATATATATATATATACACACGTTTAAGTAGAGATATTTGCGCGTGTAGTATGCATCGTGTAGACGACAGACGCGAGCCATCTGCGTAAGTAACCAGTACGATTAACACGTGCATCGATCCCGCGCGAGTAGTTTATACTTGTAGCTCGCGTCAGCTACTTGCTGCGTTTACAATTGCTTTCTCTGGTAAATAGATTTGAAACAATATGCGATAGGTGTATATAGGCTAACTTCATATTGTCGTATAGTAATTTTAACACATTGAATGCCATGAATCTAGCAGACGCAATAAAATTTATTGTTCGCGGTCATTTATGACCGGCATGGCATTCAATGTGTTAAAATAGCTTCTATGAGTTCATACTGCAAGTTTATAAAGCTATTAAAAATTTACCGCTTGACGTAAATTAAGAGTAAATAGTGAACAAGCAATTATACTTTTGCCTTTGTAATAATATTACTTGAATATATTTTTCAAATGTGCTCAATAAAAAATAAAAAATAATGATTTATTATGAATTATTCTGCGTAAATAGAAACACCAATGATTAACCTCTTGTATGCCGGAATACCAGACATAATAGAAAAAGCATTGTGTCTCGCGCAGATCCACGTTCCGGCATACCAGAGGTTAAATTATGTTCGGGTACTTTGAAATAACTACACTGGAACATTGAGACAACTGCCATCTTAGTCTCCCCGTGACCATGGCTGCTGAAAAGCAACCGAAACGTCGGGGAAAGTGTAAAAATAAATTAAATCTAAATAGTTTAATAATAATTTAATTAGCTTAAAAATTAGTAAAGTTTAATAGTAGTAGTAGTGTAACAATTTTCAAAATTTTGTAATAAAATGTCAAATAAACAACGCGATAAAATCTGTATAGCAGTTTAATTTCAATAAAAATTATGACCTTTGTATAAAAATAAAAAAGTCAAAGTTTTTAAAAATTACGACTGTTTTAGACTCTCAGCTACAGCTGCTTCGTTTATGGCTAAGCACATTTGAAAGGTCCTTATTTTGTCCTTACCGTAAGGAATCTCCCGTTACAATTTGATTCAAATATTCTGGGACACTCTGTATAACATGCTAGTTGATATTAGGTTTCAATTCACTATACATGTTATTTTCTGGTTGAAACTGTTTATATAAAAAATATATCAGAAAATAAACCATTATAGTTTATTTTCTTTATAAAGATTTTACAATTACACTTTTACATTGACATAAAAATGTACACACAATAGAAGGTAATGCATGCATGGTAGTGTTGTGTAGAAGTCAACTGATCCCGTTTCATAATATGAACGTTAATTAATTTAATATCGAGAAAAGTGTTTGACATTATTATCACCAAGAAGCCTACGAAGCCGCAGATACATTGCATTCAAGTCAAGTACATTTGCAGGTCAAGTAGGTTGTAAGAATACGAATACTTGGATTCAGGCAATCACAGTTTATGAACCTTATCAGTACCTGCACGTAAGGATGAGCGCACTTGGGGTTTATTCGTTAATAATTCGTTACCCTTGGTGTTAAAAATACCAATTTCTAATCTGTTTACATTATTTATTATAAGTACTATAACACTAATTAACCTTCTGTATATTTACAAACGTATAAACAAAGACAATTTCTAATCGATGATGCACACTTATTACATTACTTTGCGATAGGTAAATATTTTAATTTTATGTTGAGAACAGTATTTTAAATTTAGGAACGAAAAGACAATTTATAATAATATATTGCACTTATGTAACATATTTAGTTCTGGACATGCGTTTGTATTTTATTTCGGTACAGACTTTTTGCAAATGTTTTGTTTTCAAAATATACTGACGTAAAAAGTCTTTTGTTTGTTTTATTTCGTCGAATGTGAGCTAAAGTAATCGTTTGCGGACATCATTCGGTGGCGGCTTTTGTTTAAGTAAATGCTTATTTGTATATACGTGGTAATTATTTATTGAACTTCTGACCTATGTACATACAATATATATACAGATCGTATATTTAAATATACATTTTGTATATTCATTAACACAGTAAGGAAATATAATTAATAACTAATAAAAACAGACGCAATGTTTTTCCGTGGAATTATAGTCTTTCGAATATTAAGTTGCCGGAGTGGCTGAAATAATGACCTTGCTAGTGCGCAAAATGTAGCGGGTTTCTTACCCACACGGGACAAAAATGTTGTTATTCTCAAGTATCTGTTTTATACTGGAGGTTTTTTATTTCCGTTGATTGAATGCATGTAAATCCTGCGAGAATATTAAGCTTACACGAAAATTGTCATTTTCAAAAAAAGTACCGCTTTTAAAAAATGTAAAGTTAATAATAATCTCGTATCGACCTCTAGATTACATTTATTGTTAAAAAGTTATTGTGAAATAAAGTTTTAGTTAATATTATAATTCTAATTATTCATATCATTATATTAGGGGTTAAAGTATGAAATTACCAATTTGTACTGAAAAATTGAAACTCATTTTTTTCTAAGATATACCATATATATTTGATCGAAATATTTACCCTCATTATTTATACAGTGCTGCCATCTAAACGGAAGTTCATTTATGCCTTTACAATAGAACTCAGGGGATCTAGATTCGACAAACTGTGTGAAAGCATTTTTGCCTCCTAGGAAGAAAATTTTTTTTACGTAGAAAATTGTCCATATCTCTAAAAAAAATATTGTCGGTTGAATCAAGGTCTGGCGAGTACGGAGGAAGACGTATGGTTGCTAACTGCAACTCCTGTAGAGTTACAACGGTTTCTCGTGCAGTGTAAGGTCTTGCGTTATCATGGAGCGAAAATGGTGAAGATCGATTCACGAGTCGAGGCTGTTTCACTGCCAGTTTCGCCATCATTGTTCGAAGTTCAGCACAGTAAACATCTGCTGTTATTGCTTGACCAGACCTGAGAAATCTATAGTGAATAACACCATGAAGAGACCACTAAAGAGCTACCATTACCTTTTTATTGGTAAGCTTTGCTTTAGGGCACTGTTGCGGCGTTTGACCTGGGGTCAGCCATTGCATTTTTCGCTTACGGTTATCGTAAAGAATCCACTTTTCATCACATGTCACAATTCGATCCAACATTCCTTCACTTCTGTACCGATTCAACAAGGCAACACAAGTTTCAACACGCATTTCTTTCTGCAGATCAGTCAAATCATGAGGCACCCATTTTAAATATTTTTTTATTTTATTGATTCAATGCAAATTCTAGTGGTTAATGAAATGTTGTAGTAGGTGTACAAATAAAATGCTTCGTTGTAGATATGGGTGTACATTCTCTGGTACCAGTTATATATAAAATAAATACATAATGGACAACACACAAAACTAACGCGTCAGCAGTGTCGCTACACAAATGAGCCAATATTGTAGGTAGGGTAACGTTAAACCATGCCGCTAATTCCTGGGTAGTTTGACTCGGATCAGCTTTCACCATCTCCTTCAATTCATTGTTATTCACCTGTGTCTTCCACGTGGTTTGTTCTTCAAGTCGAAGTTTCCATTACGAAAGCGTTTAAACCAAAAGTGGTGCGTTCATTAGCAGTCTCCTCTTCAAATGCAGCGTTGATATTGCGAGTTGTTTCTGCGGCGTTAGTTTCGCGTCAGAACTCGTATTCAAAAATGACTCGGATTTTCGAAGTACCCATCTTTCCCGTCTAAGCTGAATAAATAAAACAATTGAAAGTCGAAAATCGAATGCTGCACATTTTTTAAAAGAATAATCTTATAGGTATCATGTGAAAATGTTTGACTCGAAAATCTCACACCATGAAGGTTTTTTTTTTTTTTTTTTTTTTTTTACGTGGGGGAATGCATGACGCATACCCCTCCGCGGGGGCGGGCGGAGGGGTTATGTCGGACTCGCCGGGGTAAAATAAGATGTTAAGATGATAAAGTACCTCCCGGAATACCGACTAAACTTACCACGGTGTTCCTCGACAAAACCACTATCGACGGGGCCGCGCGAATCACTTGCGCATGCGGTCGCGACCCTGCCGAGATTTCGGCCCGCCGTATGAAACGGCAGGCCACTACACGAAAGACCTACCCTAAAGGCACTTCTACCACTCCCTAATGTCCCCCCTAGAGGGGAGACGGACTCAACACAGAGGCGCGCGTGGGAACACACACGCCGCCTCTCGGACCTGGTGCTGAACGGATGGCGGGCAGGCCCACAAAGCCCGCCACCCCCAGGTCAAACCTCAGGGTGGCTGGAGGTCGTCCCGCGCCCTCCGGCGCCCGGCTCTGCGGTTGGGGAGAGGGTTCAAACGCTCCCTCTCCCGCTCCGCCGCCTCCTTGATGGAAATGACTTCCTCACAAAAGGAGGCGACGGCGTTCCACGACCTCTCACTCCGGACCATAGACTGAACTACGGCCGAGAGCGAGAGGGCAACCAATCCGACTGCCGCGATCAATTCACGGCGCTGCGATGCCCAGGCGGGGCAAACCGCCAAAGTGTGCAGCGCCGTGTCCTCAACTACGTCGCGGCAGTCGCCGCAGTGGTGACAACCGGGCGTCTCTTGCCGGCGTATACGACACAGGAACTGGCCAAAACAACCGTGGCCAGTCATTACCTGTGTCAGCCGGAAGGTGAGGGCGCCATGGCGCCTCTCCAGCCACTCCTCAAACACGGGACTTACCGCCACGATCGTGGCGTGCCCGACCATGAAGGTTTTATGTCAATTCAAAGTATCTATTACTATACAACGGCAACTTCAAACTTTATACCTATTATTTTCATTAATGGACGCAAAAATTACTCAATTAATTTCTGTATTTAAATTTATTGGTTATGTTTGACGTATAATATACAATGTGTTTGGTGAGTGGTGTCGGAGATTTTAATGGCATAATATATGGTCATTTATATCTACAATCCATGCTTCAGTATTATTTTTTATGTTACTTGGGCGAAATGGCGGCCATTTTGTTTATTTTGTTATCTAATCACGGACACACGTGGTAATTTAGCGATATCGTCGCTTGTAATAATCCAAAAAAAAACAAAAAAGGTCTTATTTTACAGCTCATAGTATAGCTAACATGTTTACGATAAAAATTTTTTGGAATCTATCTCAGTTCAATTTAAAAAAAAATATGACAACAGAAAATTAAGAAAATTTTTGCTGTTATTTTTTTGTTATTTCACTTTTTCACAAAAGTGGGACAATAAATTCTACATACAAGTTGATGGTGTCGCAATGGGCTCCCCAGTATCGCCTGTCGTTGCTGACATATATATGGAGGACTTCGAGGCTCGAGCTTTACATACTGCCCCCATCACACCCAGGATTTATAAGAGGTTTGTAGATGATACTTTTACAATATTACCAACAGATAGTGCAAGTGTATTCCTAGAACATCTTAATTCCATTAATAATAACATCCAATTTACTATGGAATTAGAGGCAAATAATTCATTAGCTTTCTTAGATGTACTTGTCATCAGGAATCCTGATCATACTTTGAGCCACACTGTATATAGGAAAAAGACCCATACAAATAGGTACTTAAACGGTGAATCTCACCACCATCCTAAACAGTTAGCTACCGTGGCAATGTCTTTGTTTCAGAGAGCCCATGGGATCTGTGACAAGAAACACCTGGACGCCGAGCTTCAACATGTCAAGCAAGTACTGCAAGACAACAAGCTCCAACAGCCGCGCCGCTGTCACAGATCCCGAGAAAAGCCAGCCACAGTCGAGCGCCAGCCTGCTATACTGCCTTATGTAAGGGGTGTCACTGACAAGATTGGCTACATCTTGAAGCGAGCTTCAATCAACACATACTTCAAGCCGCCAACGAAGATAAGTCAATTTTTACCATCCGTCAAGTGCCAACTACCTTTACAAGATGCAGGGGTCTATAAAATAGATTGTGACTGCGGACTCTCATACATTGGTCAAACCAAGAGAAACATAGGCACCCGCATAAAAGAACACATAGCTGATGTAAAACACCGACGCTCGTTGAAGTCTGCTGTGTGTGAACATGTGCAACAGGGGACCAACCACTACCTGAGATTTGACAAACCACAGATTCTCGCTAAAGAACACCGATTCCTACCAAGGATGCTTCGCGAGGCTATTGAAATCAAAAAACATCCTAATTTTAATAGAGAAGATGGTTGGAATGTACCACCAGCTTGGGATCCAGTAATAAAAATAGTCAAACCCAAGAAGAAGCAAACCACAGCTAGACTTCATGATACTTTGAGCTCATTCTGCGTAAATAGAAACACCAATGATTAAATTATGTTCGGGTACTTTGAAATAACTACACTGGAACATTGAGACAACTGCCATCTTAGTCTCCCCGTGACCATGGCTGCTGAAAAGCAACCGAAACGTCGGGGAAAGTGTAAAAATAAATTAAATCTAAATAGTTTAATAATAATTTAATTAGCTTAAAAATTAGTAAAGTTTAATAGTAGTACTTAGTAGTGTAAAAATTTCCAAAATTTTGTAATAAAGTGTCAAATAAACAACGCGATAAAATCCGTATATAGCAGTTTAATTTCAATGAATAATATTCGCGTAAATAGAAGACAATATTATGTAAAAACCAAGCTGTCAAGGTATTATTTTTTTAATGTTTTTAGATACTACATAATATCAGCTAAACATGAGTACTAAAATCATTGCCGTAAGTAAGATACTTTTAAAATGACGCTTTTTAGAACTTGACCCCTTAATAGCGTATTCAGGTAGTAAACAATTACAAACCCATCTCAATTTAAGGATCATCCTGATATTTAGGAAATACAGAAATAAAACACAATATTTTTTCACTTAGCTTTAATATTAATAATAATTTGGTCACAAATTTTATAAAAATTGTTCAAAGTGGTCACCATTTTGCTGCAAACATGCTGTCGCCCGTACAGCCAGGTGTTGCGTAGAGCGTCGGATCATCTCCTTGTTTTCCTTTAATTCATTTCCGATGCTAATTATTTTTTGAATCAATTCCTCTCGGGTCTTTGGCACTTCCACGTAAACTTTTTGTTTTATAGTACTCCATAAAAAAAAATTCAGGTGTGTTAAATCCGGAGAACGCGGTGGCCAAGCAACTGTCCCTCCGCGACCGATCCACTGCGTGTAATTTTGATTTAAATATGTCCTCACTGCCACTGCAAAGTGTGCGGGTGCACCATCGAGCTGCAGAATCATTCCTCTCCGGTTAACGAGTGGTATTTCGATGAGGGCGTCATAAAAATCCGTCTGCAGGAATTCCAAAAATCGTTGACCATTCATCGTCTCTGGTAAAATGATGGGGCCAACAAGAACGTCGTCTATGATTCCTGCCCAAACGTTCACGGCAAACTGATACTGTACAGTACTTGTCCTAGTAGCGTGTGGATTTTCGTGACACCACAGATGCTCATTGCGGTGATTTATGTATCCCGATCTTGTGAAGGTGGCTTCGTCTGTCCATAAAATCTTTTTTAAGAAATTTGGTACAGATCGTACTTGCCGCTGGATCCACGAGCAAAATACTGATCGCCTAGCATGATTAGGCTCCAGTAATTCTTGTACCCTTTTAAAATGGTACGGATGCAATCCTTCTCTCTTTAACACTTTCCACACTGACCATATGGTAAGGTTTAATCTATTAGCAATCCGTCGTATGCTCAATCTGGGATCTTGGGTAATTAATTCCAATATTTCTTCTTCGTCTTGTGGTGACACCAAACGAGAACGTTCTTCAGCAGATCTTCTAATTCCATTTTCGGCAAGCCTCAAATGGATTCTGACGAACGTGCGAGGATTGGGTGTAACTCTGTTGGGGAATCTTCTGGCGTACTCTCTACTAGCAGCATTGGCGTTCCCGTTGCACAGTCCGTAGACAAAATGGATGTCAGTAACATGTTGGCTGGAGTAATAGTTGTCTTCCATTTTAAAAAGATTAACAAAACAGTTCAACAGTAAAAATAACGAAAACGTAACAAAACTTTTAACAGCGCACAGCAAATTGGTTAACAAAAAGAGAATGTGATCACAACGCAGAGCGAGGGACGACTGATAAGCTTTGTATTGCGTTCCTAAATCTCTGGAAACAAATGTTATTTTGTCTCGCTCACACTTATGACGAAGGAGGTTTTTACCTGCTCGAATCATTTGTTAAAACGGGTTTAGTAGTTCCTTGAATTGTGATAAAGCGGCTTTGTAATTGTTTAATACCTGAATACGCTATTAAGGGGTCAAGTTCTAAAGAGCGTCATTATAAAAGTATCTTACTTACGGCAATGATTTTAGTACTCATGTTTAGCTGATATTATGTAGTATCTAAAAACATTAAAAAAATAATACCTTGACAGCTTGGTTTTTGTGAAAAAGTGAAATAACAAAAAAATAACAGCAAAAATTTTCTTAATTTTCTGTTGTCATATTTTTTTTTAAATTGAACTGAGATAGATTCTAAAAATTTTTTATCTTAAACATGTTAGCTATACTATGAGCTGTAAAACAAGACCTTTTTTGTTTTTTTTTGGATTATTACAAGCGACGATATCGCTATATTACCACGTGTGTCCGTGATTAGATAACAAAATAAACAAAATGGCCGCCATTTCGCCCAAGTAACATAAAAAATAATACTGAAGCATGAATTGTAGATATAAATGACCATATATTATGCCATTAAAATCTCCGACACCACTCACCAAACACATTGTATATAACTTATATGTTACTTTGGGCGATTTTAAATGGGAGGTCATAGACTATACTAGCTTTTACCCGTGGATTCGTCCACGCAGACTTCGTTTATTATCTATTTTTGGACCTTTGCAATAGACTCCTATAAACTACATTGAAAGATTTATTTCGTTCAGATGATTATATAGGTTTTTAGATCTTTTTGAGAGAAATAATCCCATCATATATTTTTTCCTGTAACTCTTTCGGTTTATGCTCCGCATACCGAAATAGCTCTCATATAGTAAGAAGGCTTTTTTCGTAATTTGGCCAAATAACTCATTATCGTTATAAATTAAAGCCTATATGTTATTTTGATGTATAAACAATAATACTGTAAAGTTTCATCGAAATCTGTTCAGTAGTTTTTGTGTGAAACAGTAACAAATATCCACTCATCCATCCATCCTCATAAACTTCAGATTTATAATATTAGTTGGAAGTTAAAGAAGTCACGTGTTAAAATTACTTAATACAGAGAACAAATGTCATATCATTCATTTATTTTGTGTTACCGTTTATAATAAAAAAATATCGTGTGTAAAATGTCAATGATGTGTATGACCAGATAAGTCCTAAGTAATCTGATTTTATTTGTACGAGTTGTTTTGTATTGTTTCATAAGAAGTATTTTAATTTGGAGGCAATATCTAGAAGGGATGTTTGTTAGACGGTGAGCGGTCTTGTCTCCTACGTCTTTACGGTTATAAACTCTATGTACATTGTACAAAGCATGACCGTTCCAATTGTGTGGCTGTATTTAACAGTTAAGATGAATAGTGAGGAATATTGAATGTCTGATAGCTCAACATAATATTTTTTTAAATGTGCAAAGACAGTTGACTTACACACGGCTACACATCAAGTTAGACACCCTATATACGCATAACTACGCTACATACAACATAGAGAATTGTCGGAAAGGGACAGTGCATAGTGGTGTCGATGTAATGGTAAGGATAGAGCGTAACAAAAATATAACGCACTCTCTCGCACGATCCGCAGCGTTCAACTTCTAATTCTTTAAAGTCCAAACAGTCTAGGTTGATGTGGCGCTGTGTACATTAGGCCAGCATGTTGGACCTTTATTTGTATAAAGGTTATGCTTTCACATATCTTATTAAGAGATCTTAAGATTCTTAAGTCCAGCAGCACGGGAGTTTTTAAGAAAAACCTGTATTATAATATGGAGTTCTATGATTGTTTGAAAATTTTTAACAGTAGAGATTTCTGTCATGTATTTTTATTGTATTTTAACTGAAACTTTTACCTATATTCAAATGACTATACAATGCTATCTACATTATATTGAATCGCATTGTAAAAATGAGACGCGGAACCGCATTTCATTTTTACATTTATTTGGTAAAAACCGTACAAACGAAATGAAAATGAATATATTTTGATTAAAATTTGTAAATCTTGTTAAATTATATCATACGACCGCATAGTAAAGCACGTACTGGCGAACACAGCTATATTTTAAATGGCGGTATAATATTGTTATAAATGGTTTTAATATCATGACTGAATAATTATATAATTTCACGTCCATTGTATGTCGTGATATAATGGTATGAGTTAAATAAAATGATTTATGTTTGTACATAAATAATAAAAACAAAATACGATGTCAATGGCATGTTATAATTTTAAATAATTGGTTATATGGCTAACCGAATTTTCGCTGAAAGAATTTCATACCTTTTAGCAAAAGTAATATAAACTAGGTATCAAAATTTTTATCATACATTTACGATAGATACTTTAATTAATTCACAAGGTGACATGAAAGTAACTTCCTGGTGATGTGAAAATCACAGATGTTTTGATGAATTTAGGTAAGGGAAGGATACTATACCAATTCGCCGATGCGATGAAGTGGAGTACTGGTGATCTACCAAAACAAAAGGTTGACTAGAACCACTCTACCGAGTACTCAATGAGTTTGAGCCCTGTATCATCCACATAATCCGGGTAAGACAGCATATTGTCTCCCTAGATTATGTGGTTTATGTGCTACAATTGTTTCGACACTACCGGGAATTACCAATGAATCTGTCCCATACGGTATTACTCGACTACACCAAGTAGTAGCATCTATGTAGAAAATTGTTGGAAACATTCGGCAACAGATCGATAAAGATAAGATGGAACGCAACGTGGTATGGGAAATCAAATAGGATGAACGATTTTAAAGGCGTTCCTAAAGGGATACTTTAATTTTCATGGTTTATGGCACAGAGAACATACCCAAATCACGTTCGCTTCGAGATGCACGCCTTAAGATGTGGCCTTGCAATCAATCAATTATTGATAACGCCAGCTTAAACAAGCTCAAAAACTCATAATAAAGATTATAAAAGAATCTCATTCAGTAACCATACATTTTTGGTACAAAAGAGGTATAAAGAGTTATTCACAATATATTTTGTATATTCACCTTGCATCGTGAGGCACTTGATCAAAACACTCAAAACAATTTCAAATTGAAAATAGGTGTATGGAGAGATTACTGAAATTACCATAAAATGCTTATTGAAACGTCTGAAGCTTATGACGAGCCACATGGATATTTGATTAACTCAAAAACAGAATGATATTATTCATGGTAGGGTTCTGCTCGTATAAAATATTTATTTTGTATATTACAGGCAAGGTATAATTATATTTTTTCGAAAGGTGTCCACAAAACACATTGGCTGTAGTAGCCTTACATAATATAATTAGTGCTCGTAATGAAAGTTAGGTATGAAGTAATTTCTATACAGAAAATTGTTTTTCAATTTAAGCAAAACGTCAGTAAGTAGTTATTCGGTCGGATGAAATGTGCCTGTGAGACGTCAATAAACTCGCAGCTCGAAATTATAGCTGCTGGAATGTGATTATGGTACACCACAGTTTAATTGTTGTTGGCATAAAACTTCCCTTTTGAATTTTATGTCGCATATTTAAATTATTACACTTTAACAGTTTGGCTGCACGGATGGCGTAGTGGTTTAAATCAGTAGCACTTACAGCCGAGTATGAGTTCCTAGGGTCAATGTAAGGGTACAAAAAAGAAGTGGTCCTTTTTTGTAAGGATAACTAATTGTAACAAGATATAAGTATAATTTTATACAGTGGCATAAATAATAGTATAGTGTCTCGGTAGCACAATAGTAGTGAATGAAACTGCTGTCCATGATGTCCATGCTGATCTCGAGTTCGAATTCTGGTCTGGAAAAGTGTTATTGGGTTTATGTCACAAAATTCTCAGAAGCAGCATGTAGTCTACCACTGTGCCTAAAAACGGCAATAGGCTCACAATGATTAATTTTCTTATTAATAGTAAGAAGTAATAATCCAAGATTATTATTCATATATTAAAGACGGCAAACAAACATACTACCATTCCGTCACATCGCGGTTACTAAAGCATATGATTGCTCATAACCTTCACTAGGTAAAAGGAAACAAAAATGCGATGAAAGGAAATTAATGAAAGAGCTACTGGTAGATGAGTCTTTAGAACATATTGATTCGGTGAAACGCAGTAACATTGTTAGGGGTACTAACAATGTTACTGCGTTTCAGTCCATCATAGTACAGGAAACCGTTCAGTTCCTGTCCTTAAGAGAATCTACATCCACACTCCAAATAATTGATAATGGCGGGCTCTACCATTCGTGAATCAATTAACAACATTTAAATATATTGAATTCAAGTGAATTCAATATATTTAAATGTTGGGTCACGACTTGAATATAATATAATAAATAGTACATACAATACAATGCAAATGCATTTGCTTTGTATTACTATTTATTTAAATAAAAATATATTTTAAATGTTCATATTTACAAAATAAATCATTGCTCTTTATGTTTTTATGCTTTGCAATAATAACCAGTGAACTAGCCACGATCACGTAAATCGATCCATCCATGAGGTTAAGCATGAGACCACCGTCGTACTCGTAGATGGGTAACCATTTACAAAAAGTCTCTGAGCTTTATGTAAAGCTGTCGGTCCTGACAGTCATGAATATCTACGGGTCGAGACAATGGTTTAATTTTTGTCGTAGTAATCGTCTGTCGCTATTTTAAAGTCAATGACTTAGTCAACACAAACCAATAATATATTACAATATTTTTTTAAGACTACGCCGCGCTTTATCTGTGTATTGGATCCCACGATGATTTTAGTAACATTTAAATATCGATTCTCATTGATAGTCACATTCATTTGTTATATAAAAACTAACTGCCACTAAAAATACGCGTAAAACACAACGACCATATATCAAATTAACAGTATCGCTAAATAAACAATTATTAGCTGCCGGTAACTAATTTTAAACAGTAATGATTGTATACATGAAGCTCATTAAAATATACAACTCAGTTTTAAAAGATCTAGCATGTGCTATACGGTAGGCAAAGCAACTATTATATTAAGACAAATCGATTAGTCACAAAGTAAAAACGGTTAATTTTAATGCAATCATCTTTGAACAGCACTATGCATCGGTTAGGTTTTTTTTTCTATTCTGCCGCGCAATTTGATTACTTATATTTTTTATTCCTCGGTGGCGTAGCGGTAGTGTATGTAACTGCTGTACATGAGGTTGGAGGTCGCGGGTTCGATTCCAGGGTCGGACATAGCGTTACCTATTAGATTATTTTGCCAGAAAATTCTCAGTGCCTGCACGAAGTCTAGAAGTTAGCAAACGGTAATAGGTTCGTCGTGTTACGTAGAATTTAAACCCATAGTTGACAAAATATTAGTGTAACACTTTAAGGCACTTTAAGGCGCTCATAGCCAGTTGCACTCACTGATCGGTAAACGATTAGAGAGGTTAAGCAACGTTGGGTGCGGTCAATCTATAGATGAGTGACCGCTTAGTGGTATTTCATCTGAGCATCTCAGTGCTTCGACTGGCACGTAAAAAGTCGGTCCCGGTTATTGTCAAATTGACAGCAATCGTTAAGCCAGGTCAGAGGCCTACGGGCGGCTTGAACAACTCTTGACGACAGGTTGGCCACTCACCACACGAAAAGAAGAAGAAGAAGTGTAACACTTCGCTGCTTATCCCTTTGGAGACATAGATTTGAGGCTATGTACGTATACTGTCCATTTGTATCCTATACGGCTTAGGTATATTCATATTGTTTTCAAACAGGCTCCTTCTTCGTACTCTCAACTATCTGCATATTAAATGTAATTATGAGTCCTTCAGCGAAACCGTCGTGATTGATAAACATCCAAAATTGCACATTATTAATATTACTATATAAAGAATTAGTTTCATTAACATTGCGTTTATGAACACATATTACATAACGTGGGGGTAAATACTCAGTTATATTAGCTAAGTTTTGTTCACCACAAGAAACCGACGAGAACCTTCTAATTAAACGTACAAACACAATATGTGCAAATTGTAACTGTCCGCAATTACTCTGTTCTTTGTACAATAATTTAGATGGAAAGCGAAATACTAAAGCTCTGTGCTCCAACCGAATAATGCGTAAAATAAGCTGAGCTTAGTTATTACTAGGTAAAAAGATTTTTATCAAAATAAGAACGCTGACAAAATTCAGGTTCCCAGTTCTAATGTAGGACAAATAAGAGCCAAATTCTTTGCAAAAAAAACTTGGCACGTGTAAAAATGTTCTCTGAGGTAGCGACGTCTGCTGCCTCTCATTAAAGTGTCATGCAAAAATACCAAGTAAATTAGGCCCAAGGGCAAATTGATTAAAGAATAAAAAGTAGGAGCATAATAAACATAAAACAAATAAAATGAGTTATGTATTTATTATTAAAACATTCAACGCCATGCCGATTACAAATGATCACGGACAATACATTTTATATTATGTTAGGTGTCATTCGATGTGTTTTACTAATTTTTATTAACCTTTTGATTGGTAGGTAAATAGACAATAGTTTTTCAATTTTGTTTTTATATTATTTTAAGAATTGACTGGTTAATTATTTATTAATCATCTGTGTTTTCCTACATTGAATAAATTATTATAATTAATTTCCTAGATTGTATAATAGAAATCCATTCTCTTCACATTATAAGGAACAGACATATTTTCGGCGGACTAACCTTAACCTAACTAACCATTGATCACCAAGCAAAGATATTCATGGCATTCACCAATGGCAAACGATACAGGGACTATAATATACCCTGAAGTATCACATCTGGATCATAGATTATAGACGTCGAATGAAGTCAACTCTAAAAAAAAAGCAGCCATAGCTCAGTGGGGAGACCAATAGACTACAATGCAGAAGGTCTCTGGTTCGAACCCACATCGCACACCTCTGACTTTCGGAAGTTATATGACTTTTTGAAATTATGTGCGTATTGATTGACAATTATCGCCTGCTCCGTGCCTTGGACAGCACGTTAAGCCGTCGGTTCCGGCTGCCATGAACATCTATGGCAGTCGTTATTGGGAAAGTCTGTACCCTCTAATATCCTGACACTGGTCTAGCCTTAGGGTACCGTTAGCCTTCGGGTTGCGGAGGTCAGGTGGCAGCCGCTCCGTGTAAAAACTGATATCCAGTCAAATCCGGATAGACTAGAAAAGCCGACCCTAAGTGACTTGGGCATAATAAAGGCTAGGGAGAAGGATGATGTCCACTCTATGGACTATTTTAATTGGGAACATGCGGATAAGGATTACTTAGAAGGACAATGCTGGGGTATGCTGATAAAATAATTTTGTATTACGTAGTTATAGCAAATAACGTCTTAGATTGAGCAAGACATGATGTATACATACTATACTTACACCAACATAGGTATATAGTATTTGTATAATATAGTTATACAGTGTTAGAGACGTTTTTGCTTATTTTTCCTATCTAAGTCCATTCCATTTTGCTCATTCCGGTCTTGAACTAAGTCGTTCCGTCTGGTGGAGTTTGAGATTTCCCAAGTCACCTAGATTTTTTTTGTATCTACTATTAAATGCTTGTTCTAGATAGGTAGTTTTATAAATATTAGCAATTTTTTTAAATAAATATTTGGTTGAGGCTACTTTCGCGTAACGTGTTTTTCAGATGTTATACCTCTCGTGGGAAATAGTTCGTTATTCCATTTCACTCTCCGTTCCACAAGTTGAAGAACTACATACTCTTTCGTCGTGTCGTGTTATAGTTGTCTTGCCACCACACCAAGGTTGTAGGTTCGAATTCCATACAAGAGTACAATTTGTGAGACAACACATGGTAGTTCCGAATCTGTTATTTGTTTTCGTTGTTTAAATGTTACTAAAGTCATCGCGAGATCTAACACACAGAATAAGCGCGGTGTAGTCTTAAAACATTATTGTAATATATTCTCCCACAATTACAATACAAGAAAGATTTTGTGTCGCGTGGTAATATTAGTTGTTTGATTCGTGCTATTGGTTTGTGTTGGCTAAGTCATTGACTTTAAAATAGCGATACACGATTACTACGACAAAAATTGAACCATTGTCTCGACCCGTAGATATTCATGACTGTCAGGACCGACAGCTTAACGTAAAGCTCAGAGACTTGTACCTTTTTGTAAATGGTTACCCATCTACAAGTACGACGGTGGTCTATTTACGTGATCGTGGCTGGGTCACTGGTTATTATTACAAAGAATAAAAAGATAAAGAGCAATGATTTATTTTGTAAACATGAACATTTAAAAAACATTTTTATTTTAATAAAAAGTAAAGCAATGCAAATGCGTATGAACTTAAACCCCAAGTGAATTCAATATATTTAAATGTTGGGTCACGACTTGAATGTAATAAAACAATTACTTTATTAAATGCATATTTAACATATATCGATACAATTGAAACATTTTACTGCTTATTACGAAGTAGTGAGACCATTTTTATAAATTGTACTTCATATCTATATTGAGGTAAATTCTTCTTCTCCCTTAGCCTACTTAATAAAAATAAAATAAATTTGAAATTTCGAGAAGATGGATGGATGTTTGTTACTCGTTCACGCTATATCTACTGAACGGATGTTTATGAAACTTTGCAGTATCATTGTGTATACATCTTCTGAATAACATATAGGCTATTAAAAAATCTATCTTAACATAAATCTACATTAGTGCGACCGAAGCCGCGAGCAAAATCTCGTATAGCAAAAATGCGGTAGCTCAAAGGATAAAACATTGGACCTACCTATTAAACTAGACGTGAACTGACTCAACAACCATTCTAGTGTAGCTGGAGGGCTCAACAAGTTTACTAGTAACTTGTAGATCAAATTGCTAGTAGGTAATCTCAACAATCTCTATGTTGTACTAGTTAATGCCCGCAGCTTTATGCGCTTTTCTGTGGAAAAAATGTACCCAATGTCCGTTTTCGTACCCCTGACAACGTGTATACGAAATTTCATGATGATCGGTAGTTAAAGTGTGAAAGCGTAACGAACAAGCAAACATTCGCATTTATAATATTAGTTACGATTCACGAATGGTAGAGCCCGCCATTATCAATTATTTGGAGTGTGGATGTAGATTCTCTTAAGGACAGGAACTGAACGGTTTCCTGTACTATGATGGACTGAAACGCAGTAACATTGTTAGTACCCTAACAATGTTACTGCGTTTCACCGAATCAATATGTTCTAAAGACTCATCTACCAGTAGCTCTTTCATTAATTTCCTTTCATCGCATTTTTGTTTCCTTTTACCTAGTGAAGGTTATGAGCAATCATATGCTTTAGTAACCGCGATGTGACGGAATGGTAGTATGTTTGTTTACCGTTTTTTTTTAATATAAATAATAATCTTCGATTATTACTTGTTACTATTAATAGGGAAATTAATAATTGTGAGCCTATTGCCGTTTTTAGGTACAGTTGTAGACTCCATGCTGCTTCTGAGTATTTTGTGACATAAACCCAATAACACTTTGCCAGACCAGAATTCGAAATCTAAATCAGTATGGACATCATGGACAACAGTTTCATTCACTACTATTGTGCTACCGATATGCCACTATATAAAATTATACATATATCTTGTTACAATTAGTTATCCTTACAAAATAGGACCACTTCTTTTTGTACCCTTACATTGGTTCTGGGAACTCACACTCGACTGTAAGTGCTACTGATTTAATCGCCTATTCGTTATATATATTATTTACTAAATTCGTTAGTAAGCCCTCATACAAGCCAATAATATATTCTATTTAGGCCAGAATTAGCCAGAAGACAATTAATTACTTAGAGAATGAATGTATGTACGATAGCAATAAATCTCTGACTCCCAACATAGCGCGAGTGGTATAGTGCAAGCCTAATAATATACGTACTTTTCTGTACAGAGAGACACGTACACTATTTGTTTTGGCCGAATATATGTAACGTAGCTTAAAATGTCTGAATCGATTTTTAGTACTTCTTCTTTTATGTGGTTCAACGCTTAGGCATAAAGGTACTGACTGTTATTTGTGCTGTTGTTCCCGCTTATAAAAAGTAACCTTTTTTATATTCAAACTAACAACTAAACGATTCCACCAAT
This sequence comes from Catocala fraxini, assembly GCA_930367265.1. NCBI lineage: Eukaryota > Metazoa > Arthropoda > Insecta > Lepidoptera > Erebidae > Catocala > Catocala fraxini. The sequence goes on from OV884031.1 coordinate 10,825,972, forward strand.
TTATAGACGCTCGCATTTAAATAAGATTTACTTTTTTTAAATTACCTCAAAATAACTTTGGTTATTATGTATTAGAGTTGTCGGACCGCCGAATATAATTGTTTTAAGATATCGGTCTTCCAATAATTGCGGTATCAATCAGAATCTTATTTTAGACGACATTTATATTTCCAGAGAAAAATGAATTGACTATTTATATAGTAACATGATGTGATAAATAGGTTGATGAGAAAAGTATTAATCGTGATTTAGATGAACTGTCGTTTTTTGCTATAATATTTTACTGTTTGGCTGTTCTAGTGCTAAAAGCTAAAATGAAACCGTGTTTGCCAATCGTCCAGTGGAAAGTTTGCTGGTCGGACAAAGCGTGTCGAAAGTTCACTGGTATTATGAATGCATAATACCAGTGAACTTCGACTGAACGATCGGCATACACGGTTTCATTTGATGATGCTCCGCACAAGGACGAACTTTTGGACGTCTATCGAATGCGATAGACGTCCTTGTGAGGAGCATCATACACGACGCGATTATCGATCACTCTTCACTTTTTTATTGCATCTCTCGCTTCAGAGATCTATCTCCGTGTCGCGGGGTACTTAACAAACGTTTTAGGCGCACGTAGGGCACTTAACAGATTATTTTAGTTTACTTGTACTTAAACTGTCACTGGGGAATGAATACCAAAACCCTAATTGCGGCAGTAAAGGTGAGGTGACCTCTTGCTTACTACGCCATCCGTGCAGTGATTATTATCGTCTTTCGATCTCGTTCATTAAACACAAACGATATGTTCGATTTCTTAAAGTCAGGTGCAAGAAAGCGTGATGCATGTGCGTGATAAAGTTGCAATTAGTTTGTTCGGAGCGTTTTATATAAAATATAAAGAATTGTTAACCGGCTGCCTTAGTGGCACAACAGTTGTAAATGCGACCACGGTACAGGAGGTCTCAGGTTGGGTTTTGAGGAGCCAGCAGTGTTATTTGGTTGTTAAAGATTTTTCAGTAGCACGGAGTCTCGGACTGTGTTCAGTAATAACTTCGCCGCTTGTTACTTGTGTACTTGGAACCTACTTTATAAGATATAGGCGGTGAAATGCATGCAGACTTGTAAAAACGAAAAGATAATTACAACGACAGAAATTTTCTTAAAGAATCAAGTTCTATTCTAAAACTGGCATAATTTGGTTCCTTTTAAGTCAAAGAGCTCTTGAAAATAATATCCCCAAAATCAAGAAAGTGATACTAATGTTAATTTTTACATTAGTATACTAAACAGTTTGTTATTTAAAATAACAAACTTTAGTACGTGAAGTGTAATGGTGTATGTTTAGATATACACTATTACATTTCACGAACGTTATTTGAAATAGGACAAATCTTGCTCTATAGCATTATATTTGGTTGGAGAGTAAATAAACCGGTAGTGACATAAAAATACCCTTTCTAACACGAAAGCTAGTGATGGATAGACTACAATAGCGTTTCAATCATGCCACACCCGTGCAATAAATGGAATGGAGTTGGTAGCGAACAATATTTTCCGTTTTACCGATTTTATCTGTGATTGATTAATTAATTACAAAATCGGATATTGTACGATGACATATGTATAATATGTCATACGATTTTAACATCGAACGACACTTCTTTACGATAATTTTTACAAGATTTTCTTTGCAAGGGTTAAACATGACGGATTATGCATAAACCTTACCTGTTAGATTCATGTAATTATTTATGAATAACTCATAACCCAGCCGTCAGATAATGGACGTATGTAGCGTTAATGGCACTGAAATGATGTATGTCTATTCAAACGAAATCGCATGGTACTAAACACTCTCGTTTGAAATGGTAACGTTTGCCTAATTTAGTGGTATGCGCTTATCGATAATATTCAAATAGTTTGACGTCAAGCTATTTAAATATTTCGAATTCATCGAAGTATTTGAAACATTGATAATTGTGCCAATGCATTTATCGTTGGCATTAATAATTGATCATTAGATTGCGTATTAGGAAAATGCTAATATGAATGTAAATACCGTCACGAAGTACATGCGTATACGTATTACGAGTAAAACTAGAAAAAGGTCATTGTCGTCCATCGCCATAAAATGAACTTTATTTTCTTGCGCCATTTTGACGTAAACAAAAGAGCCAACAAACCACAATCGCATTTATTATTTTAGTTGCGCTGTGTCATAATATGAATAACGTCTAATAGCAATAATAATGTAATTAGTGCATTATAAACGACTTCATGCGGCGAAGTAGCTCCTTTAATTTGACTCATGGTAGAAGTGACGCTATATGCTATCACTATTGCGTACAGTATCTCTCAGTATCTCTCATCTCGAAAATTTCATAGTATCATTAAATAGGTCTTTAAATAGATCATACATAGGACGACAATTCAGAGTTTTCTTGGGAAACAAAATGTTTTTTTTACTTTTTATAAGTAATCTTGAATACTCAACTGTTCCCTTGTATTCCTCGAAATAATATTATCCTTATTGTTGTAGCTATTACAGCGTTTGGAAAAGCCCTCTCGTTCTAAATTGTAGAAACTCTTGAATATTTCTAGATATTAAGAAATACAAATTATACTAAGAAATTTGTGAATCTTAGAAAAGGTATTTTTCATAATAAACTATCTCCCGCCGACAGACTCTTGCGCGGTAACAATTTTTAGTGTAATATACATATTTGTATTCAAAAAGGACAACTTTCACCCCCGAATAATTCTTGCATCATACGAAGAAGTTTACACGTATTCAATTAAAAGACTTAAAAGAACAACTACAATCGAAACAATTATTTGTGGATCACACTTGTCTCGTGTGGGATTCGAACGTACAACACTTAGCGTGGCACAGTGGCGTAGTGAGCACTGAAGTCAACTTCAGTAATTTATTTATAGATTAATATCATTAAAATGTAGCCTTTATTACTCAAGTATAGTTTTCCACTAAATAATATTAGTTATATTGTTCATTAGTGCCACTGAATACACTCTACGAACAACCTAATTTTACCTCTTTATGACATTAATATAGAAATATAGTATCGAACAACTTACAAGGTAAAAGTAGCATGCGACTTCTGTTAATTTATATAACAATGTAACTGAAGCTTTGTATAATGCTACTACACAAAACGAAGTACTGTGACATGCTCTTTGTAAAGTTGAATTGAAAACAAAGTAATGAATGTATTAATTATTTATCGTTTGTAGATCGTGGGTACAAATCGAGAGTGCAGGTGATAGTGTTAAATGCAAGTCAGCTTTATTCCATACAAGATTTTGCCCGCGGCTTCTTTCGCGTAAATGTCAGTTAGGTTAGATTTGTAACAGTATGAAAGGTGCCCTGTGTCCTTTTCTATAACCCAGACAACGTGTATGCAAAATTTCTAGTTGATCGGTCGAGAACTTACAGCGTGCAAGCGTAACAAATAAACAAACTCAAATTCGCTTTTATGGTATTAGTTAGGATTCAACCATTTCCCACGTGCAAGCTAGAGTTTTATAAATACACAGTTTTGAAGTTATTATACGTTGAAGGCAATACGGTGTACCTATCTTATGGAAAGTAGATTTCATAGACTATGGTAGCTTGCAATAACGGCACTATCGATGTATAATTATGTATAAGCACACAAGTATATTACACACTCAATTACACTAAAAACTTTAGCTTTAGAACTTAAGTACATAGATATAATTGCAAGCGAAAAACGAAGGAACACCTTTTAACGTTTAATTACAAATACAACGATAGGAAAGAACGTATACAATCAGACGCCATATGAAATAATATTAAAGCTGAAGGACCTATTTTCATTTCCTTTACACACATACCAATGCATTCTTCTAATCAACTTAAGTCCCAGCATTTGAATAGTACTTCCTGCTTAATAATTCATATGTTAACGAAATACAAAAACTCACGTATTCACCTATATAAACCCATATACACACTCTCATATACATTAAATAAAATTTACTTTTGAATAAAGTGTTGTCATGTCACGTTTAAAATTATATTCTAGAAAATTATCGAATTGTAGTTATTCGAAATATATGTATCTCACTTATAAAGCAAGTGCATGCTTTTCTAGAACGGACGAATGGATGGCTCTCGTAACATAGGCATTTGGTAGCTTGGGTGTCATTGAACAAGTACACTTGTAAATAATTGTTGTATTTAAGTGCAGCCCTGATGTATCACGTATTTATGTGACATCTATAATGACATATAAAGATTATTATTATTAATTGCATATAGAAGAAAATCTTATAGTATAGTAGATAGTTTTTACTATATGTATATCTTACCCTTGTTCTACTATGTCTAAACTAATGAATAATAATATTATAAAGAGGAAAGACTCGATTTTTTGTTTGTTTGTTTGTAAGGATTTTATTCAAAAACTATGAAACCGATTTAAAAAAATTACCATTTGGAAGCTATATTATCACAGACTAACATAGGTATTCTACTTCATTTAAAAATAACACGTTTACTGACATAAACTAACTTATTTTTCGTGAGCAAAGCGATCGAAGCCTCAATTGATTTTAAAGATATGCTTAGCTCAAAGTATCTTGCAGCTACTACAGTACGGGCTTTGATTTCTATACGGGTTACAAAATTGGGTGACCAACAGATTACTGTGAGTCTAGATGTTCTAATTATCCGTTGTTTGTATGGATGCGATATCCTATATCCGATATATGGTATGTCCTGATGAAATGTATGTGTGATAATAAAATAACTATGAACTACTTGTACACGTCTCGATGTTATTCGCTATTAATGTAAGATAGCACTCCACTTAAAACAGCTTTGAAGACCTAATCTGAGATATGTAACCTAAAACCCCTATCGTTCCACAATTGTACCAGTTATATTCAGATTTACGTAACAGAGCTAGCTTTTACAGATCACATATTGCATGTGGCTATTGAGAATTGACTGTCACAAGCAGTATGCATGCAGTTACTCTTACGTCACAGCGGACACGCGGCCAATTCCATCGCAAATATTGCACACAGATATATGATATGTGCTTTGTAACAAGCCAGGACTCGAGTTAAACCAGTCGATTTACATTGTTTGTTGTGACGCTATTCAAACGTGTGATTGGCAAAAGTTCCGACTTGATTACTTCGCTTCATATCCATAGTTGAGCACGGAATTCTCCTATAATTGTTATCGCTACTGTAGCCTATTAGCTAAGAACATAGGTGCTTAAACAAATGTTTAGTGCTGCAGGATAACCCGCTTACTTTGAATGGGGCTTAAGACTGCGCCGAGCAAAATGTGCTATAACAGGCGGTCACAGTTAAGTGAATTAAATCAACACTTTTTGTTTAATACAAATATAAAATATACATTTACCATAACAATGAATGTGTTTACAATTACTCGGTGTAAAAAAATTTAAATAATTAATATTTTCGCCTACAAAATTACGTAAATTTGCATGAAAAATGCAAAAACGTAAGCTCGTGTTAATTGATTTTTAGATTATAACAGTAGAAATCTATACTATTTTACAGCTTAAACGAAACATAAATAGTTATATTACAATTTGTCCGTCCCAAATATTTAAGTTATTTGTTGACAATAAAGATAAATATTTATCAAAAAAGCACTTCAAATCCTCCATACAATTTTATTATGGCGGCTGCGCGCCGATTTGAATATGTGATTACAATTACTTATACGCGGATTACGAGGGTGTATCGTGAATAAGTTTAATTATTTGTTTAAGTTTGTGAGGGTATTTAACGTTGTGTAAGTACGACTATTTGATTCGTGCTAATTAGTCAAATTGTATAGTAAAGTGGGTTAGGCCTTTTTATGAACGTTGATGCAGCAAGTTGAGGTGATCTTTTGTTACAGGTAGCGCACAATGGGAATTACAAACTGGAGCAACTCGATTGAAATAATGAAATAGAGGTACTTTTTAACAAACAGATATAAAATATTACAACCAACTGTCTTGTTATGTTTGAATTATTGATGCGCTTAATTGTATTCAAAGGATATTTTAATAAAGTTGTGCACAACAAGATTCCTACTTGGAAAGGTCATGGTCGCATAGCACGTACTTATGTGTAGTATTGTCAATACATTCAAATGTTATTTTAACGCAATCGGGCACGTCGCTAGTTTGAAAGACAATATTGATTGCACGGATGGTATAGAGGATTAAGTGGTCGCCTAGGCGTTGCTGCTGCGCTTAGGGTGTGTTGTGTTTTGATCCCACGGCATCGTTTTGTTCGTTTGCGGGTTACCATAAAACGGGACAAACATTTTTGGGATTTTTGTGATCCACAAATAGTTTGGTGATTTTTGTGTCCGTTATTCGAAAGTTTGTGGGATCCCTCGCGACACAGGTATTATTTCAAGTGCAAGATAAGTCTTTATTTATATAGTATAATGCTGGCGTATGCCTAAGATTTCGTCCGTGTGAAACCCACGGGGCACATTACCGAGATTTATGAGTATCTTATATGTTAATCTAGGACATGATCTATCCTTGTGCCAAGTTTTATCAATATGCGTTCACTTGAATAACATAATAACGAAACACCTTTACAAAACTTTACGTTTATACTATTAATAGAAAAAAAAATACTTAGAATAGATAACGTGTGTTTATTATGTTGTGGGTTTGATCTCCCCATACGAGACAAAACTTTGTGTGATCCACAAATGGTTGTTCCCAGCTTGGGTGTTCTTTGTGTCCGTTGTTTAAATTTTTGTAAAGTCCTCCGCGACACAGGAATTATTCCTAGAGCGGAAGTTTTTAACATAAATTATATTAGGATGTCCATTTTGTTCGCTGTGTTTAAGTCCTTGGCGTAGATCTGTCTACCGATAGAGGATGGTTTAAGGTTCAACCCTGGGCCTATTAATCGTATTTTCGATGTATTTATAGTATAAACAATACATCAAGTAGCATTTAAACGACTAATATTAGCTTATCTTTGTTTAATATTAAACATTACGTGTGTTTTCTACAAAAATGTTTCTAGCGTTAATCTTGAATTTCATAAAAGCGTTTTTCTCAGAACCACGTATTTCTTTATTCAGAACCTGTAATAGTCATAATATAAATCTCGCTGCTACGACTCTTAAAGTAGGGTGAAATGGTGAAACTCCGGACATCGCAGCGGGGCGCCACTAGTAGTTTCATAAATGTATTCATAGTATGGGAACTACGTGACTCTCTGGCATCTACGCGAAGAGTCTACGATGCCTACGCCGCGTAGCTTTGATTGGATCGAGCTGAGGTGAGCACGCTTCTTGGTAGATGCCAGTCATTTATTGTTTTTGCTTTATGTTTTCTCTAATTGTTGTATTGAAGTATACCCACGTTGTAATATGTTATAGAATATAATTATGTACTGATTATACAACGTTACTACTGAAAAGTGGAAAATTTATCACAATTGATCCTCGAAGGATTTAAGTTTTGGTGTTATGATGCATGCATACAAAACCGAGAGTAAAAAGTAGTTTCATGTATTATAATATATGTTCCTAAAGTACTATCTAAACGCTTTAATCTGACACAAAATTGAAAACGTCCCCATTAAGATAAAATATATTAAAATATGCATAACATCATATTTATCTTTATCTCATGTTATGAGAAATTAGGTTGTTTGCCATCTTTCTAACACACTTATTTGGCAATGACACATAATCCATTTGGGGCTGCTACTGTAAATCGCCTGACAATCTAATAACACTTCCGTTGAACACAGGAATCGAATAGAGGACCTGGCGATTAGCAATCGTGTATATGCTTACGTCACGAAATAACGGAAAGTTACAAATATAGCACAGGCACAAAATTATTTTTAATTCGATGCTAATATTACACATCGCTTTCAATATCCTTCAAAAAAATTTAAGTTCCTTATACACGAACATTTTTGTATGCGTAGCGCATTGATACCGAGCTTATGGGGAAATTGGAAGGTTTCTATATCGTCATAACACGAGCGTTGAACGTGGGGGGAAAACAAACAACTTTTATATTTAGGACATTCTTGTGTTACAATGAGACACACGTGGGGCACAAACATACACGTGTTATATTGACACTATTGTACAGCGTTACCAATTTAACTTTAGGAGGGACACCATGATTTACACCGATGCCCTGACTGCATAAATTCGTATGTTTGTGGCTTGTATATGTATTGTGTATAGGTATCAAGCAAAAATGCCTATAGCATTGTTGCTTGATTTTATTTATAAATTATTATAATAATTCTTATTCTGGATTAAAGATACCTTATATCCTTTTCTGTACACCTGACACGTGTATGTGATACATGATGAACGGTCTCGCTTTTGCTCGCGGCTTCACTCGGTAACAATATTTTTTCTCGACAGAAACATCCTTAAGTCCTATTTTGTATCCCTGACAACGTGTATTCGAAATTTCACGGTGATCGGTTGTGTACTTAAGGTGTGAAAGCATAACAAACAAACAACTCACATTACATATCAATTAGGATTCTTTATACCTATAGTTTTTAAGAAATATTTTGCAAAGGGAAAGTCCAAATTACTTAATGTAGTCCAAGTAAAAGACGCAAGAGATATTATATGCTAAAATGGCCAGGAAAAATCCGAAATCTTTGCCTACTCCTCCGGGAAGCAGAAGTGTCTATAAATGTACTATTTATACCCGACGTTTCACGTTATTTTCAGTAATACTTTCGGGGAGACTGCCAATATCTTGTTACGTGAAGTATAGTAAAGTACTCTTGGTGATTCCATTTACACAAAATGAACTCAACGTAAGTAAGTTGAGAGTCTTTCTTTGTTTTGCTTAGTCACAGCCGATTGCACGGATGGCGTAGTAGTTACAGTTATCGCTTCAATACTACCACTTCGGCAAGTGTAGTGAATTCGATCTACTTACAAAACAAAAATTTGTGTCATTCACAATTAATTGTTCTGAATGTGAGTGTTCTTAGTGCCTGTGTTAAAATATTTGTAAAGTTTCCTACGACACAGGAATTATTCATGGTGAAAGAGACGCCTTTTAAAATACAAAATTAAATTTACTACATAAGTATACAATAATGGAAACATTTTTAAAATAAGGATAGTCTGTAAAGGATACTTGTATCAGTTACTATACAACCTACAATTGAAAAATGTGATCGTAATACATGTCATAAGCAGCGGCAATAAAAAGGCTGGATAATATAATTTTATTACGAAACGGCCTAGTGGAATGAAAACATTCAATCGTTCAACAAATGTCAAGAGCAGAGCGCTGTAAAGTCGATAACAATTTGATCGTCTTTTTATTTCATACATCAGTGGTTTGTATTTACAGAACAAACTTTATTCAGTTTGCGTGGTCATCGGAAAATATCTTGTGTACGGAAAACTTATTGCCCTATATTGTCAATGTCACGCTCTGATAATCCAAAAAGTTATCGTAACGTATCTAACCAACTTGTAGCAATTTGTCAAATTTATCCTTCAAGCAACGGAAATAGGATAATAGTTTGAAGGAAAGTAAACATCTATGAATGTTACCTCATATACGAATATCTATCTGTGTCAGTTTATGTATCTATAGAGTAAATATATATTAGTTTATTTTAAATATATTAATATATATACGTAGTCATGTCCATTTTCGGTGTGGTAGAGAGTTTTTCTAAGGATATTACTCGCTGCAGTCATGTAAATGTTTTCTTATACAATAAGGGTGACAAAGATGTATAATATGGTCTGGTGGTAAGCGGTTACCTCAGTCTATAAACCTTTGGTGTTTAGTGATCTCGCGCGAAACAAGATAAAAATAGGGTGAAAGACAAGTAATGACTATTAGGTTTGCGAGCCTTTTAACTGTACTGAACGTTACGCATTTACTATGTTTACGCTGCTCGGTTTTATGTAAGAGAACAAAAAGCCACGCGCGTTATCAAATCATTAGTAATAGCTGGTTTTTCCACTAGTTATTCTTTAGTTGAATAACTGTCATGTTATTTTTCTACACACTCATCAGTCAACATCACTCTTAATAACGTTAGCATTTCTTTGGAATAAGTTTGGTTTATCGGAAAATGTTGTAATGTTGTTGTGTAAGATTTAAAAAAAAACTATATCAGCCATGTATGTAAACTATCTCACTACTGGGCACTGCCCTCTTCTTAGATTAAAAAGTGTTAGGATATAGTATACCACGCTAGTTTACTGCGGTTTGACAGACTACACATGTCTTTGAGGACATTATAAAGAATTCTTAGACATGCAGAATTCCTTATGGTGTTTTTCTTTACTAAACCGCATTGTTAATTTTCCAACGTGACTAAAACCATTATTAGCATACGTATATATTTGAATACCCCATCTTTCGTTCCACAGTATTTATGTAGGTACATATATATAAATGTGAAGAAAACCATTTAAAACTTAAATCCTAACAGGATCTCAGTTGTTTGGATACGACCAATTTACTGACTACTTTATGTTTAAATCTATATATATAAAATTCTTCCGTTACTGTGTGACTGACAGACAACGCACAGCCGAAACTACTAAACGCAAGAAGCTGAAATTTGGCATGTATGTTCCTTGGAGAGTGTAGGGGAGCATTATGAGAGGATTTTTGGAAATTCCACCCTGAAAGGGGTGAAAGGGGTGAAACCCGATATTCACACGGGAACGGGACTTACGCGGGAGAAACCGCGGGAAAACTACTAGTTTATTTTATATATTTACATTGCATTTGCACACATTGAATACGCTGTATGTACTACGAAAAGTGCTATTTTAGAATCCTTAGCTTGTTATCCTTGGTTGAAGCAAATTCGTATAACTACCTATGTGAAATGTTGAGATCCGATGACGTCAATAGATTCAGCGATTAAACATTAAATCTACTAATTTCTATAGCTCTTTCTTTTTATAGTTTTAATAATAATATCAACCTTGTAGTAAACTGTCCCATTGCTACAGACGGGCCTATTCTCTGTGTGAGAAGGGTTATGCCGTAGTTCACCACGTTGGCCCAATGCGGGTTGATTTCCCATATCTTCGAAATCATTATGAAGAACTCTCAGACACGCTGGTTTCTTCACGATATTTTACTTCAACCCTGCAGCGAGCGATAATTGATTATTTAATACGCCCATAACTTTGAAAAGGCCGTGATTCACACGTTGCGAACGAACTTAAGACCTGTGCGCGGCAATTTAACGGTCACCCACCATATCGCTGCTTTTTATAGATTAAATACGCCACAAATATCAGAAGAAACTGTCAACCATAGATAAGAAAACCCAATGAACTTTCAGCAAAACAATCCATTACGTGCAGATGCGTGCCATGCGTACAAAGACGCCTTTATCTTAATCCTGCAAATTAAGTTATATTAAGGATACGTAAGTATCTGACTTCGCTGAATTTAAATGTCTACTTAAACAATAGATGCGGGTTAATTGCTAAGCCGAACACTCTATACTTACAGGTGCCTACAGTAATGTTAAAAAATATTCTGTTTGGGAGATACTTCCTTTTAATTTTAATTTATAGTCAGGAGATATAGTAGTAGTGAAGGTGATGGCTGCGCATGAGGACTTCGCTCCTATATCTGGGCCAGCCAGACTTGAGATTGAAAATTTTAGAAGCAGCAGGGATTCTGGTTTTTCCGTAGGCTCTCCCTCTGTTGCGTAAAATATAGATTATAGCTGGTGAAATGTGAGTTTCATATTCCTCTGCCTTCCCCCTTCAAAGATATAGGCGTGAGACTATATACATAAAAACGGAGAAAATTTAAATAATAACATTAGATGCAACTATGGCGTCCACAAAGGCAATCAGATATATTCCAATGTTTTGTATGCAGAGATTATGGTCGAAGCGATCAATCGCTAATGGGACATCTAATGATCGCTACTGCATCACGTGTCACGCTCATTTCCGTTCACGTTCCACTTAACCCAGATAATCCTATAATTTATCATCTGTTTGGCGCGTAACCCGAAGTAGCTGTAGTACTTATAGAGTGCTCGGAACTAGGATGACATGTTTACTTGGACAATGTTTTAGAATACCGCTGACTCACTTTTGACTGTACCTGCACCTCTGACCCACTTTTGTCGTCGTATAATACAGTATAATAATTATCCTGTGCGACACAGGAGACATACGACTAGACGTATTACTCAAACAAACAGCGGGTCGGTAAGTAATTATTGTTACCACTAAAATGTTGTTCACCGTTAAATCCATAAGCTTATGAGCTCAAGAGAGCTTTATTGCTTACTAAATTTGTTTACCTTTGGAAAACCAAACATAATAGAGTATTTGTGTAGGTATACGGCGCTAATAGTGTAGTAAGGAGACTGTTGGACGCCCAATAGAAAACTCACGGCGCGCAACTTGGACATTTTAAAGTGATGTACATATGTAATAACAGTTACTTAATTAGTATACCTACTTTAACAGCGAAGGAAAATATCGCGCATGAACATGTAGGACTGCAGTGTAATAGGTTTGTTTCTTTGTTTGAATGAAGACAAGGGCGATTGTTGGACGTAATGAGGATTATTAGGGCTAATTAAATAAAAATAACAAACATTATAATATACATAGTCTGGTCATAAGTTTTGTCACACAATAAAAACTTTGAATTTAAAATGCTGGCCACAAAAAAGTTTCTTGAATGAGAATATCGAATTTTTCATGAATATAAAAATGTGTACTTTTTAGAATTTTACTCATTTATAAATACGGAGTGGACGCTTAAAGCAGACCATGTTGCGGTTATTGCGTGGCATCGTAGCGGTTACGCGCCAATTCAGATTTTTGACATATTGAAAAATTTGAATATAACCAAAAGATTCGTTTATCGTACCATCAAACGATACAATGAAGACTCTAGTATAGATGACAGGTCAAAAAGTGGTTGCCATCGCTCTGTTAGGACTCCAGCATTGATAAAAGATGTGAAGGTGCGAATTCCAAGAAATTCCCATACGTAAGCATAAACGTTTGGCCCTTCAGATGGGTTTAAGCAGAACCACAGTGAAAAGGATGTTAAATGAAGACTTGGAGCTTTGGGCATTTCGAAGAAAAACAGGACATCGTTTGGATGCTCGTTTAATGGACCTGAGGTTGAAGAAATGTCGTGCTTTGTTGAAGCGGTACGCGAGAAACAAGCATAATGAAATTCTTTTTTCGGAAAAAAAAAAATTAATGTGGAAGGGCGCTACCACAAAATAAAATGATAAGGTACATACAGCAATGAAGAAGCGAGCAACCGTGTTCCGCGTGTCCAACGAGGCCATTTTCCATCCCCACTCATGGTTTGGTTGGGAGTCTCTTATTGGGACTTAACTGAGGTACATTTTTGTGAGAAAGGCGTAAAAAAGAATGCAGTTCTGTATCAAAATACAGTCCTCACGAACCTTGTGGAACCTGTTTTTCATACCATGTTCAATAACAGGCGCTGGGTATTCCAACAAGATTCTACGCCAGCTCATAGAGCGAAAAGCACTCAAGACTGGCTGGCGGCGAGTGAAATTGATTTCATCCGTCACCAAGACTGGCCCTCCTCCAGTCCAGATTTGAGTCCGTTAGATTACAAGATATGGCAACACTTGGAGGAAAAGGCCTGCTCAACGCGTCACCCTGATTTGGAGTCACTCAATTACAATACTTATATAAACGGTTTTTTTGTTACAATGTAATTCAAGTAGGCAGTAGGGTAGTCGCTTATGTCTGATTGTGTAGATTATTTTAAATACAAGAACAAATCAAAATAAATATTTTTATGCAAACTGTATCAAAATTTTGTACCAAATAAGGCCGTATATTTTAAATTTAGATATAGGAACAAGTAGAGGTGTGTAGTCAGATATCTCGCCATCTCTCTCGGATAGCAGCGTTTAAATAGCGGTTACATCACAGTCTGTATCGCTCATCCTTTTTCTGTCATTTGACAATTACTACTACTACCTGATTTGAAACGCTTATATCTTATTTATTTTTAAGAAGATATCAAATTTTTTTATTTGATAGGTTTGGGTAATTAAACTATTTGACCTAAATAATAAAAAATTGTGAGTCAGCTACCCTATTGTACCTTTGCTTTGGTATTGTAATCATGAGTGTATCGACAACAGTCATCTATGAGATCGTATTTAATGCAAAGTATTATTAGTTTTACTGCCAGAACATTAACACGGAGTTTGAACATGTGCCCGACAATAGCCGCGCGACGTATTCCACAACAACCCCATGTTAGAAAGCCCTCTAAAAGTATGTCGCGAAATATGAGCTAAGCCTAACCATTGTGGAATATACAGAATGTATATTAGTGATATGCTTTACCAGAATGTTTTAGTCACTTCTCTTCTTCTTTTCGTGTGGTTAGTGGCCAACCTGTTGTCAAGAGTTGTTCAAACCGCCCGTAGGCCTCTGACTAATAGTATATAAATAACTATGAATAGGATTAAGTACCTATATTCATCCTTTTATATAATAGCAGCGATAGCTCAGTGAGGAGACCAACAGACTGCAATGCAGAGGGTCTCGGGTTCGAACCCACGTCGCGCATCTCTTGACTTTCGGAAGTTATATGACTTTTCGAAATTATGTGCGTATTGAGTGACAATTATCGCCTGCTCCGTGCCTCGGAGAGCACGTTGAGCCGTCGGTCTCGGCTGCCATAAACATCTATGGCAGTCGTTATTGGGAAAGTCAGTACCCTCTAATATCCTGACACTGGTCTAGCCTAAGGGTATCGTTAGCCTTCGGGTTGTGGAGGTCAGGTGGCAGCCGCTCCGTGTAAAAACTGATATCCAGTCAAATCCGGTTAGACTAAAAAAAAGCCGTCCCCAAGTGACTTGGGAATAATAAAGGCTAAGAGAGAAGATTCATCCTTTTACATTGAATTTTGCGAATAATTAACCCTTGGCTTTACTATACAATACACATTAGTATTACATATGTATTTATGCTACAAGTTTCGCTAAAATTGTTAAACAAAACCATACTGTATAATAATTTACGTGATCATTGTTATTGCTACATTAATATATTAATAAGCCGAGCGGGCTCTGCGTTCAGTTCCTGAAGTCATCCGTTGTCGAGGCGTACACATCGAAACACACAGTGCGAGGACTACATACCTACCTGTAGTTATTCACAGGTATTTAATTAATTATTAATCTGATTATATATTAAGTCGTACGGAAACAAAAAGTGAAATGCGAATAAAATTAGGTATTGTTAGTATATCACAACCAGTTATATACCTAGTTATTTATTACCATCTTATTATCATTATTTATTTCTTTATAGGTGGTCTGTAAATTTAAACACATTATATTAATGTAGAATGTAAATTAATAATGATAAAATTAGTAACAAAGCTAAAGTTACTCAAGAAATAAATGAATTTACGGCTGATTTGCAATAAATTTACTTAAACTTTAAACTAAAAACAAACTTTAAACAAATTTCTCAGATAAAACTTTGACAATTGAAAAATCGTCCCTTAAACAAATACTATCGGCCTATCAGCACTAAAATTCTTAGTTTATCAGGTGATTAATAAATATTGCGTTTTATTTTAATTAATAGTTGGACAAAATTCGACTACAAATCATTAAATTATATAATATATAATTATTTATATTTATATTAGCTTTTTACAATGAATATCAACATATATTAGTGCCTAAAAGGAAAACTTTGTACCTATTTTTAAGCGCGTAAGGAGGAGTGTAAAGTTTAGTATTGTAAAGTGTACTTGCAAAAGAGTTAATAGAATATAGTCGTTGTCAAACCAAAATCTGCTATGTGCAGAAACTATACTTTGGAAATATTGAGAAAAACATTCTCCTGTAAAATTTTATAGGAAGGTGTATTTTAAAAACTATATCAAATGAAAGCCATACACTTAATTGTTTTTAACCATGGATAATTAATTATTTATTTACTATTTTGATAATAGAGTGAATTGTGCACATAACAAATTTTAAATGGTTAATTGTTAGGCACATAGCAGGTATTGAATAAAAATATATTTGATTTAAATTGGTATTTATTGAGTAATAATTGAAAAAGAAGTTTTAATCGGACTTAAATTAAAGACAATAATAAAATGGATGGTAGTCACGGTCTATAAATGGTTTTAGTTCTTGTAATTGATTGAACTTGGATTGAGTTATTGCTAATGGCCCGTCATATAACGTCGCAGGTTCAGGATACTCTTGGGGAATACGCTTTCGTTGCGGAAGAATTGTATAATCCTGTGGATGACGAAGTTTGAAGTATACTTCACCAGTAGAGCTATATAAAAATGGTCTGACACCATTGACCCCACCCTTCCTTTTACCTGGCCTGATAGACTGATAATTGGTTGCTAATTTTTCATAATCCTTGAAGAAATCATAATGGACAACTCTAATGTCATAAGTTTGTTTAGGCCGCGCTTGACGCATTCTTGTAACGTAGTCCTGAGGTGCATAAATAAGGGGCTTTATATAATGTTCGATAGTGGAGTGGACACTCAACCTGCATCACAGAATGGCTCTTTTCTAAAATTATTTAAAAAAATAAGCGTCGTTATATAATGCACTTGCTAGAACCTTATTTCTGTTTTGGTAGTTAAATTCATCACTAATTATCGTGATGTGTTTATAAGCTCTGCAGGTAGTTTTAAAGTAATCAATTAAACAGCTTGTAAATTCGTTGGAAGTAACACCTCCATCAGCTTCATGCCAAAAATAAATAGTGACGTCTCCAGTACGAGAATTGTAAATCGTAAAATTATGACACTGTTGTTTTTATTTATAATAAAGTGCACCAGCAAGTTATTTTGGTGCCAAAAGGACACTTTGCACGTCAACAGTTATCCGGGTTATTCTTCAAGTTTTCTATTGCTATATTCTTAGCATGACGCGCTTTATCTTTTTTTTGGATATGAGTATCATAGTCTTCTTGTGAAACATTTTTCAATTGGTAACTAGAACATTCATCGCATTGATCCTTTCTCGGTTTGTGTATGGAAATATTATTTTTACCAAGTACACTTAAAAAGGTATTCCTTGATACTGGTTTTTTATTTTGTTCATTACACCAGGTTTTGTAAACTGCATGCATATGCAGATGTGATCGAAAAGTTGACTCGACGTAAGTGCGCTTTGATGCTGCTTGACAATAGTGACTTGGCACTTTCGGTAGTAAATGCAACCATTCAGATACCGTACCTCGTCTATTCTTAGTGGGCACATTAACACTGTGAAAATGCGCCGTTTGGAAGGGGATTTATTGTCATGTGCCTTTGCTGGCGTATCTTTAACCCAGCGCAAGAATGAATCACGTCCGACATCAAATGTGCTTAAGAAAAACAATCTACACAATTTTACTTTGGTAATTTGGCAATTAGACTTGGGCACAAAAATATCAAAACCAGTTTATTTCCTAGAAGTTAAACAATTATCACATTTCTTTGCTGACGTAAACTTCTCTTAGATACTAATCCTTGTATGAAAGATTTCTTTTCACTCCATGATTTCATATTCCAAAACTTGAAATGCAACGCAGTTCGTTCTTCTTCCGATACCACTCCACACATGAAACTATTTTTAGATTTTTATTTTACTGCAGTATGATTACAAAACTAAATCGACAATTTTCTTTCCCCTACTCTTTGTACAGCTCACTCAAACACACCGTATAAATGCACTTTTAACTTCACAATACGAGTGTACTTAATAGCTAACACGTCAACTGACTGCTTAGAAGTACATTTTAACTACAAAGGCAGGATTATTTGGAGTAATGAAATTTGAGGGTAAATGTAAATAAACAATAGTATTATCGCTCTAATATTCTTGCTATGCATAAGTGTCAAAAAAGAGTTATTCATATCAACTTATCAAAGCATTGTTATCGTTATATTATGTATCAACAAGCTTTAATAATGTTGCTGTTTATTTAGACTAAGCACATAGCAGATTAGCTTAATACGTTGTAATTGATTGAGGTCAAATAAAATATGCTATGTAGCACTATGCCACATAGCAGCTTTTATTTGATAAAAATCTAGCTGCTGCACATAGCATGTTTTATAAAGAGGTCGTAGATCGTCGTACAGTGCTCATAGGCACTTAGCAGTTTTTTTATACGGTAGATATGGCAGTGAACTTAACATAGGTCAAAAAGTAGAAATCTCAAAAAAGTGCACATAGCAGCGGGTCTACCGTGAAAACGTTTTTACGCAATGACGTGCCGAAATGAATTACGAAAGAAATAATAAGCATATACCTACCATGAAAACACTTCGGATCATTCATGACGAATGTCGGCGCGAATGATGTTTCATGGTAAGAATAAGCACGAACGAACGTACGCAATTGCGTATAACGCGTTTCACGGTAGACCCCCTGATTTTGGTATGACAACGACAAAACAACAGTCTAATTTGTCAAACAACACGACCGCCAGAATGATAAATAACATCCAGTGATTAGCATAGACATACTTTAATAATTTTAGTCGATATTTGGCCGTCCAGTGGACGACATTCAACCGAAACAAAGTTTATTTTCACGTATAGGTACATCTAGATATTCATCGTAGAATAAAATTTAAGGTTCGATGTTACTTGCATGCTTGGTTTAAATGGCCACTTTGTTACTATTATATGATCAATGCCATGGGACAAACATTTGTGTGATAATACTAACATAATTATTTAATAATCTAGGTAACCATTGTATCCTTTTTATAAGCGTTTTTAAAATCTACTGTGACATCGGCTTTATCCACTAAGCGCGAGTTGGGATTTTTAATTAAACAACAACTGAAAGGAATAAAATAAAATCTTATTATGTGCGACGCTACGTCGCTCCGTATAAAATTTTCATTTGTAATAGAGCTTTGCTTGTATGGCACATATAACTATATACACTCAATGCCATAGGTATTTTTATATTTTCCTCGCGGTATATGTTGTTCAGGTATGGCTACAGTCCATGCCATGCCAATAAAATCATAAATCCGTTTTCATAAATCCAACATAAAAATAGTAAAGAAAATGTATATAATTTCACTTTTAATTACGTTGATGGCGTTAATCGATTATATTAAGTACATGATGTGCCCCGCGGTTGCACCCGTTTTGTTTGCTACGAATCGTAGCATGATTCTATAACACCATCATATTATGTATGTATATGTATCCTACTAATACGCCTTACTATTGTAATGTATACGTATTAGAAATACGTAATAACTGCTTATTAAAATATCGTAACGCAGTGTCATTTTACACATTTGGCTCTCACATATTACCTTAATATTTAAAGTCGCTGATTACTGTCGTCTAAACTAGCTAATTGCTTTGTCACTAAGCCTATTATTGTAGTACCTCCTAGTTAATAAGGTACTTTGTATTTCATTGTCTCTATGCGTTTTTGTAGTCATTACCTTCTAAAGCTTTTTTACATAACAAATAACATATGACGAATAGCATAAAGGTGGGGACTGGGGTCATATTAATTAGCATCGTAAAGCATACTTGATAAAAAATCTCGTCTGTTTAAAACAACTATCATTATGTATATGTACTTATTTACTTAATGTGTTAGCTCCTAGATTTCTTTTATACCACGATCCAATCTGTTCGGTGTTATGTACCTATGCTCGTCATAAAATCGTTCAATGTTTTTAATAAAGAGTTTGAATTTCTATCAACTTTAATTCTATTTATATATTAGTTCTTCGTAATTTAAACTATGGCTATTATTACATTTTACATTATTAATTTTTTCAAGAATCCAAACGTTATAGTAGACTTTGTTAATTGAGGATAGACGCCTGTACACGCCTCGTGTTGTGGGTTCAATCCCTAGTACATATGACAAAATATTGTGTGATCCATCAAATATTGGTCTGGTGATTCTTATGGTTATTGTTTGCATAATGTGAAATTTATTTATATGATGAGCCTAATGATGGCAAGTACTGCGTAAGCAAGATTAACGTATTCTCGATTACAGGTATAAAATTATTTTTAACTCGTGATTATAAAACACAGATTGTGAGAAAATATAATTAGTAACATTTTGCTGTCTTATGTCATTATTTAAATAACTATACGATCTATTTAAATGGGCGATAGAAACATATAATATTGTCTTATATTTACGTGGATGTTACGCATTCTAATTAAACCTCTTTTTATACTGATTTATCGTGATATACACTAAAATTATTTAAAATGTAGTTTTTTATACAATGAACTGCTATGTAATCAGTATAAAGCAGTTTAATTTTACTAATTTTCTTTCTCTTACGTCATACATACATATTCGTAGAAAAATAACCTTTTGAGTCGCAGAAGTACACCGGCGGCTAGACACAATAGTTTTTTTAATGTATGTATTTACAAAAAAGTATATGTGTATGTTTAGCCATTGTCTAGTACCCACAGTACAAAATCCGTTTAGTTTGGGCTAGATGGTGATGTGTGTATGTGATAGAATATTAAAATAAAATAAAATATTAAGTCTGACATTCCAAGACTTGACAGACAGACAGACAATTGTGGTACAGGTGCACCGCACTTACTTTTTTCAATTTACGTATCTTTACGGCCCAGAAGAAACAACGGGTTAGTTGTTGCTCAGGCACATTTTCAGATACTAACTACCTGGAACCTAGTTACTGCTTATTTCTCTAAGATTCGCAGATATATCACTAGACGTATGTTGCAAACAGTGTTCCAAAAAATAAAGTATCAGCAAAGCCCTTCAACGTTAGAAATGCACCTCATAATTATCACGACTCCTTGTGAGGAGAAAGCGATTTGGAGCTCGTTAAAAAAGTGCTTCACTCATTGTCTTATCAGCGGAAAACAGGCTTTGTTTCCTGTATTTAATAGCGTAGCCACTTATTGCAGATTTAGGGGCTAAAACGGCGACAGTTTGCAAACAGGCCGCCCGTATACCTGATTACCACCATTACATGTGTAAAAAACAAAAATACATTGGCGCTTCCAAGTATTTTTTCAGTTCTCGCTTGGCTATTTTCCTTTTTCTTCTTTAATCCCTATTTAGGGTAATTTAATGAGACCGACGCAATTGCGTTGAACACGTTCAATGACCCGAAACATGTAATAAATCACTTTCAATGTTCATGTTATGGAAGATCTTGCATTATATGAACATAATTTATTACAATTCGAATGCCTTCTTGGTCCCTTGGTCAGAAAGTGAGGGTTTGCGCCACAGCCGATTGTAAGGTAAATAGGTTAGATCTTTATGGTAGATCAAGTATTTATTGGTTTCTTCGTTGAAATTCTCGCTAGAAACAAAACTGAATTGATCGCATGGACAGCGCAATGACTTTAATGGTCATCCCGCGCCTGCGTTGCAACATGGGTGTTTTATAAATACAGAGATTTTGTGTGTTTCATAAATAACTGTCCGAATTTCGTTGTTTTTCGTATCAGTTTATACAAAGTATATGTGTTACAATAGAATCAAGGTTAGGTACAGTACAAAATATAGATTTGCAAATAAAAAATATTACAATAAGTGTTAATAAACTGCAATTGATATATGAATTTAAGCAATACATTTTGTTACATCATCTAAATGTTGGTCCTCGGAAACCAGCAGACGTGATACTACAATTATTATAACCTATATTTTATTTACCGGAACTAATGACTTGACGCTTTGCGTAGGGCGTTACTGTGGCAACAGGGTCTTTAAAACAATTCAGATATAGTAATGGTAGTAAGTAATGGTTGGTCTCAACTATTACGTTCAATCGATACGTTTCTGACGAGGGATAAGCCGCCATACCTAGCCTATGTTAGTTCACTGCCTGTCTAAAACATGAACATCTGTAATAATATGTCACAAGAAAAGTAATCAGCGCGACAAACGAACACATGTGTGCATTCATTTGTTTGTATTTTCTTCACGTTGGAAAAGTATTACAGTACATCGACATGACATTCTTAACGAGCATAACTGTAAAATATAATGAATCGCATAAACAAATAATCAGAAATATCACAAATGGTATCCCTCTAACTTATAATAAACATCAGATATGAACATAAATTGTATTTCAGGTCACATTTAACGTTTCTTTCGACTAGATTGGGTCTCTATTTTAAATATGTTTTATTACGAGAACTGGCCTTCAGAATCGTCTCAGTTATGTTTATAAATTTAAAGCTTAGAATGCAAATTCGTCTACTATCCGACGTGTTTTTATCTAAAACAAGGTCTTAAACACAATTTATCCATTATATTAATTTTATGCTTTACAAAATTTATAACACGCCAAAATCGAACACATCTTATGATATTCACAAGTTTTTAAGCTGTGTTATAAAAATTATTGTATCCCCGATATCATTTGCCATTTTCGATTATCCGTGAACTGCAACAAATGGACAAGTATAGAGATGAACTCCTTACCTCACTTTACCGCCAAATAAACTTAGAAATTATTTTACAGAAACAATGCCGCCTCAAGCAGACGTACCAGAAACAGATTTGTTAGGCGACAACGGTGATTCGGTCAGAGTACCGCCATCAGCTAAGCAGTCAGGCATCGTGTGGAGCAATCTCATTTTATTTATAATTTTTCACATTGGAGGTGTCTATGGCTTCTACCTCTATCATTTTAAAATAAAATGGCTGACACTTTTTTTTGGTAAGCAGTAATTTTAGTATTCTTATTTCAAATTATTTCTGAAGCTAAGTTTGAGCAATACTTAAAGAATTAAAACATTTTAGTTTTTATTACATATAATTGTGAAGCTTATTAAAGTCTTCTGACAAGACTATAATTATTATTAATATGATAATTTATATTACATTTCAGTTGCTTAGAGATGTTTAATATTACTAAAGTAGGCAAGTACTGCCAACGCATAGCTGCGATTGTAGCGTTTATTCGCTAGATTCTTTATGCAATTATAATAATTAAAAGAAGAATCTTCTCTCTTAGCCTTTATTATTCCCAAGTCAGTTGGGGTCGGCTTTTCTGGTCTAACCGGATTTGACTGGATATCAGTTTTTACACGGACCGGCTGCCACCTGACCTCCGCAACCCGAAGTCTAACCATACCTTAAGGCTAGACCAGTGTCAAGATATTAGAGGGTATTGACTTTCCCAATAACGACTGCCATAGATGTTCATGGCACCCGGGACCAACGGCTTAACGTGCTCTCCGAGGCACGGGGCAGGCAATAATTGTGTCAATCAATACGCACATAATTTCGAAAAGTCATATAACTTCCGAAAGTCAGAGGTTCGTGACGTGGGTTCGAACCCGAGACCCTTTGCATTGCAGTCTGTTGGTCTCCCCACTGAGCTATCGCTGCTATAATAAAAGAAGAATAGAGACTGTAAAATTTGTAACGAAGCAGGAACGGGCGACCTTTGCGATTTGTACGGGCGCTTAACTAACTACGTAACTGTTTCTGCAATTGTATTAGCATTTTTTACTTAGAGTACATATTTACATATCTGTTCTTGTAGGGTGAAATCGTAATGTTCTTTTCCGTATTTTAGCCAAATAGGAATCACAGTTAAGATTTACTAGTTAAATAAACCTCAATGTTTTTGAAATAGCAGCGATCACATGTGGTAAAATTTGTCGTCGGTCCGTGTTGTTTTATATATTTGAGAACCAATAACTTACACTCAGTTTGTATAAATAACTTATTTTATATTCAGTGTATTGTGTGGGTAACACTGCCGGGTTGGGTGTGACTGCGGGCGCACACAGACTATGGTGCCACAGGTCATACAAAGCACGTTTGCCTCTACAGATCTTGCTCCTGATATGGAATACTGTTAGTTTACAAGTAAGTGGTTTTGGCAAATATTCTGATTTTGTTACAATATACCTATAACGTTGCTTGCTTCATCTATGTTATTTGGATGCTTCTTAAATACGTCGATTACGCCATTTATTATTTTGCAGTAGGTATGTGAGATTTATTAGGTTTGGGATTAAGTATATATGATTATAAATGCGAAAGTGAGTTTGTTTGTTACGCTTTCACGCCTTAACTACTCGACCGAAATTTCGTGTACACGTTGTCAGGGGTATAGAATAGGATATTAGGTACCTTGCATCCGGAAAAAAGGACTGTTATAAACGTTTTTTTTTTTTTTTTTTTTTTTACGTGGGGGAATGCATGACGCATACCCCTCCGCGGGGGCGGGCGGAGGGGTTATGTCGGACTCGCCGGGGTAAAATAAGATGTTAAGATGATAAAGTACCTCCCGGAATACCGACTAAACCTACCACGGTGTTCCTCGACAAAACCACTATCGACGGGGCCGCGCGAATCACTTTCGCATGCGGTCGCGACCCCGCCGAGGTTTCGGCCCGCCGTATGAAACGGCAGGCCACTACACGAAAGACCTACCCTAAAGGCACTTCTACCACTCCCTACTGTCCCCCCTAGAGGGGAGACGGACTCAACACAGAGGCGCGCGTGGGAACACGCACGCCGCCTCTCGGACCTGGTGCTGAACGGATGGCGGGCAGGCCCACAAAGCCCGCCACCCCCAGGTCAAACCTCAGGGTGGCTGGAGGTCGTCCCGCGCCCTCCGGCGCCCGGCTCTGCGGTTGGGGAGAGGGTTCAAACGCTCCCTCTCCCGCTCCGCCGCCTCCTTGATGGAAATGACTTCCTCACAAAAGGAGGCGACGGCGTTCCACGACCTCTCACTCCGGACCATAGACTGAACTACGGCCGGGAGCGAGAGGGCAACCAATCCGACTGCCGCGATCAATTCACGGCGCTGCGATGCCCAGGCGGGGCAAACCGCCAAAGTGTGCAGCGCCGTGTCCTCAACTACGTCGCGGCAGTCGCCGCAGTGGTGACAACCGGGCGTCTCTTGCCGGCGTATACGACACAGGAACTGGCCAAAACAACCGTGGCCAGTCATTACCTGTGTCAGCCGGAAGGTGAGGGCGCCATGGCGCCTCTCCAGCCACTCCTCAAACACGGGACTTACCGCCACGATCGTGGCGTGCCCGACTGTTATAAACGTAACCTAACCTAACCTAACCTACATTTACGCAAGCGAAGCCGCGAACAAAATCTAGTAATAATATAAATACATAAATAGCTGTCTTATGAAATTAATTGTTATACTTTTCCTCAGGGCCCAGTGATAGCATGGGTAAGAGATCATCGTATGCACCACAAGTATTCTGAAACGGACGCCGACCCACACAATGCTTCACGAGGATTCTTTTTCTCACATATCGGATGGCTGTTAGTCAGAAAACACCCAGAAATCAAAGCCAGGGGTCACACGATAGATTTGAGCGATGTCATAAATGATCCTCTTCTACGATTCCAGAGAAAGTATATAATAATTATTAATTTTGATAAATACATATTAGTAAGCGCTACCATTTTAAATATAATATTAACTTTATTTTGTTCACCAACTTTACAATAATCTGCAAGAAAAAGTGGTAATAAATAAATAAATATTACACTATGTATCTATCATCAAGTTAGATTAAAACGTAGCAACTAAAGATAAGAATCCATTTTATTTAGGTGATATTTTAAATATTACGTTGAATCTTACATCTCGCTGTCATGGTACTTTCGATTTAGAATCCTCTGCGGTTGTCAAAATAGCAATAATTAGCATAATATAAGTGGTATGAAATTGCAATGATTGAAGTGGTCACATCGCTAATGCATATTAAGGTCACGTTGCAATTGGCTAGGATTGTAAATTGACACATACCTGTATTTGTATAGGATAAACATTAAATAATAAAATCCTTATGATGTTGCGTTTACTTACTTTATTACGTTTAAATGGAATTATTTAATCATTTGCTAAATATTATATATCTTATTATCGCTGACTTAATAATAAATATTGTGAAATGTCAGCAACGTGGAGTCTTTTATCCGTTAGATTTTTTAAATTAAACTATCTACATCTAAAATTGGACATATAACAATATTTACAAATTTATGATGCATATCAATATTACACACTGATGGTAAACCTCTCACGACCAACATTAAAAACAATAACGAGATGCTACATCCCCTAGACACCTAAACGTATTTCTTTTATAGTTTCTTGGACCATCTCATAATCACTGCATAAGCTTTACTTACACTTCTTCATCTGTCAAACTAATTAGACAAGCTTTACAGAATGATTATTTCTTCCAGATATTACCTAATACTTGGACCTGCAGCCTGTTTTATTCTCCCCAGTTACATACCGACATTATGGGGCGAACCGTTATTGAACGCATTCATCGTCTGCGGAGTGTACCGCTGCATAGTTATTTGGCATTCGACATATTTGGTGAACTCTTGGGCTCATTTGTGGGGCTCCAAACCTTACGACAAATATATTAACCCTGTAGAAACTAAGGTTGTGTCGTACTTGACGTTAGGAGAAGGGTATCATAACTACCATCACACTTTCCCTTGGGACTATAAAGCAGCAGAAGGAGGTGGCTTGTTCTTCAATGGTACTAGATTGTTTATAGAATTTATGGCGAAGATAGGTTGGGCGTATGACCTAAAAAGCGCATCCACAGATGTAATTCGGAAACGTATTGAGAGAACCGGCGACGGAAGTCACGGCAATTGGGGCTGGAGTGGCAAAAATATTCACGAAGAGGATGAAAATGCATCAGTAATAGTGAATCCAAATAAAAGAATATATCATTGAAGAGTATCTGTTTATACTAAGTAAGTTTATTGTCGTATTGTATATTAAAGTAATGCTCTAAGTTTTCTTTTACTGTTAAAGCAATATTTTATTGATCACCATATGTACTTTATATAATATAGTATGTGTATAATTAAATACATTTGAGTTAATTTCTGCATTATTATTATTTACCCATTTCACGTAACTGCGATAGAATAGAAAGAGACATTTTCGCTCTTAACTGAGCTAAATAGCTTAAATTCAGTAAATTTCAATAATACTAATGTTAGAGTATCAAAATTATGTAATAAAAGTGTTTTAAAATAAACAACGCGACAAAATCCGTATAAAGTGGGTTAATTTCAATGAGCTGAATAGTTAAATATAAGATAAAGATTCAATTTATTTGAACTTATTGTGTACAATGATAGTGTTATAAAAGTAAACATAATTTTGTTTACTAAAGTAAATTATAAAGAAGACAGTGTAAGTATAAATAATATCGAAAATAGGTGCAACACTTCATATCGAATCTGTCTTTTTGTTTAATATTGTTTTTTTTATCAAAGTAATTTGAATATCTAAATTGGTTGTTGGTTTAACACCTACTCCAAGTAAAATTATTGTTATGATTCGATTTAGAGCTTACTAAATACTAAGTAGATAAATATTATTTTTGCTTTTTAATGCTTGGCGCATTGAATTTTTGTTAAAACCGTTTTAATATTTTGTGTGACGTTTACCAAGGATAAATGGTTGTAAGTTAGGTTATTACTAATATGCTATTATTGGATATCATCACTATATATTATAAAACAAAGTCCTCCACCGCGTCTGTCAGTATGTCTGTCTGTCTGTTCGCGATAAACTCAAAAACTACTCAACGGATTTTCACCAATAGACAGTGTTTCATAAGGAAGATTTAAGTGTATAGTTTGTTAAGGTTTTGTACCCGTGCGAAGCAGGTCGCTAGTATATAAAAGTGCCATTAAGTTAAAATGGACGTTATATACCTTTGCCAAACTCTTCAGGAGTACGCAAGTAAGTAAATTATATTCAAAGTAGCAAGACAAGACAATTTGTAAATACATTTTGAAGCTTATGCAATTCTCTTGAGTAATTCCATCAATTATTTTTGAAATTTATTATTAGCTCTTGCTGAATCACAAACAAGCAATGAAACTATGCTCTTTAAAATTGATAAGATATTCAGTCTGTATTTTTACATATTTGTCGTCAACTCCAACTACGCGGTTGTTTCCGAGAAATAGGAGAAAATAAAAAAAATATTTTTTATATTCTTCTATTTGTGAGTCTATATTAGACTCAGTTTTTAGGCCACTAAGGTCTTTAAAATAAGCCATATAATATACTTTTTATTACTACACTCTAAAAAGACTATTTAAAATAATAATATTGCGTATCCCATTACAATTTATAAAACTTTTTATTTTATACACTATTCAGCTAAGAAAAAGCTTCTAGCTAGATGATAGTATTATAAAAACACTCTATCCTCCTACGCAGGATTCTCTGTATTGTGTGAATTCAGGCGTCGCGAATGTCAATGAAAATGAAAGCAATCTCCAAGTAAAGCTGAAAATGGCTTTACTAAATCGGTAAATCCTGAAGTTATGCTTTTTACAACAGCGTCGAAATTATTGCTAAATCGGGTAAATGTTTTCTTTTTAAAATAATCTCTAATAATCTTTCCTTTCCTGATTTTACGGCTTAAATAGATAAAGGAAAATTAAATATTAGAAATTGTAGTATCCTAAAATTTTACTACCACGCAGAGGTTTTAAATTTGATCGCACTGACTTTTTAAACTAAAATGCGTCTTATAGAAAAAGTTATAGCTCATTTTGCCAACCGTTTGGTAATGTTCAGTAATGTCAACCCGCACTTTACTAGTGCAGATTAGCAGATTACATATCATAATAGCGTGCCAGCCATTTGTAGACAACGGACGACAAACGGCATGGTGAACTAAGACCTATCCCTATCCTATCCCTTTTTATACTGAGTTTTTAGAAGACTGAGTTTTATTTTTAGCAGAGGGAATGATCTAATAGGACTGATATTATTATTAGTAATGAATCTCAGAGTATTAATTATTATTATTATTATACTTATCGAACCATCAACAATAATAATACGATGGCATAAAGTAAATGCACAACAGATGTATTTAATCGATTCCGGTTTCCGGTAACAGTGGCAGTTTCTGGTAAAAATGCCTCAACAGCACTATGAAGCCTACAGGGAAAAGTCACATTCTCGCCATGCCTCAGCGAGCACAATAAATCAGCCAATTCAGCCTGTCATGAATATATTTGACAAACAAACTCTCAGTAATCAACTATATTGTTTATTATTATAATATAAACCTTACATTAAACGGGAACCTCGTAATATAATCTTCGCGTGTGTTGTAGGTACCCGAAGATTAATCGTAGACAGAGGTATGGTCCCTTATGAGAGCGCCTTGTAGTGGACTACATATACCTATATTATTTTTAATCTCGCCTGGCACTATCTGCGTGCAGATATATTCACATCTTTAGGGACCATTTACCGACAGATCAGGCAGATCTAGAAGATCCAGTTTTTATAAATCCGAGCTATCTATGTAGGTATATAAATATATAATATCGTGCCCCAGTGTCACCATTTATTTCCAGGTGGTGCTGGAGCAATAATGCCTAAATGTCAGCCCTTAAGACTTTCGAAAATATGTAAATAGCTTCAAATCACCGGATGACTATTCGAGCGACGTCAGTATCTAACGAACACATAAAGTCGAAAAATAACAGACCATTTCAGTGTATTTTTTAGCAAAGTATCGGTTTCCATGAGCTGCAGATTTTCTCAGCGCCACCTGATCGCTATTTTAACACTAAAATTGAATTTACGTAAGGTAAAGGCGTTTAGTGCTGCTTGTGTTTACTTATGTACAGTTAAATTCTGTAGAAACTGACGTTGCACTAGTTATTAGAGCGCGTTATGTAACAAGTGCCGCAGACACGCCGTGCGCCGTAAGCTGCTTAGTCAAGGTTTATATCAGTTTCAAAGCCTACTTCTCTGATGGAAACTACATATTATGCTTTTGGGGTATAATATTTCTTAAAAATTAGGCATTCATTCTCTTTGGAGATACAAAAAACTACTCAGAGATGTAATGCAGACATTTTACGCTGTCTTAGTTTAGGTCTTACATAAATTGGGGCGAGTAAATTATCGGCAATGGGACATAGTTCTAGACTAAGTTCTACCAAAATAATTCGTACTAAAATACTTAATATCTAATTCCATAGTATTTGGTAATCCGATTAGACAATCGATGCATTAACACACGTTTTTACTTAAGCCAATGATATAACTAAAACCATATTTAAAACATCACAATCAATTTTATATAAATATAAAAGCAACGTAGGCCACAAAGCCACCACCTAAATGCGATGAATATGGTGATGTTGAAGGAGAAATTATTTGAGTCTATATTTGTGTCCATTGTTTCATATAATTAAAAAGAAATATTTAAATATTTTTTAGAGTATTTTAAATTAAGCAGTAAATAACGAATAAAATATCCGTTTTGCTTTCCATGACGATCGGTTATGGGAAAATCAACGAAAAATACGACAATCGTTCGATTCGTCCGTAATAAAATATATGAATTAGGATTTGATGACGCATTAATAAAGCTCGACAGATTTTATTTTTGTGTGAATGCAGCTTTTTATTGTCAGTCGATCTTATTTAGTACTAATTAAGCGCAGCTTTCTTTTAGCATCTTACGCCAAGATTTGAAATTTCATAAACATATCTGAGTGTACATAAAATCACGTGTGACTAATACCTATCATAAATCAACGATTTATAATATTAGAATCTATTCTAATAACTTGAACATACTTACATACTTGAATGTTTAATGGATTACTGCACAATATTAGTCTAAAGTTGTAACTCAAACTATACATTTCTTTGCTTAGCAAAAGAACAAAGAAACATTTCAACTTTTCTTTCTCTCATCTAAAAGTTTAATAAAATTGTAACTTTAGTTTTTAAATTTGCTACTTATTTAAGGAATTCTTAAGTAAAATTTGGTCTCAAACAACGTCTATTTGAATAAAACTACCGTATTTTCTGGACACTTTATCTGTTTTTTTTTAAGTTATAGTGACCTGGAAAGCTGTTGAGTGCTGAGACTTGTTACCAAAAAAGCCACCGCATCGAGGATTTCGTTTAAATGCCAAATGGGACCAACTGAATACAGAAATAGTACTAAATTCTTTGTTTATGTATAAAGCTGATGAGATTTGATACACCGCTTTGTCTTTGTTGGTTTTAAATTACGGATAGACGTAACGCCTGAAGCTAGGCTAAGCACTAATGTCCCTTACATTTACGCACGTTTATGTTATATAATATAATTTATATCACTAGCTTTGGCCCACGGCTCCGCTCGCGTAAAATGAGATTAGGTTATGTTAGCAACAGTATTTTTGTTTCAATAAATCCTCGGTGATAATATGTCTTTGTAATATGTAAACAATTTTTAAAATCGTCTCAATAGTTTTTTGATTTAAATCCTTACAAAAAACAAACAATTTGTATAAATAAAGTAAAATAATACTTAACATACACCTCGAGTTGGATATATTTTTTAAATACTGTAAGTGTTATATTAGGCCAAAATTTATTGGAATGGTCTCATAATTATCTCTAGGTATTTGAAGGCTTAATTTAGTGATGGGGATTGTTTTTGAATCAATCAGTCGAATTATTTGATTGCCGTATGTTGCCATTAACAACACATGTTAATAAGTAATGTTGTGGAGGAACGAAGTATGATGCTTCTGCAACACAAAAGGAAGATCTCCGACCAGGCTTGAGAAACGTGCCTAGCGGGCCGCAGGCAGACGATTGTTATGAACTTGTATAATATAGTGCATAACTCGTACTACAAACTTCGCTTGAGCGGTTCAGACTCCAGTACATCTATACTAATATTATGAAGAGGAAAGATTTGACTTTTTGTTATGTGTATGTTGGTTGTACATGGTACATGGTATATTCTTTATATTTCATTCTACATAATACATAGTACATAACATAACCTAACTTACTCTTAAGCGAGCGAAGCCGCGGGCAAAAGCTAGTGTAGTATAAAGTAGGTACTATGTAATTTTTTAGAAAGTGATCATGCTGCCACAATGCCCGTCTCGAGAATCAAACTCGAAACATAAAATCACGAGCTAGATTCTTTGGCCGAGCAGTGTCAAGAAATTCTTACTGAGCATTATTAATAGTTCTAAACTCCGTGTCTAGAACTGTGCCACTTATTAAGAAATAATATTTTTTAAAGTAAAATATGTATGACGCTTGACGATTACGTTCAAAAGAAATACTTCCTATTTATTACTTATACAACTCCCACATACTTTTGTTCACACAAGTTATGAGCCGACCTTCACACTTCGGGCGATGAGAATAGTCGTTACAATAACTCAGCCACGGTATCATGCACCATTTGAGTGGAAAATATAACGGTGGGTTCGAACGCAGCCGCGGGCAGTAGGCACTTAATTGTGCGCAAAGAGACGTTGGTGTTAATATAACCGACAAAACACATAGCTTAAAGTAAACATATTTACTTGGAAAACCTTAAACTTTGTAGCATGCAAAACACATTCATATAAGCTTTAAAGGTCTGTTCTACTAGTACCTATCAGCATTCCATCACTGGTTTGGTTGATTACAACACCGGCTTGCGTCATAAAAATATTATATCTAGAATGATAGCTTATAATACCTATATGTACATTCTAGGACTAAATTGTCTTTAGGATGCTATGACTAGCTAATTCATGCCATGCAGTGAAATTGAAAAATAAAAAAGAAGCATTACAGAGTTATTTAGTGTTAAAATATATCGAGACTATATATAATATTTCGCCGAGTAAAATTTTTTCTTAGTACTCTAAATCACGATACTATATGTAAAGGTGGTGAGAAATGTTGCTGAAGAGAGAGAGAAAGGTAGGTAACCTTATTCTTAAACCCTGGACATGCTACTGGTAGAGTAGAACTATATATTTTTACATCTTTAGTTCTAAAGAAAAAAGCACGTGAATATAAATAATTATCTTATAGCAGCAGTCCATAGTATAAAAAGGTAATCTTTATCACTAAAAATCATACGTTCCGATCGTTAGGTGAAAGAAGAATGAACCAACAAATCCTAGTGCCAAACTTACTTCTACTATCAAACTAACTACAAGCAAACTTCTTCCCTTAAGTCTTCATAATACAGACATAAGTATACGCTTGTATAAAAATATGTGGCCAATCATGCAGTCTCAGAAATAATTTTCTAGTTGAGCTTAGTGTTATTAAGTATATCTGTAACTCTTAGTAACAACATGGAACTTGGCATTCTGCACTGTAAACAGCAGTAACAAGCTCGGCCTAAACAGATGCGAAATGTAGGTATACCTACATGCATATAATAAAACTTTAGCATATTTCTTCTGGAACAAACAGATGTTTTAGTTTAACAGCCTAATGACTAGCCGCAAGGATATTTTAATAGAACCGAAATGCCCACAGGGAAACAGTAGAATATGACAAGTTTATACGGATTTTATGGCGGTTCATTTAAAACACTACTTTTATAGTATACTTTAAATTTCCCTGTGACCATGACTGCTAAAAGCAGTGGAAACGTCGGAGAAAATTTACAAGGTTTTATTTAATTCGCCGTGTTAGAATGGGTCAAATATTGCAACTATTGATTGGAGCTAACGGTTTTAAATTTAAAACAGTTATCTCTAACCAATTCGGATAAAATATTGCAAACACAATAGGACAATAATGGTAAGCTATATCACGACATTCTGAATCTAATATGGCGGACTCCCAAGGATGGCAGACCAGTTATTTTTATGCACCTAATGATATCAGTGTCAAATGACGGGGTTTACCGAGAAGAATACGAAAAATAAAATGATCTAATCGTTTGTTTAAAATATCTTTAAAACAATTTTTTGTTAAAAGAAGTTTAAATATATGTCAGGAATGTTGCCGAAATAGTCCGCGTTGACGCTAATGTGTAGCTTTCACGCATTGTATTGTAGATGTAAAGAAATATTAGATTTTCAAAATATCCATTGCGCTATACCGACCCATACAAAAGGATACGTAATGAGTGCTTCTGATGCAATATACAAGGGTTACTGAACCGCTGTTGATAAGAGAGTGTATTCATTTCCGTAGAAAAGCCCTCTATAGAACAAATACTTTGCTAAAAACCTATTACAATACATATACTTGTAGGTTGTTTACTCCGAGGAAGGAGTGAGGATGTGCTTATAGCATCGAACGCATTGCTCTCCAGAAAATGGCAGCGATAAAGACATATTTTACAATATTTTATTTAACAAGACTTTTCTTTTAACAACAATCTTTTATATTACAAGTGCTTGTTTTTTATTACAAGAATGTAAATATTTGCTTTCATTGGGTTAAAGACAAAAATAAAATTTTATGTTTTATTGAATATTTCTGGTATGTGTAGGTTAGCGCACTTTGTGCAATAAACTAAAATATAAAAATTCTAACTTTTGCCCACGGTTTCTCGCTCGCTTGGGAATTATACTATCTTTCTGAATAAAAAGTACCCTGTGTCTTTTTCTGTACCCCTGACAAAGTGTTTGTCAAGTTTCATGATGATGGATCGAGTAGTAAACGCGTGAAAGCGTAACAAACAAACTCACATTCGAATTTATAATATTAATTAGGATGATGTGGTGTTCTGTTAGTGTAATTCTTATTCTACGCTTCTTTTAACGATTGTCTACTTAGATCTACTATTACGAATATCCCTGAACGAATTTATAGAAGTGAGAGCAACACAGATAGCATGAAAAGCCGCCTTTGATAAAGGCATTATTTCTAAAGCGGCTTTATCACGCGACTGCCTTGATAACGAAACGGTTATGATTGTGATTCGTGCATGAGGTTTCGACTTCGACTCCCGGTTCGGGCAAAGTGTTATTGTATTATTCTATCAAATTCTGGGTAGCAGCCCGGAGTCTGTAATTTAGTAAAAATCTAAAAATGTTTAAATTTTAGTATTTTATTACATCAACTCTTTACTATATCACTATAACTTTTAAACTTTCACGTTGCAAGATACACCGGCCATGGTCACAAGCTTGTGACCACGGCCGTTGTAACCTGGTCGAAACGTCTAGCATAAAAAAGGTAAACATTATGCATGATCATGTTAATACCCATTACGTATTATATATATATATATTAACATATATATATATTAACAAGGTATCGCTGATACGAATCTGTTTGACGACATTAGGCTTGTGTTTTTTATTATAACTATATACTTGTCAAAATATGGTTGTTGCCTTGCCTACACGTTTGGGTTATCTAACATTAACTATTCATTTACTGCTAATAATTTGTTAAATATATTTAACGTAAAGATGTTATTTTTTTTAAAGAAACCCATAGGTAGATACCATACGTGTAGACATACGTCTACACAGGCTTAAAACTATGAATTTATGTGCTTGCTTAAATAATGATAACATCTTTACGTAAAATATATTTAATTAAAATCTAGCAGTAAATAAATAGTTAATGTGAGTTGCCTTACGCACACCTTTTAACACCAGCTACACGTAATTCTAATTAACTATTACGCTTTGTTTCAATCGCGTGCCTTAGGTGTTAAAGAACATAATATATGAGAATCTTTACTTTAACGGTATGGTTGAACTTTATATAATATTAAAGGAATTTTAAGAGCTGTTTGCCTACAAACTACCTTGAGGCTCAAGGCCACGACTTTCAATGCTCTTAACGCTTATTGATTCGTTTCATATTCATCTAGATACTTTATAGCAACAATGAGTATCTTGATTTCTTGCCGTCCATTTTTGAAAAGGGTCTTTAGCGGGAACATTGATAATCTTCTCTAAATATATGAGATCCCAGATTCATCAGACTTACGTTGTTTGACATATTGACTGCATAGATGGCGTAGTGGTTTCTGTGGTCGAGTCACCATTGCCACTGCGCCAAGTGTGGTAGGTTTTATCTCTAAACGGGACAAATTTCGTGTGATTCAGTATTTGTTGTGCCGAGTCTGAGAGATTTTGTATCCGCTATTTAGATGTCTGTAAACTCTCTCGACACAGAATTTATTACTAGTGCGACAGTTGTATTTTTAAACGTTTAATGCATAATGTCTGGGTAATCATCGCACGCATAATCGATAGTTAAAAAGTGGAGCTTTTGTTTAAACTACGCATTTACTGTAAAGTATGAAAAGTATACTTAAGATTACTGTAAAATATGCTAAAATGACGTAGCTCTGGTGGGTCTAGGATCTTGTACAATGTAAAAAGACAGACCGGCGATCAAACGTTTTGAAGTATGTCAAAAGCTGTGAAAACCGCTCGTATAACCCTGTTCGCGACTTTTTCGTCAGACGGAAATTGAAGTAGGCGAATATGGAACTGTCACTGTCAGAAACTCAATTTTACACTTTAAGCCTGCAATAAATTTTACGAACATTTATGTCTCGCAGGCCTGCTGGAAGGAATACTTTGTTGTAGTTTGCGTCAATTTCTAACCGAGTTCATGAGCGTTTATGTATGTTAATATGTTCCTAAAAAGATAGCCAAGTGCCTCTTACATCCATATATTGCTTGTTATGTTTTCATACGTAATAGAAGTCGAGATCAATACCACCTAAAGGATATTATCAAATGATAGTATTTAAAATTATATTGGAGAAATCTCCAAAAACACTATGCTTGAAATGGGACACGAACGCGGGTACAGGTGCGTAAGTAAAGGCGCAATCAATGAGGCTGTCGTCATTATTTCAACTCTATTTCTTTAATTATAATTCGCTGTTGAAAATATGGATCGTTCTAATTGTTTGTTCCTTATAGTAGAAACAGACACTCTTGTATTTAAGTTATTTTATGTTAAACTAGATTTTGCCCGCGGCTTCGTTCGCATAAATGTAGGTTACTAGTATTTTTTCTGGATGAACGGTGCCCTTTGTCCTTTTCTGTTCCCTTGACAACGTGTATGCGAAATTTTATGATGATCGGTCGAGTAATTAAGGCGTGAAAGCGTAACAAACAGACTCACATTCGCATATATAATATTAGTTAGGATTAGTATTAAGATTCAGATATTTTTGGGATATTATTTTTAAATTCCGTTGGTGGTAATCGAGTTCTTGATATTCCAGTGCATTTGTGAAGCAACACAGGAAACACAATCAAGCTGTCAATTACCGATAAGGAATGGTAAACAGTTGCGGCTATTTCGTCCGTCGATTGGAATGCAAATTTGGTTAGCCACTGATATAGGCAAAGTGGTAGTAGTAACAAACAGAACAGGACAAGCTTTAAATGAAAAATCTATCAATGCAGATCCTTAGCACTCACAATACAGTGTTAAATGAAAAATACTAATAACCTTTTACCCGTGTCTTTTTATATCATACTCAACAACTTATGCTCCGCAAAGCTTTTATAAAACTTATATTTGATAGATACATTACATTTTAGCAATGTTTATTTACTTGGCGACTATAATTTGCCCGATATTGACTGGGTTCCAAAGGAAAATACAACTTCTTTAATTTGCCAGGTTTCGTCATCAATCTGCAAGCATTTAGATAATTTTATGTCTTTGCTTGGGGCATTTCAGTATAATAATACATACAACTCTAAGAATCGTCTTCTAGATTTATTTATTAGTAATAGTGATTGTACTGTTTACACACCGTCATGCCCATTATT
The DNA here is from genome assembly GCA_930367265.1 of Catocala fraxini. Classification (NCBI taxonomy): domain Eukaryota; kingdom Metazoa; phylum Arthropoda; class Insecta; order Lepidoptera; family Erebidae; genus Catocala; species Catocala fraxini. The sequence continues at coordinate 10,863,595 of OV884031.1, forward strand.
GCCTCCCGATAATTACCATCCACCTTTTTGCGCTATCATTAAATATAAAGCTCAATTTCAAACAATCATGCAAGCAAAAATTATTAAATATAATTATTTTAAAGCCAATTATGAACTTATTAATGAAGAATTATCTAAAATAGAATGGGCAGAAATACTATCTGGATTGACGGCTGAAGATTGTTTAAACACTTTTTATAATATTATATTTAGCGCCATAAAAAATTATGCACCTATCTATAAAATACGGTCTTCCAAATTTCCTGTGTGGTTTTCAAATTCACTTATTTGGATATTTAAAAACAAAAATAAAGCTTGGGTAAAATGGAAAGTTTATAATAATGTTACAGACTATGAACATTTTCTTTTTTGCGGCGCAGGTTTTGTAATGAATTAAAGATTAATTACACGCGGTACATAAAATCTATCGAAGACAATGTTAAAAAAAACGTAAAACATTTGTGGACCTATATCGAGAAACGTAAAACTAACAGTGGCATACCATCCACCATAACTTATAATAATATAGTATCTACCGACCCTAATGACATATGCAATATGTTTATGAATTACTTACACTCAATATACGAAAAACCTAATTTTAATAATATTGACTGTTTGCCATTCCAAGATACCGCCAATAATTGTACCCTCATCTCCAAAATTACATTTAGTGATGAACAAGTCTTAAAAGCGTTGAAATCTCTAGATACTACAAAGGGACCAGGGCCAGACTGCATACCTCCTTATTTTCTTAAAATGACTGCTGACAACATTTACGTAGCCTTAAATATTATTTATAATAAATATATGTCTGAAGGCATTTTTCCTGAAATATGGAAAAGAGCCAACATTACCCCTGTATATAAGTCAGGCTCTAGGAAGGCAGTTGAGAATTATCGCCCCATTTCGATTTTGTCAACCTTGTCGAAGCTATTTGAACGGCTTGTCCACGATGCTATTCATAAAAGTATTTATAATATTATCATAGAGCAACAACATAGGTTCGTAAAAAGAAAATCGACGACGACAAATTTATTAGTTTTGACAGATTATTTATTCAATAGTATGGATCGGCAAACGCAAGTGGACACCATATATACCGACTTTCGAAAAGCCTTCGACAAGGTTGACCATAAGCTACTGCTATCGAAAATCGCCTATAATGGAATAAGGGGTGATTTGCTTCCTATGTTTCAAATAGATCACAAAAGGTTGTCATTAAGGGATTTCATTCAGCTACTGTAACTGCTACGTCAGGCGTGCCCCAAGGTTAAATTTTAGGCCCACTTTTATTTATCTTATTCATTAATGAAATAGGAGAGTGTTTCAGACACTCTAAGTTTTTATTATATGCAGATGATTTAAAAATATATAAACCAATTAAAAATTTATCTGACTGTAGTTTATTACAGGAAGATTTAGATCGCCTCTCTATATATTGTATTAATAATAAATTACAATTAAATGTTTCCAAGTGCTTTGCTATATCGTTTACAAAAAACAAAAACAAGATTGTTGAGAATTACAACATTAATAAATCCATTTTGTCAAAAATGTCTGTTGTCCGAGACCTTGGGGTACTGCTGGATAGCAAACTACATCTAGATCAACATATTGACGCTATAACAAAAAAAGCATATACTATGTATGGCTTTGTGATGCGATATTCGATTGACTTTAAGCATGCAAGTACATACATTTATTTGTACAAAACTCTGGTCAGATCACAACTGGAGTATGCTGTAGTCATATGGAACCCTTATTACAACAAATATATTGAGAGTCTGGAGATGGTTCAACGCAAATTTCTCAAATCCACGCATTACCGGTGTTTCCACAATTCCCCTTCATATGACTACTTACTTAATAAATTTAAAATAACGAGCCTGAAGTCTAGACGACTGTTTTTAGAAACTATTTTTCTTTTTGATTTATGCCGTAACAGATATGACTGTAGAGACCTAATAAACAAGATATGTTATCTAGTACCCAGAACTGTTGTCACACGAGAGGTGCGATATCGTCCCTTTTTTGCTGTATCATCGTGTAAAACTAATGCTGGATTCCGCGCACCTATGCGACGTATATGTAGAAAATACAATGAGCTTTTCACTAAACTGGATGTGTTTAGTAGGCCTGCTAGTAAATTTCGCTATACATTAAAAAGAGCCATTGAAGAAACTGAGTTACAAATGTAAGAAACATTGTGTAAAATTCAAAATTTTAATTCATATTTTGTTTGATCTTTGCAAAATTGTCATACATTTATAATTATGTAAGCTGTGAATAACGGTGTGGGTTGCACATTTAATCAAACTTTATTTAAAATGTATTAGTAATAAGAACATAATGTGTAACTGTTTGTTATTCCAAATAAACAAAAAAAAAATACATTTTCTAAAAATAATATACCTAATATAATTATATTTGGTCAGAGTGTAACAAAGGGTGTGCAACTTTTTTGGGACTCAGTCTCTTTGAATAGCACCTTATCTCATAAACCACTCATCTTAGACAAAAAGTTCCAAGATAACTTTCGGCTTATTTTTAGTTGTTTTATAGTATAGAATAAAGAAAACAACGATTTAAGAAGATTGTAATTTTATAAAAAAAATAAGTCCTTAAACGTTGCACACCCTTTGCTACACTCCAAACATATTTTTCTACTGATCATTTACCTTTGGTTTTGAGTGGAAAAACCACGATAAACTTTACAGCAAAATGTAACCATTACTCATATGTTCGAGTAGAATAGTAATTAGAGATGAGAATTTAAACAATAGACATAAACCGCAGCTCACCCAATTTTTAGTAATGTGTGAGGATTTAAGTGATCGGTTTTGACCCACCCAGTACCAAAAAATGGGCGAGCCGACCATTAGCAATGGCCTATTTGTTTTTAAACTGTGCTATTTATATAGGTACTCAAATAAAATGGAAACGCAATTATTTACATCCGTTTATAAGATTCATAACAGGAGGTTATTGCTTACGTAAAGTTTTCTAGGTTCCAAACTTATAATATTCTTAATGGAACAATGATTGATTATAATCGGGGTAACGGAAAACATTTTAAGGTAAATTGGGTTTTCGGACATAAACAATAATATTGATATAAGTCGAGAACAGTGTGAATTCGGCGTGTAACAGAAATGTGAAGTTATATTTTAGGGTCTGTAATGTATATCTGATAAATAACCAAGGTATGTGTCATATCTACGGATCAAAACAAATTATATTTTATTTATAACATTTTCAAATATTTTATTTATTTATAATTATATTTAAATGTCAAAACTAACGAAACCACAAACTCTTAGCGTTTCTTTCTTGGTAAAATAAACATTAAGATCACACGATAGAAACAAAATTCACTCACCTGCACGTAGCTTTCTGTTATCTTAGTGATTGAATCTTGGAAAATCTGTTTTATCACCATCACGCACACTTGTTTACGATATAAATTTTCATTAATTTGCATTTATATATTTTAATTACCATTTTAGTATAAGAATATTCAAAATCTGCATCCGATATTTTAGTACAGCTGACTATGTAACCTTTTATCAATGTCAATAAAATCTCATAACGTTAAATCTCATCGTTCCGTTTATTGAAACACTTAAACAATTCTCACAATCCACCACAGTCGCTCCATCACACATAAATATCATTTATTTATTTATTTATTGTCTAAATAAAACTTTATTTCGCTATTTCTAGTTTTGGACGTTGTTACACTGAATACAAAACAAAATGGCGCATGACTTACCTGACCTAATATCGTTACCCACATTGATAGTAGAGGGTATGTTACCTTTTAATTGTCAGTTGAACAGCATTGGCTAATAAATGGTAGGTACATTAGGTTTTATTTTGTTAAAATAAACAAAACTAACTAACTTAACGGTACTTTCTTGAAGTTTATTTATTAGTATTTTCATTACCTTACATGTCCTTTTTAAAATTTTCTACGATACAAACATTCTAATCTCCTTTTTTTAGTATAAGCAAGGGTTAAAATAATAAGGCTACGATATAGACGATACAGCCTAATACTATTTATATCGCAGAAAAAAAAAATTGCCGAATAAAATTGATGAAGGTACCTATAAAAAAGTTTTTAGTCATTCCAATTTTAAATTAATTATCAATCAGCCAACAAAAAGCGAACGCTATCTATGCTAACGGCTTTTTGTTCATAAAACGTTAAATAAAAGCGCGCTCGTTGTCGGTGACATTCAGTGTGCTCTTCATCGTCTTTATATCCCGCTGCCAACAATGTTGGACGAAGTAACACGTTTTTTAGCCTCTCCCACCAAGGAGTTCATACTGTCGGCTAGCGCATTCATAATGTTCTTGGATAAACAAACGACGCAAGTTAAAGCTATCCACTTTGTGAAATTAGAGTGAGATGAGGCATGCGACAGACTACGCTAAAAGATATATTTTAATCACAAATTAAAACGTGCTACTACAGAATTCGACGCCTACACACTACGGTACATTTAGTATATTTAACACTAAATTCTTCTACAATATATTATTAATTCTAAAATGTGTTTCATCTTAGAACGGCATTTTAAATCGGAACGTATTTTATTTATTTGTAAAATGCTGCACTATTGGTAAAATGTGTAAGTTTTAAAATGTAGGTAGGCTCTTTAAAACTGTTACACGTTGTAAAAGTAATTAACGTTTAGCATTCCATTATTTAATTTATTGGCTGCTCTGCTGTATTTTTCAAGCCTCGCGAACTGGTGGCATATTTACAAAACACCGCGGACTGGCAATTACATTTTTATGTTGATTGCTATGCTTTTGTGGATCAAGTCAATATTTATTGCGGTGTAGTGATTCCTTGCAATTTGCCCTTAGAATAAATGTTTTCTATTTGATTTGCTAAACGTAAACTATGAAATTTTAATTACATAGTCCAGCACTTACAGTTAATTATAACAGTTTCTTTATATTAATTATTTATCAACATATTTTATGCGCACCTTCATCGCATAGACTATATATCTACGAAATAAGATGAAATGTGTCTAAAGCCTGCACCACACTATCGGCGAAGATCGTTGATCGTGTGATCGTCTATAATCGGCACGATCATCGTGCAAGCATCCACACGATCGTCTGTAGTAGTTTGTCGAACGGCAAGCGTCAAGATGGACGTGGAGTGTGTTGCTGCTGCAACCATTTATTTAATAGCGGTATATAACCATTATGTCAATGTGGTGCAACGAAAAGTTGTGAAAATAAAATGGAGAAAAAGAAGATGGTGGTGTTTGACAATTCATCGTAATAGAACCAAGTAAGTAGTCACAATAAATATATAATACAGTTACCTTTTGGCGGGCTTGTTCGGGTTAAGTCAAGTGAGTTTAGATACTCCGAACTTCGCAATTCGAAAAACGTCTATTTGCCTCCCTATCGCACTTAGATATACCTTTTTTTTTTCAGAGAATTAATGGGGAATCTGTTTGCTGAGTTATTGGCTGAATTGGCGAATGAATGATCGGCGATCGTGTGGGCATCTCAACGCCACCACCCGGCGATGCCCTTTGATGCGTGCACGAAAAACCGACAATTCACGGGTCGCAGGCGATCATAGACGATGATCGGCAAGTACAGCCGAGTATGCCCTCTACACGATCGTGCTCGCGCGTAATCGTCTGTATTCGCCGATAATGTAGAGGAGCTATTATGGGTCCTTTACATTATCAGCGAATACAGACGATTATGGTTGTGCCCAGATCTACCAGATTACGATCATCAAATAAGTAAAAATACGTATCAAAGAGGCAGCCAGAAGGGTATTTTAAAATCATTGTTTTGGGTGCTCTCTCTTCAGTCGTTTCCCCGTTGCTTGATGTAAGGCAGCACTAAACGGGATTGCCAGTTGTTTGGATATCTGGTCTGACCATCGCTTGGGACTTCGGCCTCTACGTCTTCTTCCTTCCACTTTCCCTGTCACTATCAGGCGTTCCAAACTATCGCCATTTCTTCGCGCAATATGTCCAAAGTACTGCATTATACGTCGTAAACAGGTTGTTGACAGGCGCTGAGTATCCTCTATTTTCAGTTCTTTTAGGATCAAGACGTTTGTGCGATGGGCTGTCCCTGATATTCCCAACATACGGCGCCAGCACCACATTTCAAAGGCGTCGATTCTCTGCCATATCCGATTGCCACGTAGCGTGAATGTAGCTTAGGTAGCTAAGCGTACATACCCGTAGGTAGTTATAATATTCAAGTTTCCAACAAGTTCCAAATAGAGAAATTGAGCTTGTTTTTATTGCAAATTAGCGGGCGATTCATTTTTAAATACTTAGTGGATTACATATGAATATAATACAGCAAGGGATGCAACCATGTGACTGGCTGTGGTGCCTTTTAATCAGTGAGCTAATAAAATGAAATAGGTAATCATATAAGAAATGCGTTAGAAATAGATTAATAGGCATCAGTCGTTGTTGGAATCTTACATAACAGGTGGCCACAGAGTGTTAAGGGTCCTAAGTGCACTGTCACGGGACACAGACAGGACTAAAAGTAATCTGAATGCACGTCTGGTATTTGTGTAGTCCTTAAGTGATTGATCTATGTTTGAGTATAATTTGTGTCCGTTATCTGTATGTTTGTAAGCAACCTGCGACACAGGACAAGAGAACTCAAAAAATCCACAAATAGTTGTGACGCGTTAGTACCCACAGACAAAGCTTGATGCGAGAGATATCTTTAAAAAAAAATGAAAGCCACATTGTGTATAGCTCTTTTATCTTTATCTATCTTTAGTGGACGTTTATTTAATCATGTAGAAAACCATCTCTGACAAGCATTTTTGTTGCTTACTCAGTGATTAGGTATTGTTATGAAAATGTGACATAAATAAAAAGAGAAAATACATTTGTTGTAACACTAAAGTATCGTGATATTTGAAACTTATGCAATAAAACTACCTTGTGTTAGTGGAATTTTACTATTAGATATTAAGTGAAAATTAACGTAACCATCAACCGCTAACGTTTCGATAACTTTCATTGTATAAAATGGTCTTTCGTTTACGCTAATGTTAAATAAATAAATAATAGTAGTGTTTAAAAAAAATACAGTGATATAATCCGTATAAATTAGTTCATTTCAAGTTTTGGCCACGCAGGCCATTTCTTTATTATTATTTTGACTGTGTGTTTTGTGTGTACTACCTATTTGTATACCTATTGAAATCGAGGCATCGAAATGTATCCTAATACTGTATTCGAATAAAATTCTGCGTATTACATATACAGTTATTTCATACAAGGCACTGCAGGCTATTTTAAAAGTAATTGTCACAGACAATTACTTTATCTGGCAGTGGGAGAATTAATATCCACTAACGGTTTAACTAAAAATTTAATTAAAAAGAGCTTCTTGTGAGATGGCAGATCCCTTCGTTGCAAATTTTATGTAGATTATATGAAGCGGCCAGCTCTCTCGGGGAAGTATTAAGTATTTACAGGAAACCGACGTAAGAGTAGCAGCCCATTATAATTTTTATTCATCTGAAATTCATTTTTCCCTAAGTAGGCATCGCAGAAGTGTCTACCCTGGTATTGCTAGCGATCACAGGCTACGATAACCGCTTACCATAAAGATATTGGTATGCCTACTCACTTACGTTATAAAAACCTTGAAGAAATAAAGAGCTTAATTAACGCTCCCATTTGTTGGCCTTATTAAAGTTTAATTTTCTCTAACAATACCTTGGCAAAGGTCATGACCATATCTACATCAAAAACCAATTTTGTAGCCGTAGGTATTTCATAGAGCATATATTTTGTACTTCTACGTCACTGAAACGGGTGTTTTTGGCTGGCGAACCGCCAACCTCTCCGGAACTTATTTATTTACGTATTTTAATAAATGTCGTCTGCTTCACTCGGCGTTGTGAAAATTCTGAAAATCCTACTAAAACAAATTGCAACAGAGCTACTGTAAGTGAATTCTAAAGCTTAATGCTTCATGAACGAAACTAGAATAACTATGTTGCCAATCTATTTTATTTGTTTATATTTTGCTTGTATTTGCTTAAGGCTTTGTCCACTTGAAGTAGTTTGCCCCCAATTGAATTAAAGGCGATAACACTATAAACCATATATTCCTATCTATACGAGAGAGTTAGATAACACGTAAGCTACGTGTAATCTAACTCTCTCACTCTAAAGTTTTTCTTTTGAATCTCAAGTTACCAAATTATGAAAACTGCATCAAAACTTGCTTAATTTTTCGGCCGTTTTGCCTAATCCAATCAAACTTACTAAGAAAAATCCTCGAACGGGTTCAAGCTAGGAGGCTCTAAAGCGAAAAATCCCAATTTCCTTAGAGTTTAAGGTATTTCGTTTTAAAAATAAACGATCCCAATTACATTTTGTAGCCTCGGTAAAGTTAGATAGACGTAACAAAACCTGGTAATGCTCCTATTGAAAGTCTCGGTAACAACTCGCCGGATTATCAGCGCTGAATGCTCGACAGCTGATAATGTCGTGCTAAAGTCTCGGAATTGATCTCCTTTTGGAGTAAATAAAATGTCTATGAGGAATATTACAGTAACGACACAGAACGAAGAGGTCACATTCAAACGTCTAAGCCCTGTGTTTGGTCGCATATTATCGATATGTCCTTTTAAATAAATCTAGCCTTTATGTACGTACGTAACGTAAAACCCCTTAAGAGTGTAGATGGTTTATTGAAAGCCCATCTGTAGACATATAGGACATATACGCCGCGACTGGGTTATTAGTTATTACCTAGCGCTTACTTTATTTTATTATAACTATTATACAAATAAATGTATTTAGGCAATATTATTTATATTTTAATAGCTCTTCTATTTATGTTTAGGAAGTAAGTTAAGGCATTCAATTTTTAAACATAATGTCACATAATTATGATTATGTTCTAATAAATATAATTACTTTATTCATCCTTTATAATATACAAATTATGGCAAAATTATGGGACCCTTGGGCCTTTTGCTGGCGATAACAATACAAACAGTGATTTATGAGAATGTGTGACGATACGATATGAGAGGAAATTATTTGGATATCATAATATAGGAAGATAATTCATCTGGGAATATTTACAATTAATATGAATGTGGGAGGATGCCTATTAAGGACTTTATTTGTGAACGCAATATGTGTTATTTCTGATTCATAAATATTATTGATTGTTTGTCCAATATGTTATGGATAATCACCATTCGTTATGTTCGTGATCGTAGGACTGCTAGACAACATTATTATTGTGAACGTGATAAACATTTATACACTGTTGCGCTTTTCTAAGTAATATACTAGGAATATTCTCTGTTATAAATATAAAGATCAGTGGATAATGCCATTTGAAATGTAATTCAATTTGATTACATATTTCTTTACAGTAGTTGAGTGTATTTAATTGTAGGTATTTTTTGTAATGATTGCAGCTTTTCACTTTATTATGTAATAAGACTGATAAGTAAAATTAAAATTATCATTAATTTTATTTTATCCTATAAAATCTTTAGGGAATGAAGCCAGGGAAGTGTGTCAGGATCGTAGCAAATGGAAATTCGTAGTCTCTGCCTACCCCTCTGGGAAACAGGCGTGAATCTATGTATGTATGTATATAAAAACTTTAGGGATCAGCAATTTTAACTATTTATTTTTTGGAAATTATCTCCTACGATCATACGTATGATTTTGCGCAGGTAGTACCCACTATGCTTGGGATTGATTGAGGATTAGCGGCAGACTAGCAAACGGCCCATCTGATGTTTAATAGTAACCGCACGCTCATAGAATTTGACTTTCATTCACACGGACTTTGACTTTTTAATGGTGTATATACAGCTAAACCGCTACACTAAAAAGTGACTGTCTCTGCTGCAATAAAGAGAAACTTGGTTTGAAGGTGGAGATGTTATATAGCATTCGGGATATATAAAGCTACGTAGTGTCCATTCAGAGAACTAATCTATATGCAGTGCGTTTTAGTGTGAAGCTTATATGACATGACGTCGGCTAGTTTGATCTAGATAGCGAGTAATCTGATCGAATCGTGACTATCCATACGATCAGAGTATTATCCATCCACGCCATGCCCTATCCGGCCATGTCCACTGTTTGTTCTCTATCCATCTTGATGATTAGTCTTTGATATGTTGATTTAATTACTTTGAATGTTGGCAATCTTTGGGCATAACTTAAGTATATTTGTATATATAATTTTCAAACTTTTGTATAAAAGTAATATTGAATCATAATTATACTTGCTGCCCGCAGCGGTTTTACCTACTTATGATTACTACTCTGCTACCGTGATTTGTAGCGTGATGTTATAGACTATGTTCTGGTTCTAATAGTGAAATACCTTTTTAATCACTCATTTATTTTTAAGTTTATTCATTATAAACAAAACCTTTTTTTTCTGTTTATAATATCAATGTAGATTAGTACTACATACCTTTAGCCTGTGTAGGATATAGTCGAATCTGAGATTTTAAAAAAGAGCTAAGATTTGATTTTCATTTTAAGGTTACCATAATTAAAAGATACCTGTCACTTCCTTCTTCAAACAAATTTTGGTATATTAATATTAATTAAGGGTAAACTTCTAGTTACCCACTTGTTGCGTAGATTAGTAATTTATGAAGGAATCCCAGTGTCTCTAAAACTAATTACTAACTTAGGTAGATTACAAAACTTACTCGTCATGTCTTCATTTGCCAATTTTGACTAACAATATTAATAAACTCACTTTTTCGTTTTATTATTTGAATTTTCTTTAAATCATGATTTATATATTATACTAGCTTAATGCCCGCGGCTTTGCTCGCATAAAAGTAGGTTAGGTTACATTATGTTAGTAATAGTGTTTTTTTTAATAAAGTAAATCCAATGTTACTCCGTGATAATAGAGCTTTCTAATAGTAAACGAATTTTAAAATCGGTTGCGTAGTTTTTGAGGTAAATCCTTACAGACAAACCAAAAATCAAATCTTTCCTCCTTATAATATTAGTTTATATAATTGTACTTGGATAAATTTAAATAATAAGCCGTAGTATCATAAAAATAACATTGAATTAATTCACAAATAAAAGCATTCAATTTTCAGAATCAAAGGATTGTGTTGTAATAATGTATTCTAGTTTATTAGCTATATTATCTGTTAAAAAGTTATTCAGTACAGAGTTATTATACTGTTGTAAACTTCAAACAAGAGTAGCAATTATATTTTGAAGGTAACGTATTGTCACAGAATATAGATTAGCTCTGTTATTATCTTTATTAAACGTTAAATATAATTTAGGTTGAATAACAGGCCTAATGACTTAAATAAGTGCCGTGATAATACTATATATAAGTATTTTAGACGCAGTTATACAGTATAAAAATAGATTTTGTTGTCAGTTTTCTATAAAAGTTTGGCCGACAACGCCAGCCTTAAACACAATTATAATGCCTTCATTCATGAAACAAATTTTATTATTTACTTTAACTGTTTCCAAATTTACACATTATGAACGCCTGAAAAATCAAAATGCGAAATGTAGTGATATCTCAAAAGCTAATCAACAAAGTGAAGTATTAAATTTATGTCATTGATATTATTAACTGTTGCAAATTCTGTCAGCCAATCCTAGCTATCGATGTGCTGTCCAGTCTTTTAACTATTTTTCAATTTTAGAAACCGCGTGGTAGTCTTTAAACCTTCTCACAAAATTATTTTTCTACAAAAGATTTGATAACAATTCCAGTAATGTATGTAGAAGCTAGGTAAAGTTATATTTTTATTTACAAATATTATGAAAATTTTCCTATGCATGCCAGCCCTGTGTTCATGCACCGTGTACACTTGTGTGACTTTCTTAAGTCGCGGACATAGTTAGTTACTTACATTAAATATGTAAAAACTTAAGGAGGGGCCTTATGGGAGCTGAGCACTGTAACACCAGAGTATTGCGCCAACCTTTACCGAACCGTAATATGGCACTTTAGTGTATTATCATTAATTGAGTTAATTAGTGTCAAAATACATGGGTTTTACTGGGTATTATGAAATTTATATTCTTCGGTACTATTATTTTTTTTCATATTACGTCTTGAAGGTATCGGTTATCTAGTGATTACAGGGGAGAGAACCCAAACATGCTGTTAATTAGTAAGCACGATTTTCACTGTCATAGAACAACTAGCGATCAATTAGTAAGACTTTTATACGAATAATTATAATGGTTATCTGGTGATTACAGGGGATAGACCCAGACATGCTGTTTATTAGTAAGCACAATTTTTACTGTCATACAACAACCAGAGAGTAATTAGTAAGACTTTTATATGAATAATTATAATGGTATCTGGTGATTACAGGGGATAGACCCAGACATGCTGTTTATTAGTAAGCATGATTATCACTGTCATACTACAACCAGAGCGCAATTGGTAAGATTTTTTTATATGTACCTAAAATGGAATAATTAAATTAGTTTTCTATGGCGAAAGTTTTTATTTTAAAGCTTTACCTAATAGGATAGATAAGTAACAGGCCTCTTTTTTATTATATTCGGGATTCGTAGATGAATCTGTAGTAGTGATATTTAAGTAGGCGTCTATCAAGCTTTTTTGAATTTCACCTGACGGGACGCACCTCTGACTTTCGTTTATATAGGAAAATATGGCTCTAGTCGGTAAGGTATTAAAAACATATCCAATGTATCTCACACTGCCTTATTACAGATATAAAAATATAAAAGTATGTATAATTGAAACACGCACTATGTGACTTCATCGATGATAGTCACTGCTAATGTCACTAAACAAACAAGGCAGCTTTTTAAAAACAATCTTATAATTTTACATCACATAAATATTCAACAGTATTCTATTCACCTATTGTGCATTATTACAAAACATAAACACGGAACTACTGAGTAATATCATAGTACAATAAGAATAGTAGATTAGCTAAGGCCGATCGGCGAGTTAATTGCCTACTATTGCGTTGACGCATAGGGTTGTCACTTTTATTTTTAGTTACATACTTATTAACAATATCCGTAAACGTAACCGTATCCGAAATTCAATACCCGTAACATCTCCGGTATCTAGTACCTACTATTATATATTCTGTGACTGCGGGCACATTATAGTCGCTTAGAAGTATGTATATTAAAAAACTAATTATGAACAAAACATCTCACATAACACTCCTGAAGTACATATTATAATTATTAATAACTACGTATGTAAACTAAACAACTAAACTATGACTATAACCAAAGCTATCTTACGAATTAAAATGAAAATCAAATTTTAAACATCAATCACTCAATCAACTCAATCCAACAGTGACTAGTAAGTGCTGAAATGAATACCCGTGTTAATGTCTACACCGTTTCAACAAAACACCACGGCACAGGGTTTGTCGGCGCGCGCACTTTTTTGCCGCTTTTATAAGTGAACGCGCTGAATACCTACTTCACAGTTTAAGCTTGAATCCCTTTTTTTTAAATACTGACTAATCGTTATATGTCGCGATATAACTATCTAAACACCTTATATGACGAAAAACTAGTTTAATTTACTGTCGTTTAACACATTGTATTATAAGTTTTGTTTGTAAATACATACCTACTTATAACATAGTACACCAGACTCTGAACAATTACATATCTGTGAACTCAAATGCTCAATTCAGAAACCTGAGCTAGTCTATTAGCGTACATACACATACCTAATTTAATTAGAAAAATGTTTAGGTTGGTACTTACGCTTCTTGTTCAGTAAGTATTTGGAAGAATGATAAGTCCGGGTTTGAGGAGTTGTTATTGAGGCACCCGAAGACACTACAATATTTTTTGGCTCTTTTTGAAGTCATAATAATGTTTATTACAAAACTAAATAGATATAAAGTGGCCAGTGAGAGCAGCGAATTCGAGCGGGCGAGCAGTGTAGTACGTGAATAAATGCGCGCGATCAAACGCGTGGCGCATCCCGTACAGAGTCCCCGGCCGCGCCGCCCCGTTTGGCTATGTGATTGTGTGCGTAAAAAGTGCGTGCGTACACGGCGCCGGCGACTCACGCGTACATTCAAACCGGCGGCGGCCGATTTGTATGAAGCTATCCTACTATTCTTATTGTACTATGGTAATACGCATCGCATGCAAGAAATCGAGCGGCTATTGAGGAAAACAACAATTAATGACCAACAAGGCTAAAAGGATACGTGTGTGAGAAACATGTGAATTATCATTAGAAAAACTGTGAAAAGCAACAATTTATCTTTAAAGAACAATAGGCACCCCTATTGTTCTTTAAAGATAAATTGTTGCTTTTTTAATGTCGTAAATGTGTTTGCAATCGATGTAAGTTTTCCGCAGGTAATTGTTGACTTGGTTGTATATATTTGCAAGATACTTTAAGAGGCACAGCAGTAAATCCCTCTTTAAAAAAATTTTCAACTCAGGACCACTCTGTGTTTTCCTAAATGATTAGGCAGAAATACATGCACATTTCGTTAGTTCGATCTAAACATATGTTTAGATCACACTTCATAGGACGCTAGCATATTGACTTCAAACGTGCAAGTTTACAGACTCCGTGCTGCAACAAAGAATATTATTTTCTAAAAGAAAACCGATTATACTGCTTGTACCGGCAGTCTCACCTGGGATCATATGGGATCATAAAACAAAAACAAAAATTATCATTAAAAACAAAAGTAAACCGAAATTTTCATATTTTCAGAATATAATAAGTTAAAGTGAAAATTATAAGTAAAATGAACTGGCTCTACAATAATGACATTATGTTGTTTAAAGTTAATTAAATATTAAAGCGGCTGTAAAAAGTATTAGTAGGCCAGTGGTGGCTCGGGCACGCCACGATCGTGGCGGTAAGTCCCGTATTTGAGGAGTGGCTGGAGAGGCGGCATGGCGCCCTCACCTTCCGGCTGACACAGGTAATGACTGGCCACGGTTGTTTTGGCCAGTTCCTGTGTCGTATACGCCGACAAGAGACGCCCGGTTGTCACCACTGCGGCGACTGCCGCGACGTTGTTGAAGACACGGCGCTGCAAACTTTGGCGGTTTGCCTCGCCTGGGCATCGCAGCGCCGTGAGCTGATCACGGCAGTCGGACTGGTTGCCCTCTCGCTCCCGGCCGTAGTTCAGTCTATGGTCCGGAGTGAGAGGTCGTGGAACGCCGTCGCCTCCTTCTGTGAGGAAGTCATTTCCATCAAGGAGGCGGCGGAGCAGGAGAGGGAGCGTTTAAACCCTCTCCCCAACCGCAGAGCCGGGCGCTGGGGGGCGCGGGACGACCTCCAGCCACCCTGAGGTTTGACCTGGGGGTGGCGGGCTTTGTGGGCCTGCCCGCCATCCGTTCAGCACCAGGTCCGAGAGGCGGCGTGCATGTTCCCACGCGCGCCTCTGTTTCGAGTCCGTCTCCCCTCTAGGGGGGACAGTAGGGATAATTTGTGAGGAGTGCCTTTGGGTAGGTCTTTCGTGTAGTGGCCTGCCGTTTCATACGGCGGGCCGAAACCTCGGCGGGGTCGCGACCGCATGCGCAAGTGTTTCGCGCGGCCCCGTCGATAGTAGTTTTGTCGAGGAACACCGTGGTAGGTTTAGTCGGTATTCCGGGAGATTCTTTATCTTTTCAACACCTTTATTTTACCCCTGCGAGTCCGACATAACCCCTCTGCACGCCCCCGCGGAGGGGACTCGACACAGAGGCGCGCGTGGAAAAATGTGGAACGCTTCACGATTTTGCGTGTCATCCTTGCGCAGGGGCCATGCTAATCTTCTCTGTATCGTTCCAATTTCAGTATATGTACTGCCGAAGCAAGTACACCCTATTAGATGCTTTAAGGGCTACTGAGCCCAGTGACTGAACTGTTATCCTACAATTGGGATAACAGTTTACCTGATCTTGTGTGGGGTATAAATAATACAATTAATGAAACCACCGGCTATAAGCCCTATGATCTCATGTTCGCTCAAACTGGTAGGCCCGCGTACGATGTTTCCGCCCCTGACCAAACACCAGAATCTAGTCAATCTAGACGCAGTAAAGCCTACAAACGTATTCAGTTAGCTAGTTTAAGATTGAAGCGTAACTACGATAAAAAGCGTAAAAATAGTAACTAAGAGGAGGGATTAGGTATTAGGGCGCCAGGCACCAACCAATAGCGTCGGTAAAGTGAACTCTAAATTAGATGACGTATATTCTGGTCCTTACATAGTCGTAAAAATACTAGGTAACGACCGCTATAAGATTAGGAGTATTAAGGGACTCAGGGGCTACAAACAGTTTACTGGCCTGGTGTCAGCTGACTCTATACGTCCATATAAAAGCGTAGCACCCATGTCAGATAGTGGAAGTAGTACGGATGAGCAGTTAGAAACGGAGGATCCAATTGATTTACTGGAAATTTGATCTAGGTTTGGTTGTTTAGTTAATAATAATAATAATGTTGCTGTTTGTTGGGAATCCGTTCTAATGAATACAGAAAGTTAAGTCAGCTTTATTGAATACATTATTAATTGTAATTTGTTTCCATTGCGGGAGCAATGACTACAGGATGGCCGAATGTAACACGCCGCCAAAAGATGTCGCCACTGCGATGCCAGCCAGCAAAACAGCCGTGACGTCACATCCTACCGCCACTACGAGCCAGCCACGGTAGTGGGGTAGATGTGGGGCAGTCGCCGCTAAGCCAGCCAGCCATTATAAAAAGCGAACGCACTTTTGTTACGGGCTCATTTTGTTATTGATAAATCAGGAATAAAAGTGATTATTTACCAAGTACAGACAAATTTATTTCACCTCGCTAATTTAGTGTTATACCATATTATCTGTTAAAAAGTTATTTAGTACAGAGTATTGTACTATTGTAAACTTCAAACAAGAGTGGCAATTATATTTTGAAGGTAAAGTATTGTCACAGAATATACATTAGCTCTGTTATTATCTTTATTATACCTAAAATATAATTTAGGTTGAATAACAGGCCTAATGACTTGAAGAAGTGCCGTGGTAATACTATATATAAGTATTTTAGACGCAGTTATACAGTATAAAAATAGATTTTGTTGTCAGTTTTCTATAAAAGTTTGGCCGACGACGCCAGCTCTTGGTTTGAAAAGTGCTTAGCGTTGTTGCAGGACAAGACATCAGCCTAATAAGATGTGTTCAGAATAGATTAATCAGCCTCAAGTGTGAACTTCTATCTTTCTTTTTCTTTTGAAAAGGCAATTCCTACGCACTAGGAATAATTCCTATGTCGCGAGGGACATTCAAACAACGGACACTAAGAACATCCAGAATCGGCACAACCATTTGTGGATCACACAATTTTTTGCTCCGTGTGAGAATCGAATCCACAACACTCGGCAGTGGAAGCGGCGAGGCGACCACTTAAGCCACTACGCCATCCGTGCAGTCAAACTGAAATGCAATTTATGTTCACACATCATGGTCAACGTTTATTTTAATTTAAGACTTCTTTTATCTTACTACCATTTGTGATATTCAAACTGATTAGATCGAAAGTCTATTTTATACCGTTTTTAACCAGAAATGTTTCTCTGTTGCATAAACTCCTAAATTCAAATACAAATTCAAAATAAATTTATTCAGATAAGGTTACAAGGTAACACTTATGAATATCAAAGTGACACTATTTTTTTCTGCGAATTTACATTTACTGCCACGTTCAACAAAGCAAGGGTGTAGGGCTCATGAGAAGAACGGGCAAGAAACTCATGGTCACTCTTTTTAATCGCCAAGTTTTTGTTTACAAATCATAAGAGCTGTAAGGTGCTGCAACCATTTCTCCATGAACTATTACTGAACATACTTAAGCATTTAATAAAATTTTATGGTAGCCTCTAAAGCAGCAGTATTGTAAATAGGAGCATCCACTTACATGTACATTAATAATCAAGGCAATGCATGATTGTAGTCCGTAGTTTAATCTAACTGTTTAAATAAAAATGTAGTAAGTAAATCATCGAATTCCACGATACCAAGGTCGACCAGTCACCACAAGTAGCACCCGTTCACGAGTAAGACGCATGGGCCAGCCATCGCCCCCTTCGCCATATTGAAGAGAAGGGATCGACCCGGCCCATGACGACACCACAAGCAATGACATTTGAGTGAGCATGACGGTCCTTGGCATGCGAACTCAGAATAAGACTCAAAAATAAAACTTTACGGAACTGTCCATGATCACGAGTTGCCTTCATTGCACATTATTCTTCATTAAAATACGACTGAGTGTAACAACAATGCAAATTCTAGCTTAAACAAGGTGTAACATTACAAAATAATATATAATATACATTAAAAAAAAAAAGTGTTAGTATTTGTCATTTAACGTCCTGTGATCTGATGCAAATATTAGTGCCATGGATGTTTGTCATTAAAATAATCATCTATATTATAACATGCTTTAGAAATTAAGCAAGTTTTAATTTTTAGTTTAAATGTATTATCTGGTAATTCTAGAATATTGGTCGGAATTTTATTATAAAAACGTATACCAAGACCCATGAAGGTACCATGAACTTTATGTAGTCGGTAGAATGGAACACATAATTTATATTTATTTCTAGTATTGATGTTATGTATGTCACTATTTTTTTATATATAAATGTATATTTTGACGGACGTGCATAATATTAGAATAAATATATTGTGATGCTACAGTGTAAATACCTATGTTCTTAAATTTTTCTCTGAGCGAGATTCTAGTTCCTAATTGATAAATAGCACGCACAGCTCTTTTTTGCAATATAAATATGCTTTGTATATCAGCTGCTTTACCTCATAATAATATTCCATATGACATAACGCTGTGACAGTAACTAAAGTAAACTAAACTGGCCTACGACGAATGCTCACTTTAGGCGGATTGGATTTCAAACCATATTAATCTGTTACTTCACTTTCATTTTATTAGTAGTAGTTAATGTAGTCTTACAACCAGAGATAACGATTTAAAAAAAAAGAGAAGATAAGATTACCAAAGTAGACTTAAATTTTATAAGAAAACTGATCACAATATAATGCCTATAAAAATACGTCCGTCTCGTCTGAATGCCGCCCAAAAATTGAGCGCGCTCTGCTAGCTGCGCTGGAGGCGACCGCTGCCCTCTCTACTGCTCACGTCACGTGACGTCACGATGGCGCGATACTTAACCCCGCCCCTTGGTCGGATAATAATTCTAAATTCTAATAGTAGTTTTATAAAGTTCTGTAATACATATAAGTAATAAAATTGTATTAATTGTTACTTACCAGGTGATAAATGCGAAAATAACCTAGTGCGTTTATTCCGTTCTTCAACGGAAGAGCCGATTTTGATGTAATTTGGTGTGAAGATGTGCATACAGACGCGGGTAATAGCTAAATCTATATCTGTACTAATATTATAAAGAGGAAAGATTAGATTTTTTGTTTGTTTGTTTCTAAGGATTTAATACAAAACAACTCAACCGTTTTTAAAAAAATCTTTTAAATTGGAAAGCTATTATTTATTATCACCTTGTAACATGGGCAAAATTTTATTTAAAAAATTACTGTTACTAATATAACTAAACCTGCTTCTACGCGAGAGAAACCATGGGCAAAAACTAGTAGAATTTAAATACAAGTGTTAAATACAGCCACGTGGGCCATAAAACCTTTATGCCTTTTGATTTTAGGAATCAAATTCAACGTACTTACAAAGAGTCATTGGTCCTAATGAACCGTTTAATTAGTCACGCTAACAAAACATGCATGGTTTCTTTTATGCTACTAAAGTGGCAAACAAGCTTACAGCCCACCTGATGGTAAGTGGTCACCCTAGCCTAAGGACGCCTGTAACACCAGAGGCATCAATTGCGCGATGCCGACCCTGTAAAAACCTTTTAGAAGAACCCTGTACTGTAGTCTTGTGGGAAAACCTTGGCAGAGAGTTTATTCCACAACCAGAGCATGTAAATTAAATTAACCAACTGAAGTTAACAAATATAATAAATAAAACCACGTCTATAATTATATTTATTATTATTATAACACAAAACATTAATTAATAGTGCTGTGTATTGTAATTGTACCTAAGATCACCGGTTGTTCTATATTAGTCTGTTGTATCGCGCCTCTTTTCCTCACCTGCTGGCGTAATGTGCGACGACCCTTTAGGAGATTCTGAAATTAAAATATGTTTACTTTAGTTTTACAGTTATAAAAATAAAAAAAGTTTAAATGTAGTGTTTTTTTTTGTAAATAAACCTTTATAAAATAAATCGTCATGACGCAGTATAATTTGAAATTGACGGTTAAGAAACTACTCAATGGAACGCCCGTCAGTGGTGGGAAAGACTTATGTTTATGATTATTTGTATTATCGGCTGCGCGATCAAACTTTATATATGATTATAAAATTAATAAAAGTATTAAGCAATCACAATTGATTGATCGAATAATTCGAAGTAAAAATAAAAAGACAGAGCAAAGTTTTAATAATTAATAATTACTAAATTTAATAATATTCTTGCATATAATTATTTATATGAAAGAATATTATTAAATTTTGTCATTGTATTCCTTTTTCCTTTAACACCTGGTGTGTTAAAGTTAGTTAAAGTTTAAGGAAAAAAGAATATAGTGGGTAATCAGTAGTGATGTAGTAGGTGTGAGTGAAGGGTACATAATTTAATTAATAGGTTATTAATAGAAATTAAAGTGCATGCTGCTGCATAAAAAATTCCACTGTCATTATATATCGACTAAAATACGGCTATTTAGTAAATCCTTCCTTCTATTCGCGGTAGGCAGAAACTCAATTTTTAAAAAATGCGCGCTTTAATCAGTATCTATGTATATTATATACTTATAGTAGCTGACCTGGCAAGCGTTGTTCTGCCATATAAATTCATTTGATAGGACCTACCAAATATACATAATAAAAATAGGTCGAGCTGTTTCGCAGGAGTGCGACCTCTAAAACACGAGATTTTTATATAATATATAGATGTTTCTGCAGTTAATACTAACATTTATGCCATCGTCACCAAATAATTGGCAAAAACATAGTCCTTTATTTAAAAACGTTTTACGTCTTTTATACCTACTAACAATACTGCGTGCTATGTACATATTTACCATGTGTATGTTACGTCCCTTAAATAATTATATACGAACGATAGAAATGATAACGATTTATAATACTATGCCAGTCTCCATAATAGACAAGCAACCAAACGGTCGGTAAATGGCCTCTGTTAAATACGAAATTACCTGTGTCATTAACCCAACGAGACAGTTTGGTTAACCAACAATTAATTTTGCGTTTTATAAACGAAACGATTGGTTAAACTCGTTAAGCTTCGTTCGTTCGGCGGCAAGTAGTTGACCGGGTTTTATTTAATCTACTGTTGTACTTTCAGTTTATAGTTAAAGTTTATCATACTTTGCGCAACATGCGATGTGACACGATAAAATACGTAACACAGATGTTTTTTATGAGACAAACGGATAGTAAAGTAGCTTTGACCTTAAGCCGAGACTAATTTTGATGTAGAAGGGTATTCCATTTTAGTCACCCATTCGTAATCGGAATAAAGGAACTACATCATTTCGGTTTAGTAGTGAACCTGGTTGTATCGCTCTGTTGATATTTCTATCTTTTGAAATAACAGCAATATATTTGAATGGATCGAATCCTATTGAAAGAAAAAGGGCTGTTTCTAGAGATTATTCTTTTATTGGGTTTTTACATGCTATTCAGTAGAAGTAAGCCACTGGAACTTGCGGATTAAGGTATTTATGGATGTCTGCTTGATATGTTGGGGACATATAACGAGCCATTGTGATATGACCATTTATATTAGACGTAGAAATATATTCAGATTAGCTTCTATTTTCTCGCAAATAAAAATAGCATAGTTAGGTACGTAGCATGCTATAAAATCTATTATTAATTATTTTTGGTGACAGATCCTTAACATTTGTCATTAGAGAAAATCAAATTAGCTGTTTTTGTGGCGCATCGGTACCGCTGCCCCTGCGCCATAGCAGCGGTTATTCAAGCCAACAAAAAAAAAGTGAATTTCCGGCAAGTAATTCTTAGTATTATTCTATTTTATTTATATATTTTTATCCTATTTTAGGAAGTACTTTCATATTCCTGGGAAAGGTGTCGGATTGCTGTCCCATCGAATTATTGGAGTAAGGAAACAAAGAATGCACTTGTTTACTTGAGCATGATAATTATATGATCAGTATCCGTTAAGATTATCTTAATGACATTATAGGAAAACTATTATTTTTATTAATTTATATGAATACTGAAAATATTGTGCAGGACACGAAGCAGCTGTGGTAAAAATACATTAAAAACTTACTTTGAAAGCTTGTCGAAATTTCCGCGACATCAAACTGTAAAGTATTGGGTTTACAGCTGTCGACATGTAACCGTTGTAACATAAGTAGTTCACAATCTTCCAAGCCTGTAAACATTATATAAATTAAACAGCTTACAACATTTTGAACAGCTAATTATTTTGGCGAAGTAAAGTACTATCATATAAAACACGAAGTTTTATTTATAACTACCTACAGTTTTAAAGGCAATTCTCACACTTTCCATTATAGTGGCCCTTTAAAACTTTAAAAAAATGAAAACATAATGGATCTTACAAAACGTGTTCTCGAGCGGGGATCGAACCCACAACACCCGGCTAAGCGACTATTTAAACCAAAGGACCTCTCCTGCAATCAAAACATTAGTTTCACTAAACTCGGTTTTGGATCTGATACAATTACTCAGATTATTTTATTTATTGAATGTTAAGTTTCTTGCTAATCATATTTGGCTAGAGAGTCACTGAAAGGATAATTATAAGACCAGTTTACCGGCAGTTCCTGGTATTTTAAAATGTTTGTATTATATTTTGAGACACCTCTCGTCGTGTTAAACTGCGAATATAAACTTACGTTATGATTGTCTTCATAATTGAAATGTGGATATATCATCATAGCGCGAAGCACGCAATAAGGAGTCCAGAAGAAGAAAAACGATGCTGCAATGGCCGCTGAAACAAACATGTAAGTAATTTATGCTCTTTTGCTGATGAACAAAAATTAAGATTTTTTGTATGGGCAACACTTGCATCCCTCTCTACTTGATCGAGTTTATGCACTGACTATCTTAGAACCACACACATTATTCCATAGCAATATTTATTATATAATACACTAGCTGTCTTTTGCGGTTTTACACACGTTTATAAGTGCTGTTCCATTCAGGTAGGTAACTTGTAGCGTTATGTAATATGTGTCTATAATCTTCCTGAAGAATTGGGCTATCAAATGCAGAAATAATGTTTTAAGTCTGTTTACTGACCGGTAGTTCCACAGATTAGCGAGTTAAATAAAAACAAACAATCTTTTCGGTTTTAACAGTAGTATACTCATAGATTATTTGATAAGTCACAGTTGCACACACATGCGTTATTCACGTTTGTATCCCAAAAGAGATAGGCTGAGGTGAATATTTGCTAAGTTTTAGATTTCACTTAATTGAGAGCGAGCCGTCTACTTACTTAGTTAAATGTCGAGACTGCCTGTTTGTATCTCATAATTATCTTAATCTAATAAGGCTTAGCCTAGCGCGGTATCTATAAAATATTTTCTTATACAAATGTCAGTCTCTCAGCAGTGAAATAAAATTTCTGTTTATACCATAACTACTCTATTATTTTTTTGAAATATAAATAAATATCCAAGATAAAAATAATAATACATTCGTGATTAAGAATAATAAAGTTTTATTGAAATTAAACTGCTATATACGGATTTTATATTACGGTCACCCCGTCTCCCCGTGACCATTTTTTTTTTTTTTTCACGTGGGAGAATGCATCACGCATACCCCTCCGCGGGGGCAGGCGGAGGGGTTATGTCGGGCTCGCCGGGGTAAAAGAAAGATGTTAAAGATGATAGAGTACCTCCCGGAATACCGACTAAACCTACCACGGTGTTCCTCGACAAAACCGCTATCGACGGGGCCGCGCGAATCACTTTCGCATGCGGTCGCGACCCCGCCGAGGTTTCGGCCCGCCGTATGAAACGGCAGGCCACTACACGAAAGACCTACCCAACGGCACTCCTCACATATTATCCCTACTGTCCCCCCTAGAGGGGAGACGGACTCGAAACAACAGAGGCGCGCGTGGGAACACGCACGCCGCCTCTCGGACCTGGTGCTGAACGGATGGCGGGCAGGCCCACAAAGCCCGCCACCCCCAGGTCAAACCTCAGGGTGGCTGGAGGTCGTCTCGCGCCCTCCGGCGCCCGGCTCTGCGATTGGGGAGAGGGTTCAAACGCTCCCTCTCCCGCTCCGCCGCCTCCTTGATGGAAATGACTTCCTCACAAAAGGAGGCGACGGCGTTCCACGACCTCTCACTCCGGACCATAGACTGGACTACGGCCGGGAGCGAGAGGGCAACCAATCCGACTGCCGCGATCAACTCACGGCGCTGCGATGCCCAGGCGGGGCAAACCGCCAAAGTGTGCAGCGCCGTGTCCTCAACAACGTCGCGGCAGTCGCCGCAGTGGTGACAACCGGGCGTCTCTTGCCGGCGTATACGACACAGGAACTGGCCAAAACAACCGTGGCCAGTCATTACCTGTGTCAGCCGGAAGGTGAGGGCGCCATGGCGCCTCTCCAGCCACTCCTCAAACACGGGACTTACCGCCACGATCGTGGCGTGCCCGGTCTCCCCGTGACCATGGCTGCTGAAAAGCAACCGAAACGTCGGGGAAAGTGTAAAAAGAAAATTAAATCTAAATAGTTTTAATAATAATTTAATTAGTTTAAAAATTAGTAAAGTTTAATAGTAGTAGTAGTGTAACAAATTTCAAAATTTTGTAATAAAGTGTCAAATAAACAAAGCGATAAAATCCGTATATAGCAGTTTAATTTCAATTAATAATATTCGCGTAAATAGAAGACAATATTAAATAAAGTTTTAGCTTTTCAAAGAAAATAAAATTTTGATGTTGAACGGCCATCCACGCCACGCCGCGCCGTCGCGCGTCGCATTCTGTAGGTGCTCGCGAACAATACGCTTGCTAGTTGATTTCACGCAAAGTTTAAAGTGTTTGGTTAGTGATTAAAACGCTCACGTGATAATGAACAAATTAAATCGTATTTCGACATCATACAATATGTAGTTATGCTAATCCCTGTGTAGTATTCTAATTTGACGTGCCTTATCCAATAATTACTATTACGAAACCTCCGGATATTCTACCACTATCGCTTGTGACCATTACTTCATAGCAGTATCAATATTTGATGAAAATTCGTATGATAGTAACACAAGTACAAATATTTTTTTGATATCGATACTACCTCATACGTGGTAATATGGGCTTGTTATAGTGATTAAAAGGTCGTTGGGCACGTCATAATCGTGGCGGTAAGACCCATACTTAGAGAGTGGCTGGAGAGGCGTCATGGCGCCCTCACGTTTCGTCTGACGCAGGTGCTGACCGACCACGGTTGTTTCGGTCGGTACCTGTGTCGAATAGGCAAACAGGACCGGTTGTCATCACTGCAGCGACTGCCGCGTCGTTGTGGAAGACACGGCGTTGCACACATTGGTAGATTGCCCTGCTTGGGCCACGCATCGCCGTGTCATGCACGCAGCAGTCGGTAGGGCCGTCTTCTCGCTCGAGGCTATGATTCTGTCCATGGTTTCGATCGAGAGGTCTTGGAATGCCGTCGCCTCCTTCTGTGAGGAGGTGATGTTAGTGAAGGAGGCGGCGGAGAGGGAGAGGGAACGTTCAATCCCTCTCCCTAACCACAGAGCCAGGCACAGGAGGGCGCGAGACGACCTCCAGCCAACCTGAATAGAAGCCTGCGGGCGGTGGACCCATTGGGGCCGTCCATCGCCCGATCAGCGCAGGTCCGAGTAGGCGGCGTTCGTGTTCCACGCACGTCTCTCGCTGTCGGAAAGGGGACTAGGACCCCCGCTTTGTTGTCGGGGACCAGGTCCCCCAATTTATGTGTTTGTGTGATGGTTGTGTGGGACCCACCACGTCCATCGGCGGGTCAAACCTTTGACGGGGTCGTGATTTGAATGCGAGAGCGATCCGCGCGACCCCGCCATAAAGGTGTAAGGAACACCGCGGTGGTTTTAGTCGGTTCAGCCCAAATCCATCTTATGGGCTGGATCCCGACATATCCACATCGCCCGTCCCAAAAACGGCGATGGGGAATGTGATGTGCACATTTCCACGCGTTAAAAAAAAAAAGAAAAATCGATATAAGGTCGTATTGTTACTTGTCACTTATGAAATGGCTGTATGTTTTTCATAGTATGCCATAAATAAATGTGTTCAATTCCTATTGAGTATCCAGTACTTACTTATGTAGTATTTATTTAAGAATCTATTTACTGTGTCTTATTTAAAATATAAGATTAAATTATGTCATTCACCATTTTATTCCTTTCGGCGTATAACTTCTGTATAACAAAGAAATCTTCTATACTTAAAACTAATCTTTTACTTTACAAAGATGATTGCACTTACCCAGCATTTTAACCGCCTTATCACGATTTTGTTTCGCATTCACTGGGCTATGACGTAATTTACTATTGGTTGACTTTAATTCAATAATTATTAACGTATATAATAAAACTATAACTGTCATTGGCAACAAATAAAAAACCAACATCTCAATTCCTATAAGGATAAATGGAATATATGATAAAGTATAGTAACAAAACACGTATTTCTTTCTTTCTAATAAATCAATGTAAACTATGTCAGGTAGACCAAAACTTAAAGATAGCATCCATATTACTCCTACAATTTTAAAGACACGGGTATTTGTCATCATTTTTTGTCGTAAAAATGGTTTGGTTACTACAATATATCGCTCGATTGTGAAGGCTGTAATGATAAGCAAATTGCAATTGCTGAGGCAATCCAAAAGGATGAAATGTAGACGACAGCCAACTTCACCCAAAGGGTAAAAATCTGGCATCCAAATAATGTACACGTCGATAGGAATGAAGAGAGAAATTAGCAGATCTGTGATTGCGATATTGGCGAGGTAACAATTAGTAGGGGTTCTCATAGAACGATCTTGCAGGATCACGGTACACGTACAAATATTTCCAAAGATACTGAAGAACATTGAGATTCCCATTAATATACTGAGAATAACTTTGACTGTGTAAGTTGTGGTGTCCACTAAATTTCCTTCAAAACCTTCGTCGTCGTAGAACGCAATGCCAAAAATTCCGAATAAAACCAATGAACTGTTATCGTCTGTCTGATTTTGCCCGTTTAAAATTGTCACCATTGTCCAGAATTCACGTTAAATTTGTATTTTATTTCTAATTACTTGTGCACGTTAAAGATAGTGTGTAGGTCAATATGCCTACAGAAAAAAAACCAGTGTCGCTCTGACTAGCGTCAGGGAAGTACTGATAAGACAGAAAATTTCGCCAAGGCCTTGACGCACCCCTATACAAGGTGTATAATATTCCTAAAATATAGTTTTTTTTAGTAGTGACCTTCATACATAAAATGTGATAATTATGCTATTATAATTTTGTACTAGGGTATAAAATTTTAAATTTTTTCAAGTTAAGTGCCTGCGTTGTTGCTATTGGAAATTAACATTTTCTTAGTAACAAGTGCCGAAAATTGCATGTTTATTACGTGCATAATTTGTGGGCTAATATTTAAAAGTTTTGTGGCTATAAATCGTGCTAATTTAATTGAAATAAAAAAAAAATAATAAAAGTTCATTTTGCTACATATAAAGACTATACAGATATTTATCGATCGTAAGTTGTTAATCGGCTGTTATAGTAAATGAAGAGGCTCCTAGTCAGAAATAAATAAAGTCTGAATTACAAGGCAATGTCTGTCTATTTCATTCAAATGTGTGGTTTAACGAAATTAACGTTTAATATATGGTATAATAATATTTGTGTAGGTTGGGACAGCGAACGCAAGGTTTCCCATATTTCATTATCAATAAGCAAGTCTTAGGTATGGTACAACTGAGCCATATAAATAAGGACAGTTTATCCTTTCACATTCTATTAAAATTTTAAGTACCTTTTGTTTTATTATGCACGTAAAACATAGATATACTTTACAGAATTTTAATTTGTATACATAAGTTGTCGCCTTCGCCATTTGACTCAAGTTGCTAAACTTTGCTTGTAGGTATTGTAATTAAGTCGAAGTTTTCTAGAAGCTCGTGTAAGTGAGAATAATAAAATATGTTCTTAACTATATGTACAACTTTAGGCGATTAAGGTAATTGCTGAATATCAAGTTAAATCCGGTAAACCTGTCTGAAAACTGACAGCCAAATTAAGCCACATAACCGTATTTTGTGTGCAGTTGGTGTATGGTTTCTAAAGATCGGTAAAAAGCATTGTGCTGTTAGTTGCAAATATCCAATATCTTTTCCTGGCATGGCGGCGATTGCACAAGTTAAGTCCCCTAATGTCACAGGTGCCTACCTTTCTTTTTTACGTTGTTAAATGCTCCTGATGCATACAAGCTACAGTAACTATTTAACATTTGCTTATTTAAGACTTTGAAGATATATTTATAGAATATTTCAACTATATACAAATATTGTCATAATTCGGACATTTCACTGCGATAAATAAACTCAAAGTGTACTTTAAAAAATTGTATACTAATACCATGTTTCAATGATTTAACTGTGATGTAACTTGAACAGAACTCGTTTCGACCTTGGTGACGACCAAACAAATTTGTCTTTACACGGTTATCGTTTTCTTATTGAAATATTTGTTTAAGATACAAATAATTATCTCTACGTAATATCGCTTCTGTTATTGGTTTACTGAATCTAATAGCGTACACGTAAGCTTGTGTGTCCAACGGTTATAAGATAACAGGTCCGAGTCCCAGTTGCTGACGTTACGTTGACGTTGGCTGGTTAGGTTTTCTTAATAACTTCTTAGTAGCTGCTCAGTGTGCAAAACCAGTTAAAGACCAGTGGACGGAAAAAGATTATTTCCTTTTACGTTGGTTCCTATCAAAATGTTGATGCGATATACCTTTGCCTAATTCCTTTGAGAATATACTTAAAGGCGTAATGTTCTTCTGTTGCTATTGTTTAAGCCAACACTCATTTTAAATTCCATTCACAGTTAAATCCAATATATCACAATAAAGAAAACATGTTTTGGTTCTAATGTAAATAATTATGATGGTTTAAATCACAATGAAATGTTAAATTGCCACATTTTTACGACACGACGAGCCCTGACTTCCATTCAATAAATTAGAAAAAGGAAACGGAAGCTTAATATTCGACATGGATTTTCTTTCAGTTCTTTCTAGTTGTGACTTAGAATATTATGTCTGCTGATATTTCTGCGGAAAATTTTACCTTAGGTACTATTGACGTTTACTGCCCGTGATTACTGCGGTGCAGAGAAGAGCTAAAACGGGTATATCGTGCATTAATATCCTTAATGTGTTTTTATTGTTATTAAATTGAGCCCATTTTAAGCGAGCAAAATTCTAAGAAATTTTATTTTGATCTTATGGAATAATAAAATTAAAAAAATAGAAAAATAAGCACATTTCAAAAAAGGAAGGAGAGATTTACTTTGTATAGATTACGTCATTATCATAAGTCGCAGGCCTGCCTGGCAACCTGGATAAATGACTTTAAAATTTAAAATTAATTAGAAGCCTTTTTCGAATCAACGTTTCATTTAATTCAATCAATGAGCAGCACCCAGTTCCAAGTCGGCTTATGACTATCTATATCGATGTGCAATAAATATTATAACAATTATCAGACAACTTCGCCCTGTATATGAAAGTAATTGAGTTGATCTAAACAAGCTAACAAATTGACGCAACCATAGAGTGTACGCGTACGGTCATCCCCTAATTGAAATTACAGCCTTTTGTAGTAGCCTCATAATAGGGAGCTCGACTTACGGGTTTTTCATTGACGCTCAATCATTTTTATACGACGACATATTAAGAGGAATATAGCATTCGTTAGTTTGTTTATACTTGTAAGACTTCATATCAAAGCTTACGGTTAAGCATGTTGCTATTCAAGAAATAAAGGCATACTTTACTTGAGCACTTAATAGTTATATTAATAATTGTAGAAATATAAACTGGATAGAAGTGTTCATGATATAGCAATGTGGTGACTGAACAAGTACTTGATATTTGAGGAAAAGCAAGAAAAAGCAGTTTCACTGGTCCACTCCAAAATTACCTAAAAAATAAAGTCACAACTTGTTATTCCAGTTTAAAGCTCGTACATGCTTTCAGAACTTTTAGAACATTTATAAGCATTCGTGCCGGCTGTTTAACGAATTAACATGTTTGATGAACGATACGACATTCGTAAGAATCAGTATATTTAAACATAACAACACATGTTACCAATTAATTGGATCGTGGAGGTCATAAAAGTAGTTTGTGTGCTGAGTCAGTTGTATGTGATTAAATTCTAAACCACCACACAGTCAATGCCATTTACTTGCAGAAAAAGCATAACAGCTGAAACCGGTACCAAGAAGTGGGAAAATATATTTATATAATTTCTACAAATGCCTTCTCCAGACTTCGTAACTCGTAACATGAATGGAATTTTCTATAGCTATGTGTGAATTTGTTTGAACCGTTCATATTGTAAGAAAATTAGGGGCATACATACATGTATGCGTTGAACGAAAACCTTAATAGCTACTTGGGGGACTAATATGGTAAATGGGCTTTATTGTGTCGAATGTCATAATTATAATGCCAGTCACGGAACTGCCGCACCCATACTAATATGATTAATCGCAAATGACAGCGAGGGCCGTTTACTCGAAATAACGGATAAACATTGTCCTGAAGGCGTGTAAAATTCACCTCTCATATTATACTCTCGTCTGTTTATCAGAGGATATGCACAGACAAAGGACTCACTTGCTACGATCCTGATATACTATTTTGCATAATTAATTATCATGTTTTTTAACTGCTTGCTTGACAGTTCAGGTAGTCTTATATTGTCTTCATTAGTATTTTACAATTAGGTGTTATGTGCTTGTATTTTCCTGTTTTAATACTGTTAATATTATGATTTCGGCATAATTTATTCTGTCAATGTTTTGTTCTCACCTCAAGAGAGTATAAGACATTTAATTTGATACATAATATTTCTTGTAATTAACATGATTTTAATAATACATTTCACTAGGCCACAAAGAAAGCAGAGACGTAATTAAAATTAAGTATTATTTTCGCATATTTTTATTTCCGTCATGACAGAAAACATTTAATGTTGCGCGTTACATATCTAAAGATGAAATCTAAAAGTCTTAACAACCACTAACAATGCTAGTCTATTAATAAATAAATAATATTAGTTTTATCACAATGCCTTCACAATCGGTATAATACACATACACCGTTCGGTTAAAAACTAATGAAAGAATTTAGAGCGGAATGGTTTGGTTATTCAGTCTTGTCTGGATTTATGATAGCTGCTGCCTTTTTGTCTTCTACGGGTACTTCCTTATCGTCCCAGCCCCACACGGCGTGGGTACCATCGCCCGTCCTCTTCACTCTCTTCTGGATCACGTCAGTAGACACCGTTTTTAGATCATACGCCCAACCAATCATAGCCATGAAGTCGATAAACAGCTTTGTAGTGTTTAAAGAGTAGCCGCCGAGTTCAGCAGTTTTGTAATCCCAGGGGAACGTATGATGGTAGTTGTGGAAGCCCTCTCCGAGTACCACGAGTGATACAGGTTTGGTTTCTACCGGGTTGATGTTCTTGTCATAAGGCTTGATTCCCCATAAGTGAGCAGCTGAATTGACGAGCCACGTCACGTTCAACACCCACACGTAACGGAATATGGCGCACACGAAATATCCGTTCCACAACGACTCACCCCACAGAGTAGGAATATATGTGGGTAGGATAAAACAGCACAGAGGCATGAGGATCATATAGTATCTGAAAAAAGAAAGAAATATATTAGTCATAATTATTGTAACATAAAGTTGATTTCCAAAATTAAATTTAGAGCTGCCGTTATGGTGCTTCTAAATGTACAATATTTTCTAAATATATTGTAATAGTTATAGTTTCTTTTAATGTCTTTGGATTATAGTCCATAGACCAGCCAATTCAATATTATAAATGTTGAGTTGGTATGTAAAACATGCTGTCTGGCTCTATAGTCGGTAGCTATACGCGAAATATTGCCGTGTACAGTGCGGTTTATATATCTGACAACGTTGCCGACATTACATACATTACATTGCAGCCACACATTACAGTAAAAGTAATGCTTCTTTTGAAGTCCCTTAAGTTAAATATTTAGTCTTTAAAATTGTTAAAACTGAAATAGCATGTTTCATGCTGAGATGCCAATGCTAGATGATGTAGATGTTTGCATATACTTACTTTTTCTGGAAACGTAGTATAGGGTCAGCATTGAGGTCACTCATGTCAATGGTATGTCCCTTAGCTTTGATCTGCGGGTGTTTTCTGACGAGTAGCCAGCCGACATGAGAGAAGAAGAAACCTCGTGTGGCGTTGTGGGGGTCAGCATCCGTCTCGGAGTACTTGTGGTGCATACGATGGTCTCGAGCCCAGTCCACTGCAGCATCCTGGTGACAAAGAAAACGATGGTCAGACATATTCATATAAATTCATACACCCTAAAAACACTTTTCGACACCCGCAAGGAACTGTAAGAGTAATTTCAGAAAAATAGTTTTTTAAAATAAATTTTTAGTCTAAATTGTGTATACTGGTATTCAGTATATAATAATATGCAATTAAATATTCAAGAGCCCAATACCTAGTGGTTCACCATAATGTACTTGCATTATGATTCTAAAAGTTTTATAAAAATACTATTACCTGCGAAAACCATCACGTTTCATTAAAAAGGGACCTTAATCGTTACTGAACTGTATTAAATTGTCAATTTAAATTAATACGAAACGCTGTAGTACTTTAGTCGTAAAAACACAATGGAAAGAGAGATTCCCTTACTTTCGTATTAATGCTATTAATAAGTAAGTAGGTATGTGTTAATGAAGTATTTTTTAAGATGGAAGATTAGGTAGATTTCCATTTAATGGTAAGCAGTAATCATCGCTCATGGACATGTGTATTTCTTTATTACTGGCTAATGGCAGACGGCCAGCTGTATACTTGTAATTGCAAAGAGCTACTCATGAACATGGCAGCTATTTTCATGACAAGACAGAAGCGTTTTCAAGGCTTCGCCACCAAACCGCTACTATCGCAAAGCAGATGGCAAACAAGCAAAAAGCTTTTCTGTTAAGCTTTTACCGTGGCTTGATTGAAAGAGATGGTAATTAGGCATACGCCTCTTACTCACCCAACAAAACGCTACAGTAAACATTCTGCTACTTTATGTAGATATTCTGTATATATTCCAGAAGTAGTGTCAAGAAAACAATGTTAATTCTCTATCTTTTATAAAGAGTGTGGAAATAGGAAAGGCAGGTCTGCCTTTCAGTCGAAAAATAAATTTGGTTAGCTACGGGAACTGACATTGTGGTACCAAGCTGCTCGTGGGTAGAATTTAAATCCCAGTTATTGCATGACCAGTGAAATCCTATTCATTTTAATTATAGGTACGGTTTTCTCAGCCATACTTCTGTATATACATATAGGTAGTATTTTTTTGTTATCAGCCTGTGCTGAGTAATTCGCGTAAAAGAAATGTTCAAAGTACTGTTCCTATCTAGTTTTAATGTTGTAAATACCACAAAAAGTTTTCACCCAAATTAAAATAAATGCCTAAGGTATACATAAATTGCATTTCAGTTCACATCTGATCATCTTTGAACCTGGATATGAATTTTACTTTGAACAGATTTTGTAACGAGAATGGACTTTTAGGGCACTGTGAAATCGATACCCATTTCCTAAAATAGAAAAAAATTGTTAACTTGTAAATCAGTTCTATATTTGGACAGGTTTTAGATATTAAATTGACCCTCAGTCCAAATAAATATTTTACATATTTTATTATGGGAATTAGCTCTCAAGATACCTACTATGTAACAAAAATGTATCAAATCAATGTACCTATACATTCACATTTTTTAATTTTGTCTTTATTTTTATTCTCCGTAAGTGTAAATTTTGTAACGTCAATGTAAATTTGAAATGGAGTCCTGGTTATCCATCACACATGTTTTTAACCTAGTTTGGAAACCAGTATCCCACTGCTATGTCATCAAAACTGTGTATGGTACTTATTTTTGTCAACTGAGAGAAATAAAAAATATATATTATTATTCAAGTCTTCTAGATTAAAGTTATTAGCCGACCATATAGGTAGAAACGAAAAAAGATAAAATGTTGCAGCATGCGATATGGAAGGTCAGGAATGAAATCATTACTTTTAATTTTAATTACCTATATTGATATCAACAATATAAACTATTATATGCGCTCATAGCCAGTTGCACTCACTGGTCGGTAAACGATTAGCGAGGTTAAGTAACGTTGGGTGCGGTCAGCCTATAGATGGGTGACCGCTTAGTAGTATTTCATCTGAGCGTCTCCGTGCTTCGAAGGGCACGTAAAAAGTCAGTCCCGGTTGTTGCCAAATTGACAGCAGTCGTTAAGCCATGTCAGAGGTCTACGGGCGGCTTGAACAATTCTTGACAACAGGTTGGCCACTAACCACACGAAAAGAAAGAGAAGAAGAGAAAGAAAAGACTATTTGTTCGTTTAATTATTCTTCATTAAGATAAAACTTTACATATGTGTAACAAGTCTATTTTACTTGTATAAACAATTTATAATTAGGTATTATAGTCCGCTTCTTCCTTTCCGCATTTGTTACTACTATTATACAAAGTGCATGCGATGCATGCAATGCATGCATTAAAGTGTGTTGGATGGTTTGTTTCTTTCACGCAATAGCAGCTTAATGCATCGATATGATTTTGGTTTGTAATTTATGGGTCAGAAGCCACTTTATAATTTGGTATAAAAAAGCGCAATCTCTTTGGTTTAGATACGTTTCCTTAGACCTTCCACGGAAGCGACGACACTGGATTACCCGCTAGGTATTTAGTTAAAATAATTATTGTTATTGCTGGCTGACTTATATTAGCTGATTTATAAACCAGTCATTAATAAATAAAATCTAATATAATAATATAGGATTTCCAAATATGTTTTTCTGTCATTTTCTATTTTGGTCTCCTTGTGACGTCATAACACCATTCTATGGAATATTGATCATTTCAAATCTAAGGGGACCGAAGGTGTTGAAATTAGTAAAAATGTGAACCCTTACATATCTTAAATTATCAAAATAATGTGAGGTCATAACGCATAGTACGTATTTAAACTGAGGCTTATATTTACTGCTTGTTTCATTTAAATTGATCGAAATAAATAAAAGTATGTCAGTCTTAAAGTGCCATTATTAATTTTAATTCTAAGGATTGTTCGTGTGTTTGGAATCCAGAGTAAGTTAATTATAATATAGTGATGACATCAAAGCTTTGAATTAAAATAAGCTGGGTAATGCGTTTTAATAAAGTTGGTATGTACTTTTTAGAAAAGTTGATTGAACAATTACTATTTTTTTTACAAGCTTAAAGTCAGTTGGTTAACGGTCAATTGCCTTTGTACGCTAGCAACATTGGAATAGCGGCATCTTCAAAACAGATATCGCTGCATAGCTTTCAGACTAAAAGCACGACACAGGGTCTCTGTGCAGAAAATCTGGACTGAAACAGCCCAACGTTGAAATTTGCATATGTAGGTAAGAGTGAGTAATACCCCCTTCTAACTGGAAATAGAAGTCAGTCACACTGCCACTTCATTTCGTTCGGTCGCTAAGAATTCCGGTAATTTACATGCCGCCTTTGCTGAATTAATAAAAAAAATGCTTTAGAACTGCCATCTTCCGTGGGTACGTTTTCATGTCGATATGCTTTAAGTTTAAAAAAACTTTTTAGTATGCTCTATCTCTTATTTGCTTAGTCTCCTGTGCCACAAGAAATTGGAATGGTTTATTGTATATAAATTTACTTTTTATTGTTATTCTTCTCTTGATATAACGGTAAAATATTCTTTATTTTTATCTAAACCAAAGTATAGAATCTATAGTGGCAAGTACAGGACACAGAACACACAAACTTCGCTGGTTTTATAAATTTAAAGTATGTTCAGATTTAGATTATACAAATCAGACTGAAAAAGTATTGACTACTACGCGTATTTCCAGGTTCTATATTCCTGCCTCATTGGTTTCATATGCGCTTATGTAAGCGCCCACCCGTGACTTCTCTCTCGGGCTTGACGCCCGAGTTTTGATAATACTTTGCTAAACATCAGTGTCTGCTAATGTGCCCCGTAGGTGACAATACGCTCACGCTGCTTACCACCACCATTAAACTCATAAAGTTTAGTGTCCTGTCACAATTAACCTTGTATGAATATGTATGACTGAATATAAATAATTGACAATTTTAAAGCCTCGTGCTTCTCTATGTATTCTGTGAATATATTAAAGTGAATAATTATGTATAAAGTGTATTGTATTTTTTTAACTACTGTATCACGGGCATTTGCAACGAACAAATAAAAATATTTATATAACAACAGCGGTATCACGCGAGTACAGAACACACATTAATTCTACGTAGCACGTATACAGTAGATTAAGTAAATTCTTCCCGAAATCCAATCTAGCTCCAAAATGGAACAGAGGTAAAACCGGTCAGAAAGTAAGTGAGTATATTTGACCTAGAACATGATATAAATAAGTTTTGGTCAATGCATGAGATGAACTTGTACTAATTCTTTTTAAGAAATTATTGTTATTTTGTTCACGGTCATGTAAAATCAACTTAACCGATTTTGATGCCGTTTGGTATCTTGGGTTATAACTTTGAACTACATTTCAACTAATGCCAAACAGCAGAACAGTTGATATAACTCATATTGTGATCCATTTAAAACACGTTGGAGTGAACTTCTACGCGTTCTCAGTTCTCGTAACTCGTCAAAACTGATTTCTGAGTGCCGTAAATATAACAAATTGTATATATTTCGAATATATAATATTATATAGATACAAAATTAAAATAAACGTCGAATGTGTGCATTAATTGCATTTCAGTTCAAATCTAATTGTTATTAGACTAAATTCTTTATGTCGAACAGACTTTATTACAAGAATTGGTCTTCACGACTTCTATGTAACGAAAATGTAACAAACAATAGTATTTATTTTTCTAAAATAAACTAATCTGAAGATCGGAACTCAATTTAGAATTTTTTTATTGAATTTGCCCTCTGTTTAAAATTTGAGCTATTTTCTAAATATGATTACTTAAAATTAAGGGCCTTATTATAAATCTGCGGGTGACCTCTGATTAACCTTCGTAGACTTACGATCGCGATGATTTATCACATCGTTTAAATATCATAAATTATCTGTAACAGCATTTACTGAAGAAAGTACACGATCAATCACGTAGATGTATTATGTTATTGATAAGTTAATGGCGGGCGAAAGGTTAATCACTGATAATAGTGTTAAAAGGTTGCATTTAATTGCTATCTCATCGTTCTCACGAGTGGCTATCACTCACATGTTTTCAATACAAAATATTAATCACGTGTATTGGACATGGAATAATTTCTATATGCGGAAATTTCCATGTTATGCAATAAAAA
Source organism: Catocala fraxini (assembly GCA_930367265.1). NCBI lineage: Eukaryota > Metazoa > Arthropoda > Insecta > Lepidoptera > Erebidae > Catocala > Catocala fraxini. Next base: position 10,901,416 of record OV884031.1, read on the forward strand.
TTGAACTAGGTATGCATATGTATATATTTTGCTCTTTACTCTTGTACAGTATGCGCAGGTTAATTGTAACAGAAACGGCTAACGCAAATCGTCTTTACGAGTACTCTGTATGCTTAACGCTCGCTTGTTAAGCCTGTGCGAGAAGCTTACGGTGCGGTGTAGCCCGCTCGCGTAGTTTACTAATGAAGCCTGCGGCAGTTTCAGGTGTCAAATCTGGTGCCATCTTAATTTGGAATTTTAGCATCGTTCTATATAATATCTAAAAATTATAGTTCCTTTTCCTCTGCTTCGTCTGTTTATTTTCTGACTGAATAATAAAATGAACCTTATATTGTAAAACAATGAGTTTGAAAATATGCCCTGTGGAAGCCAATAGTGTGGTCTCCTATAATAGTAATAATAATATATAATAATATTGCTTTATTTCTTCTCACATAAACATTACAAATTTTGTTAAATAATGTGTGTGTATTGATAAAATTCAACAAATTTCTTTACATTTTGTACAAATTCATTTATGTAAGAAGCTGGTGTCTGAGATAGGCATAGATATACCTGTAATACAGATCACCAGGTCTCCACCCCAGATTTACAAATAACAATATCAACGAAAAACTAATAGCTAATTATATCCTATAAAACTTACATAAGAGTAGAACAATTAAGGGATTATTGATAAATCGAGATTAAATTTAAAGTCGTAAAAAGCAGTATTAAAAAACAAATTGTTTAAACACTTATCACTTTAACGTTATAATGTTATTATATAAATTTTGAAAAGTAGGTAGTAAAATATAAAAATTGGACGATGGGCTGGACTATGACGTGAGACATAATACAGCTTTCAAATGTGGCTAGGATGCACCTATGTCTGATCTTTCGGAAATATAGAGGTGTGTGTGAGTTTATTAGTACCTATGGGTGTGTATGTGAAATAAATCTATGGCTTTACGCGGAATGTATATCCCCTCGAATGCGAATATATGTGAAGCACAATACTTTTTCATTATGTCTAAAATTACAGCAGATAGGAGGTTAAGATTCTATCTCGATGTGCAATTATCGTAATGGAAAAATTGGCGGCCTCGATGGCGTAGTGGTTAGTGTAACCGACTGTCACGCCTGTGCTTGCGGATTCAATTCCCGCACAAGTTAAACATTTGTGTGCTTAGACATGCATGTTTTCTTGGTCTGGGTGTTTCTATGTATAATATGTATGTATTTAAAAAAAGTAAATTTGATAGACCATTGTAACTAAATAATATTAAAAGGTGATACTTATCAAGGGGTAAAGAAACTCATTAGGTACGCTGTATGAATAAAATCTTTTATTATGTATTTAAAGCATTTGTTTTAAACATTATTGACCGAATTAAATAAAAATTAATTAGGTTAATTATCAAAATTGTTGAACATAAGGATAGACTAATTTATTTATTATTTATAGATATGGATTAGGTCTGGTAGTTATTTTGTCATGAATTGATATTCTTTCGAATTTCAGTTTATACAAATCTAACATTCACTGAATAATTGAATAATTGTACGCGTAATATCGTTATGGAATATACCTATTGTTATGCTAATTATAATAATTTATGTTTGTAGAATCTACATTGTAGATATTATATTAGTTGTTGCTACCTATATTTTTATTGTACACCTAGCGAAACGCCAGACAAAACAAAAAAATGCTAATTGGATATTATGTTAATGATATATTGACGCAATGCTTTAATACGTCATTACACTCATTACTAAAGACAATATTATAAAGTTTGTTAAATTTAGAGAATTAACAATCATTCAAATTCCTACAGTTAGTGCTAAGACCCTGCATAACAAAGCCACTAGCAAAACCGGAGCAGAGGTGTTACAGCCTAGGACGAATCTTTTCCTTTCTGCCATGCACAGTTTCAGGCACCAAGATGCTGCCGAAAATACTGGGTTCGAAGTTAATTGTTACAAAGAAGGTTGCAAGCTATAGACAACTGGCTTTAAAGTAGTACATAGTACCGATACATTTTTAATTTACACAAAATTATCGCAATTTACAAAATCTAGCGAATCGAACCGAAACGTGGGAACGTGATTCAAAAACAAAAAAATGCCTGGTATCGCTACTGTGATAGAGCAGAAGCATCTACATTTTATAAAACATATTTATGAATATAATAATCATTAATAATACAATAATTACCAAAATAGGTATAAAAAACTTGAGTTTGGGAAAATATTATGGCGCAGATCATTTATATATATATATATATTATATATATATATAATAAGTATATAATACAATTGTTTACCAGAAACAGGTAATTAATTTAATTCCAATTAAAACGTAATACTTATTTTATAGAAAAGAGAAACGCTGAATGTTCGAAGTTAAAAAGATGCTTGCTTATTTCTGATTGAAACCTTTAGTCATTTAGATATTTTGAATTCTGTAAAGTATTACGCCTGCTTCTGCCAGAAGAGTGTATTAAGTGCAAAGTAGGTAATAGAGGTAAGCCTCAAAAAGCTCCCCTATTTGGCTTATGTGGCTAGGGAAATTAATTGCACGGAGTCAACAATTCGGTTTCATCGGCTTCTTCGAATTCTTAATTCGTGCAATTACTCATAATTGCCTAACAAGAAACTAAAAATAACATATTACTATCGAATAACATATTGCTCGATCGAATCCGGAACATCACGATCGGCTGCTGACTTATGCCACAGTAATAATGACGAAGTACTGTGGCTACAAGTAGACTATGACTTCTGCTTGTACTTTAAAGAAACTAAATTATGCGACGAGCTAGTTAGTTCATACAAACACAATTGTTCAACCAGCTGTTGCAAATATTATATAGGTAAACCGTAATAGGCTGAAATCATCTCAAAACATGTGCTATTTTATTTAAAAGCGATTTGTTTCGCTCGTTGTGTTCATAACAAATCGGTTATTAATTATATATTTATGACCAGCACTCACGATGCTGGTTATGGGTTTACCGATTTATCATTCAGCAGCGATTGTCCAATCGTCGAATGTTTGTGATCAGTTATAAATTACCGACTGTAGAAAGATAAATTCGTTAGTGCCATAGACAGATCTAAAAGGATATTTCTTTCATTGTATAAAAGAATATAATTTGTATTGTAATATCTTTTAATAAGCATGTCGTTTAATCCAACCCTTCCCAGTTGATCCCTTTTTGAAAGCCCGTGATATATCCTACCTATATGTTCATACATAGCCTAGACAGATTGCTATCCTGTCCTATAATAATTGACATATTGAGTAACTACTTAATACATTAATGTTTTTCTGCGCTTCTAACCAACTATCTTCGTCCAATAACACATTTTATTTAACTTCAATGTACAACATCAATTTGTCCCCAGCAAAGTCTTGACACTAATTGAACGAGTAACGTACAATGCAGTTTCTACACGGAGGAAGTGACCTCTACTAAGAACAAGTTAAATTAAAAACGAATCTTCTTTTTCATTTTTACTCCGACTATCTTCATAATTCGCTGGCAATATTCTTTTATACAATGAAAGAAATATTCTTTTAGATCTGTCTATGGCACTAACGAATTTATCTTTCTACAGTCGGTAATTTATAACTGATCACAAACATTCGACTATTGGACAATCGCTGCTGAATGATAAATCGGTAAACCCATAACCAGCATCGTGAGTGCTGGTCATAAATATATAATTAATAACCGATTTGTTATGAACACAACGAGCGAAACGGATCGCTTTTAAATAAAATAGCACATGTTTTGAGATGATTTCAGCCTATTACGGTTTAAAGGATAAACACATTTAAAGTAGGATAGCAGATAGCTTAAGCTTAATAATAAAGTTCCGTTGATTCGTTTGGAGTACGGGACTCTAAGAAATACGGTAAGTGAGGATATATAATAAACAACTTACTTGAAAAGCGATTGTGTTGAAGAGGCACAACAACATTCTCAGTGGCAGTCGTGCTTTGTATGACTTGTGTGCCCATAGTCTGTGTGCTCCCGCTGTGATGCCCAATCCCGTGCATATGTACAAGACGAACGCTAGAAATAAAAAACAATATTGGTCATAATTTGCTAGAGCATACTGAAAATAAAACATTACGCCACAATAACGCTGCATTTAGGAAATAATGACTTCAGATATTTATGGAAAAATTAAGTTTAGAATCTGTTTCAAAGGCTTAGCATTTTTTAAAGGCTCCTAGATAACAGAGGAAAACCACTAAGTAATTGTAATGCGTAAATCTTTATTCGGTTTTCAAAAGCTAGTCAAATATATTTTGGCTCAGTAAAGTATCTGACTTATTCACATAAATCTATTTGTTGCATAATTATGTAGAAAATTATGTAAGTGTATGTAAATTCAATACAACTGATATACCGGTTACTTATTTATAATTTGACACAGTGCATAATTAATTATTGTCACAATACTTAATTCTAATGTGAACAACAATTTGATCCCTCGGTTGTGCTAATGTTATGTAATTATTTTATATTTATCTAATAGGTGCCAATAACTATCCTGCTTCTTTACCTTTTTGATTAGTCTTTTTTATAATCCGTAGCTAACTTAATCCTTTTTATCAAGATACTTAATTTTTATAAAATTTACATATTACTTGACACATGTTCGCATAAATGTATCAGTCAGAAATAAGCGTCAATATCAGCTCACTTCAAACTTTCAAAGTGCCAAATTTTCGAAGCCATCTTTGTGGCATAAATCCTGTATGCCTCATTTATCATTAACAAAAACTTAGCTATGGCTCGGTGACCTTGACCGCAATGTATATTTACGCAGCCGCGTAACTCGACAAGCATTACGAGTTCCTACCTCGAAATTCAAAACTTCCTTGAATACGTAGCGATGAAAAGAAGTAAACACTAACTTCATCTAAGCCTTTAGAAGATAAATATCCAGATTGATTTTTACCTTTTATGTCCAACTGTTATACTCGTAATTGTCTATAACTATCGTTAGGTACATCCTATAAAAAGGCTTTATGAAACCTTTAAGTAAATGCGCTCAAAGAATATAATATTTTTTTAACTAAATAGTTGTATCGTTGAAGAGTGTTAGAAAAAGATCTATCTATATATTATTACGTAAAGCAAAAACTTTGTACCCCTTTTTACGAAAGTTGCGTGGACGGAGAAGTGTGAAATTTGGCACAGTTAAAGTTTATATGGAGAAGGAGAGGTGAATCCTAATATTTTTATAAAATATCCATTAGAAATACATTAAATTAATGGAAAAACACTACACGCACACAACCATGCATTTGACACACGCAGTCTTATCGCGTTCGTAGTATTTCGGCATTGTTCGACTGATGTCGTAGAATTCTTCATTACTATGGTTACATATTATGTATGTGTAGCATGTGAGTGGTGACTAAATGAAATGTGATTGTGAGGGTATAGTTATAGACAATATAACCTTTATAATAATTAACTAACTTAAAATTTAAATCAATTATTGTGTAATTTTGACCTCTTGGCGACCACTAGTAAAAATAATTACTTGTCAGTTTAGTTGTCATTTCTTCGAGAATGACGAAGGAAAATGAAAATAATGTAACAGTAACTTTTGTTACAATGTCTCAGAGAAAATTGTAGAAGGTCAAGAAACTCGAATTAGTACTTCTAATGTAATTTATAATATTAAAACAAGCAAATAAAATTATTTGACATTTTGAATATAGAGTTATGCTGTTAAAGTCAAGATTAGTATTTAACCTGTTTCATAATAGTGAAATTAAACTACTTATACGAATTCCATCGCGTGTTTATTTGGAAAACACTACTATTACATAATACTATATTTTATAACTGGACAAACATTTACATTACTACTGTATAAAGTCATTTACATAATTAATTACAGTAAATAATGTTTGTAATGCAAAAAGTTGATATTGCCAGACAACCAAATACTCGTAGCTACTCTTTTTACAATACTTTTAACAAATCGGTGTATAATATTTACTTTTAGAACTTCTAGAGATCATCGATATATTTACGTAATTACCTATGTAAACTTATAAAACATAACAGTGACGGCGACCGTATTTTTTTAATTCAATACAACTAGGAAATTCCTGCCATTTTTTCACTTGCAAAGAAGTTTGTATTTATGAATTTTTTAGGATTACTAGAAATATGGCCTTGAAATGACTACCTTCATGTTGATGATTTGAGTTCATATTAATAGGTATCGCAATATGAAAACGGTTTTAACTTCTAGATCAGAAGTGATATATTCGGCTACCACTGTTTTTATCAATTTTTATGGTAAAATATAATCTAGTGATAATTATGTCAAAATTAAATTCATAACAGATAATATAAATTATACCTACAGACCTGAGTAACATTATTCATATAGTTCTTTGGTTCTCATGCGTGTTGGCCTGCCAAATCATGTGACTAATAAATTTTATATAAATTAATAATATTATGGTAATCATTTACAAAATCTAATATACAGTATTTGAATTAGCTAAACGACGATCTATTTATAAATTTTACTGAGCGCCGGCTTTTCAAAACCAATTATTGTTTAAAAAATATGATAAAGAGCCGATTAACTTACTATCAATGATAATCCGAAACAAAAATTGCCTAGATTATATATATGTATACACTAAAGAAAACTAGTTGTAAAAATCGTAATTTACATAAATATGGTTGGAAGATAATTACAAAACTGAATCTACTTACCGAATAGTTTAGTAAACCACATTGCTTTGAAAAGGAAGAGGTATGCCCCATATACTGCTCCTAAGTGTAGATATGCGAATATAATAACGTTTCTCCATACGATCTTCCATTCTCTTTTTTCTGCCGATGGTGGCACGATAACCGGCGCCGCATCAGCGTCATCGTTCACCGCGTCTGACTCGTACAACACCCACGAGCCTTTCGTCTGCCCTTGAGGAGGCATTGTATCTGCAAAACATAATTATCATTTTGAGTTCTAATGAATAAACAACAATATAAAAAATTAATAGTTAAGGTAGCCATATTGTACGCAATCATATTGTATCATCAATTTCTGTATTTACATTTTGTATTATGTTAACGTATGTAAGTTTAAAGTCGCAACTCATTGAACTTTAAATATATTTTGTAGTCGATTTTTCCTTATATATATACCTACTATATTCTCTAGTTATTAATTAGCAATGTTCGTTTTTGGTTTTTGTATGAAAAATAATCGGCATATACAACAGCATTTATTATGATTAATGAATATATAATAGTAGATTATAATTGTCTTTATACATGTTTACTGCCTTGTCGGTCCAGTGACATAATTTTGCGCAGTTTATACCCAAACTAGAGGGTCGATCAAATTCTCAATAGCAATACAGAGTTCGAAAATGTATATGGTACAACGGTCTATAGCCGTCTAAGACTGCCTACGCCTTCGGAGATATACTGTTTCAGTCTGTGTAGAAACATTTAAAACAATATATATGTACAACTGTATAATTTAAAACAATGTATACAACTGTATAATTTAAAACAATGTATACAACTGTATAACTTTTGCATAAAGTCTATGAAATCTTTCTACTGCATTTAATAAGTTAGAAACTTACAGCGTCTTAAGTTGAATGTGGGATTCAAGAGATTGTATGCAAGATAAAGTGCGCTAAATCCTACCAGTCACGACTATATAAAGTGGCAGCGAAGTCTTCCATTTTATATCCTGAATAACTAGTTCAAAAACTGATTTCTTGCACGTTTAAGTTCATTCTCTTTCCGTAGCTCAAATCACAAGCAAGGCTGTAGCTTGTAGGTTAAGTTCACGAAAAATACAAAATATAAACAAACTACGAAATCTCCAACATAAATTAAGCCTTATTTCCAAATTAAACTTATTAAGTTCCCAAAAAAATATTCTGAACACAACACAATTTAACAATTACTAATTATTCTGGTTTTTCAAGTCATCAATATTTACTACGATATTAATTATTTATTTATTTATTTCAACACATTTATAATATCTTCACAGGATATCCTAAAACGATATTATAAGCTAAATATACATAATATAATATAAATAAGACAATAAGATAAAAAAATTACAACTTTAACTACAACACGTTGTACACATAGTATCATAGTAATGCAATTCTTGTTACACTGTTGTAATAGCTTTAATTTCATTTTCTATTAACCTAACAGAAATGAGCGTACCAGTATCTCCTTGAAGTATGTGCTACAGCATTATAATGTTATCGTATAATGAAATATAGACACCAATTACCAACCCATAAAAATATACAGTTGGCAGACCGTATGATTGTGCATCAACGTTCATTGAGAATTATCACAACTATACGATATGATATTACTCGTATCTTTCAAAAAGTCAAGGAAATCTTGATATTCAGGTTCCCAAATATGATCTTTTATAGCAGATGTGTTCAGTTAATGAACTAAGGGTGATAATAAATAAATAATAATAATACAATTGTTTATTTTCAGTAACAAAAAGTACATTTTTACAATTTAGGTAATTGGAGTCACCTGTTAAGCAAAAAATATGCTTGTGATAGTAGGCTACGCTACTCAGAAGAACGGGTACTTATATATGTAATTAACAAATTAGAGCTTTAACATTTATAAAAGAAAAGTAATTAAAATAAAAAAGGAAATACAATAAATACACTGTACCAGATGTGTGTGTGTGTGTGTGTGTGTGTGTGTGTGTGTGTGTGTGTGTGTGTGTGTGTGTGTGTGTGTGTGTATGTATGTGTGTGTGTGTGTGTGTGTGTGTGTGTGTGTGTGTGTGTGCGTGCGTGTGTGTGAGTGTGTGTGTGTGTGTGTGTGTGTGTGAGTGTGTGTGTGAGTGTGTGAGTGTGTGTGTGTGTGTATGTGTATGGGTGAGTGTATTAGGCCTACTATAAAACACTTTCACTTTGCTCATAGCTCAGTATTTTTAGCCAAAGTGTTAATGTTTTCTTACATTCTGCGTATGTCACGGGGTATATTTTTAAGTCCTTGTTTATCAGGTTATATAAATGTGAAGACTGCCGTGGGTATTGAGGTGCAGGAAGCGATCGAGCTGTGCAGCTGTGATACTAATATAATTAACATGTAGATACGATGAAACAGAGCAATAACCTAGTTATTGCGCTAGTGGCTCTAGGGAGGACTATTATTGATGCCTTGATAGCGCAGCGGTACTAAATTCGAACCCTGACTTAAACTAGCTGAAGTTAAAAAACAAAAAATATATGTATTTATTGCCACCAAGGACATTGACATAGATTGCTCGTACGACAAGACATAAAAATGTATTACACAGTATGTTCGAATTATTGTTGCCAAACTAAGCTAAAGCTTGTATTTTGTATTTTTCACACTTTGGCACAAGGTACAACAAACAAAAAAGAAACAAGGTTTATAATATAATATTACAAGAGGTATATGAATGTGGGCGTGTGTGTGTTGGTGCGTGTGTTAGTGTGTGTCTTGGTGTATGCAAGTGTGTGTATCGGTGTGTGTGTGTAAGTGTGTGTGTAAGTGTGTGTGTGCGTGTGTGATTATGCAAGGAATGTGAGCAAATCTTCAGTTAATTATTTCTATAAGTTTTCGACTATTTATATGTTAGACATGTAATGAAATTATACCAACAGTTAGTACATATCGCGTCCGAACTTTGTCGAAAAATATGCCAAATAAGTTTTAATTTTATGAGACTGAACCATTCAATTACAGTATCTATTTATTTAAATAGGTATATACAAAAACAAAAACAATAATTTGAAGATAACTCAAGAAAAACAAATTTAATCTAATCATTTACTTATTGGTTGGTATACTTATTACCTCGTGCCTTTTCGACTATATTATACTATCGAAAAGGTACGAGGTAGATAGCAAAGTTTGAAAATAGTCGATTAGATTCATAACTAATTTCCTACGTCACGCAGGAATTCATTGGTACCCACCAATCTAGGTCCCATATACGTACTAGGCGTACTACGTAAAAGAATAAAAATATAATGAACTGCTCTCTTGAAGCAAGATAACAATATGTAAGAAGCTAAAGGATAAACATAAAACTCACACATAGAAACGTAAATAAGTACGTATTAAGAAATGTTTATGTCCTTATAAAATTGATCAAAAAACAATGAAATTGATGTCATTTAAGATAATTTCGCAATCGTATGATAGTGAGTGATTTGCCTATTTGAGGCGTTTTCCTATGAAATCCTATTTTCTATCAACAATTGTTTGTCGTATTCAAAATACGTGGAAACCCCAGATAAAGCTACTCAACTTACTCACATTATTTGTATTTGTTGGCTGTTTATATAAACAAAAAATATACAAGTCATTCCTGCATACGTGGGTATGAGCCATTATCAAACTTACGATCCAAAATTGAAATATTTAAGCAAATGAGATTAAATTCGTTATCTTCATTAGAATATAATTAGCAGATTAAATATTATACTAACATTATTAGATATATTATTTGTCCTTTAAAGTAAAGTATATTTTACCATGGAATATGGAAAATTAAGTCATATATTATGGAGATACAAATCTCGAAAACTAATCGATGGATCGACAAAAAATTTTACACCACGTTTCTATGGTGTTCTATATATATTTTATCTTGAAGTTTCTATGAGAATGCAATAACACCGAAAAGCAATGGACCAAAACTGATATTACCACACATTTGTAAATTTCTGACTACATTTATAAATTCTTTAAATATTATTATATTTCATAATCATAATGTAATGGTACCTAATGTAAAACATATTTTTTACGAAACGTTAGTCGATACAAGAGCGCTAAGCGAAAAGAGGCTTAAAACTCATGGCAATTAAAAATGTTTATATTACAATACTTTGTCTTCACGAAAATTTATGATAATGTGCTTCTAGCAGTTTTTGTACCTCCTATAAATATACATTTGTACAAAATAGTTTGAGAAACTACTACATATTGAAGCCGCGGTTAAATTTCATCCTCAGGTCCCAAGGTCGATACCCGGTAAATTTATTTAGCTTTCCCGTCAAGTAATGCTTGTAAGATGACAGTTAGCGTGTTTACGAAATTTTATCATGATCGGTTATAATAATTAGATATTAGAGCAAGTCACAATTTTATGTCTACTTATTCATTATATTCTACTTTGTGGACCGGCTACCGATACCTGCTGATTCTGCTCAAATATTAAATAGTAGAGCAGCAAATCTACATTTTGTCTATAGTATTTTCTCAGGGAACGATTACTCTTGGACTGCGGGCACAGTTCCAACGAGATACTTCACAAAAGGCCTGATTTGACAGAATAAGCTGCAAGTTTTCCCGCGTCAGGCAAGCTTTGACACTAAGCCGTATATTCGGTAATCGCGCTAGCGCTTATCACATTTAAAGCACAGAAACATCGTTGTTTTGTTGTTACTTTATATAATTGTTGTTTTGAATCATAACAATATCTGATGTAAAAACATTATAGTATACCGACCGACATTGCATCATTATATTAGTTTTGTAATCTTTATAAATATTCAATCTAATCGTTTATTTACACATAGTGCTTCCATATGTTTCAATTGTTATGTATATATTCAAATTTTCGTAACAAAATTATAAATACAAGTAGGTACACTGCGCATGCAGCGTATGCTTTATAGTGTATACACTGACGGACTCATAAACTGCATCAATGTTCAAGACACCTTTGAAATAAACATTTTAATCAAGTATTCAAACTTGTTATACAAATTTAAATTGAAACCTATAGTTTGGCTCGATAACTTCATAACAGCGTAGTATCATATCCTTAAGTGTATGTTTGTATATTTATTTTCATTTATTTATTTATTTGTTCTATGGAAGACTTACAGCTAAATTAACAGATTAGCAATAGAATAGTGACAGAAAGCCAATTACAGGTCTTCGCTTATATAAAGTTAATTAATAATTAAGTGTGACTGGTTTAAGTTTACCGTACAGTACAGTCATACATCCATATATATTATTTATAAATGCCTAAAAATGTGATAAAAGAATTAAACATTATCATAACCAATTGTATCTAAAATAAACCACTTATATATGAAATTAAGGCAAGAAAAAAAGTTAAGGCTCAAGCATCTTGCTGCAGGAATATTTACAAATGGATCAAGATTATGCTGTTCATACAATTTATTAAAAGTTCTACTCGCTCGCACAGTAAGTGTTTTGTCTATAATTAGTAGAAGTATGTGGAACACTTATTGGGGGTAAAAGCGAGATGATTTGTAAGGAACGTTAAAGCCAATGTTGTATAATAGATCGGAGCAATTTATATCATTTTTAAATATTTTTAATTAAACTAAATAGTCGGCAATTTCTCTACGATTCTGTAGTGGCAACAGATGATACTTTTTACAGTATTCAATGTAATTATTGGAGTCGTACGACATCCCCTGACGAAAGCATTATACTGGAAAGGACCTATCAATTTTTTTGAACAAAAACGGTAAATGTTGCAAAAATTGGTTTTGGTTGGTTTATTAAAAAATTGATTATTACAATAAAAATAAAGGTGAACTCAGGTTTTCTTTTTCTTTTATATTAATATTTCCTCCACGTGCCCTTATTACAGATTCTAATCGGTTCCGCATAGATCTGATTAGGGTTATTAAACGGTCTTGCGGAATATTGTTCCATTCTTGTGAAATCGCTATTCTTGATGATGCCACTGTTGTGGGCACAGAAATTCTCAAATATACAGCTTTTTTTAAACTGTCCCAAATATGCTCAATGGGATTAAAATCTGGGCTGTGTGTTGGCCAATTCATGGTACGTATCCCAACCTCTCTGCAATATTGTCGAACTTGTACAGCGGCGTGGGGTCGGGCATTATCTTGCATTAGAGTAAAATTTTTTTCTATTAATCCCATGTAAGGTACCACGTGAGCTTCTAAAACCTCTGTTATATAGCGTTGTGCCGTCAAACCACCTCTTCTATCGTTTTGACGAACCATGTCGATGAACACAAGTTCAAAATCATAATGAAAACAAAATCGAAATGCCACCGCACACCATACACGAACCGCCTCCAAAAGGAACACGCTCCTCAATGCAACTTTGAGCATATTTCTCCCCGCGTCGACGATAGACTCTTCTGCGACCGTCTGCACCATTTAATATGTCCTACACTCATCGGTGAACAATATGGAGGCCCATTGCTCTTCAGTCCAATTAAGATGTTCACGCGCAAATCTTAAACGAGCTTGTCTGTGAGCTGCAGACAGATTTGGACCATTTGCTGCTCTAAAAGGGGTTATTGCCGCTTCCTTAAGCCTCCTTCTTATTTTTCGTGCACTCACGTTTACTCCACGCACTTCATTCAGCTCTGTTTTGATGTTTACTGACGTGAGGAAACGATTTCGTAGGAAAGTTGAAACAATAAATCGGTCGTCATGACTGGTGGTTGCTCGAGTTCTGCCGGTACCGGGTCTCCTTTTGTAACAACCGGTCTCTACAAATATTCGGTATACTCTAGAAACCATATGGTATTATGGTTTAAATTTAAATTTCTAGCAATCTTTCGCTGATCCGAGCCTTCTCGCACCAATGCCACAATTAGAGCGGCTTGTTCGGACGAAGTATCCATATTTATGGTTACGAAACTTTTGTTGAGTTTAAAAGACTAATAATCAATACTATCGGTAACAATAATTTAAATAGGAGATGAAAAAATAACAAAAACAATTAATTTCAAACTTTACTCTAATAAGCTAATAACACACGAATTTGAGACTATGCATACATTTTATTTTCCCAGCTATAAATTTATCTTTTACTGCAGTTCTATTTTAAAATATTGCTTTTTTTATGATTAATGGACAGTCTCAACATTTTCATTTAGTTTAACCTGTTGTATGCCAGAATACCAGACATAATAGAAAAAGCATTGTGTCTCGCGCAGATCCACGTTCCGGCATACCAGAGGTTAATCTAAAAAATTTGTATACTCATCAAAAATATTAGTTCGAAAGTAATCCTGAACTTTGATGTAGTTTATGAGTCCGTCAGTGTATATGTGTTCTTTCGTTTGTCTTTCAAGATACATTTAAAAGAACACACTTTCTAATATCCTGGGGCAGCACCTAAATTTAGGAATCGAGTCCATAACTCTTGGTATACTAGTATAATCAAAGCTTCCACTAAAATCACTGCGCCATCCAAGCAATTAATTTATTTCTATGTCTAAAATGTTCAATGTTTGCTTTGTCCTCTTCTTATACTTTAAAACGTATTTAAAAGAGGTTGCACCTTATATGGCGCCGTATGATTGCAGTCCCTTGCATAATACATAACTAAATAATATAATATGTCCATAATTTATTAAATAGCCATTATGTCCAAAATATAAGCGTTTATTCCATCATATTGGTCTACTGGCATACGTGAATGAAATATAATACTTCAGTCACATATGCACGCTTACAAGTCCTTTATGTCGATATGATTTATTTTCATTTTTATTCAATGAAATTTCTAGAGCATACTCAGACTTCTAACAATTGAGGAAATTGCTGAATCATCCTTAATTAACGTTACAATTCGATACCGCTTCATAAACTCACTTTTGTAGATGATTCACCTGAAATAGATCTCCGTTCGCAATATGAATCGCACAGCCTCATAAATCTGAACTGAAGCGTAGTGACCTTTCATTCATAACTCTACATAATATGAGACGAGCTCTGAGAATCGTAAGTCTGATTCCATTACAAATGCACACGCTTTTAGGAATTCTCGAATATACATATGTACACGAGGTTAACGCTGCCATAATGTACGAAGTACATATATATTCCAATGAATTATTAATATGACTCGTATGTAAAATTAAGCAAAAGCTATAGGTATTATATTAGATGTCCAATAAAAATGATTAATTACTTTACAGTTAAATAAAAAAAAAACAAAGCAGATGAGTTCACAACGAATTCAAGTATAAAAAATATATAATATATATGTTGCTTTACTGTTGTATACTTCATATACAGTTTCATATAGTTTTAAGTATACGAGGTCATATTTCACTTGCTGAAGTCTGAATTATTATTAATTTAATACGACTTATAATGTTGCAATGCATTGATTTCATACGCTTGATAAAAGCAATTTTGTCTTTTACTCCTAGTTTAAACTTTTAGTTTATTGAACCAAGACATGAGGATGCGCCAATAAACACTTACAAGACTAGTACTTTTTAAATCCTTATAACTTATTATTCATGCAAGTCGATATATACATAAGCCCATGTATCTCAAAGAGATATCAGACAGAATTTTGCAATAAGGCACTATGTAAACAACGAATGACTATTTAAATTTTAACGCTGAATTTTATTTGTATATTTTATTGTTATTACGTATGCCTCGTGATATGTTTTACCAATCAATCTATATGAAACAAACTCTTGACAAACAGAGCACCGACCGATAGTATCATTATCGACACAATGATACAATGATCATTGTGTCTATGTTGTATTTCTAAAACGTGTAGTGGAGATCATCGAATTAACAATAGCTACACTAATATTATAAAGCTGAAGAGTTTGTTTGTTTGTTTTTTTGGTTGAGTCTAATCTCAGGAACTACTGATTTGAATTGAAAAATTATTTTAGTGTTGGATAGCCTATTTATCGAGGAAGGCTAGCATCACGCTATGACCCACAGGGGCGGCGCAGTAACGATCCACGCGGGTGAAACCGCGGGCACATCTAGTATTATACATATATTAGCTTTTTGTCAGTAACAGTACTTTTTTGAAATATAATATAGCCTATGTTACTCGGTGATAATATAGCTTTATAATGGTGAAAATCTTTCAAATCGGTTGAGTAGTTTTGAGGTAAACACTAACAAACAAACAAACGAACAAAAAATCAAATCTTTCCTCTTTATAAATAAATATAGACTATATTCGGTGGCAGATAAAAACTTGTCTTAAAAACTGGAACAGCATGCCTGAGTGTCATTAATATCACAAATAGTATATTTTTGATTGATATTGTTTAGCTCATATTTAACATTAATTAGATTAAAACGAAAATGAATTTTAAAGGTTTCTCTGATAAACGCGTTAGGTCTAAGCAATTTGGTTTTCTAATGTAAGTATTTTTATTAGTTTTGTCTTAAATATCGTATTATTGGCATATGGTACCTATAATAGATATTTCTTTCTTAACTTGACTTTAAGGTCTTTCTAAGATATATTATATTACTATACAATTTAAGGACCGTTTAATCAGCGTTCTTAAAATCACGTGAATTCGTTGTTTCTTTATGACGTGCATATTCTATATGCATATTTTCTTAATAATTATGTGTAACAATGAAATTATTATTTTGAACATCCACATCGCATAGAAGATTACTCATAGTTGAGTTCAAGGTCATCCTTGAACTCGGATATGAGAAATCGCTCATGCGTTATAACTGTTATAAGTTCAAAGATAATTAGATGGAGAACTAATACCTATTATAATTGCGAATGTGATTTTGTTTGATTTTTACGCTTTCACGTCTTAAATACTTGACCGATCATCGTGAAATTTTGCATATAACGTTGTCAGGAGTGCAGAAAAGGACACAGGGTAAATTTCATCCAAAAGATACAGTTAATTAATATTAAAATAAGCTTCATTTCCGTGAGCTTAGCAACGAGCAAACTCTCCTAGTCTTCTATACATCCATTGCAAGTTATGTTACTATACCGATGTTCTAGAGCACGCGTCATTTTTCTAACCGAACGTATCCAGGAGATCTTACATAGTCTCTGTGTGTGTTATAGTGAAATGCCACCACAGCCTGCTTTTATCTTCCCGGACTAAGCTTTCAAGAAATACTTAATAATAACACTATAAAATCACAGGTCAAAAGCAAAGATAAGCTCAAAATTGTCGACTTGGGGCGTGAAGATGATGAAAGAAAAGTGAAGACCTCGAAATTTGCCCATTTGAGTTGGCAACTCAAATGTTCAAACGGTAACGAAATACACAGTTTAATATTTTGATTATTTGCTAACGAAAGTAATAAACCTGTAACTGTTTTTTTAAATTCGCGTATAATGACGACATTCCAATAAATCAATGGTAATACACTAATACGCTCACAAATGCCATTGTTATCGAGTCTAATGGACAAAGATTATTCATTAACAATGATGTTATCGGATAATATTTATTGATGAGTTGTTTGTGAAGAAAGGCCTTTACTGCGAAATATTATTTTACAATCACTAAAGGCGAACGATTAAACGTATAAATTATGATAGCATATATAATTTAGATGTTATCTTTTTAGATATAACATATCGGAGTATTAATGAACCAAAGGATTTTTAATTTTCCCAAACGTATTCTAAGATCTAGCCCTAACCTCCGCTCATCTGCAAAAATATATATTCGTGACTATACTAAAGACCCACACCGTTTACGGACTGGCCAAGCCTCAGATAAAACTATACGGAATTTACATTTGAAATTTGTGGTCTGAAGTATTTCTGGAAAATACTTCTTACACCTAACTAATAGTAGAGCCTCGCTGATTTCAGCATGAATGGGCCGGCTCGACCGGGGAAGTACTACCCCTCACAGAATATTGACGTGAAATAGCAGTGTTCCTACTGCTGTATTTCGTTTCGTGAGTGAGAGTGCCGCAGGCCCAGTCATCCTCTTTCCTCCTTCCCACTCCTTCTCCTTCCCACTTCCTTTTTTCCTAAAGGGTCGGTAACGCGCAAGTGATGCCTTTGGTATTGCAGGCGTCTATAGGCTACGGTGACCACTTACCATCAGGTGGGCCGTATGCTTGTTTGCCAACATAATTGTATAAAAAAAAATGGGAATGTGAGTTTGTTTGTTTGTATTTTACGCTATCACACTTTAACTTCACAATCAATATGAAATTTTGCATACACATTGTCAGGGGTACAGAAAAGGGTACCTTATACCTTCACCCAGAAACCTATATTTAGCCGAGCGAAGCCGCGGGCAAAATCTACTACATTTATATTTTACAAAAAATTGATTATAATAATCGTTAAACTAAGTGTGTGTAAAGGAGACCAACTTCAAATTACAGTAGTGTATATAACATTGAACTTGCGTCAGCGAAATACATATTTAATGAGAGCAAGGTGAACGTAGGTAATTCAAGTTAAGCGATTGGCGCGAAACCACAAGAAACCTAAAAGTGCTGGAATCTCGTATAGGAAGGTCGAGTAACAATTCGTTGAGTGAATGATATAACTAAATTTATTGGCAATATATACACAATAGGACACACTGGACTTTGGCTGCAATACAAAAATACTTAACGTTCAAAAGAACAGTAAATACTTTTAAGTGCCAATTCTCGCAATAAAAATTAGTGTTGATCTAGTCTTAGAGTTAAGATATTACAAATGGTATTCCTCTAAAATAAAATACCTTATCAAAAGTTATAATTCAGTTCACATTTAACGTTTAATAGGCCAGATCGTCACTCTATTTTGGACAGGTTTAATTACAAAAATGTACCCCCAGACGTAACGACTATATTCTATGTGTGTAGTCTTATTATTTGGTATATATCTGTAAGTATGAAGGTTCGTCTATTCGAAGGTATTTTTCCAATGTTATTTATTTTTGCTGGTATCATTAGAGATGCGTCATAGACGAAGAGAAGGTGAACCTTTTCTTTTTTTTTTTTTTTTTTTTTACGTGTTGGAATGCATGACGCATACCCCTCCGCGGGGGCGGGCGGAGGGGTTATGTCGGACTCGCCGGGGTAAAATGAGATGTTAAGATGATAAAGTACCTCCCGGAATACCGACTAAACCTACCACGGTGTTCCTCGATAAAACCACTATCGACGGGGCCGCGCGAATCACTTTCGCATGCGGTCGCGACCCCGCCGAGGTTTCAGCCCGCCGTATGAAACGGCAGGCCACTACACGAAAGACCTACCCTAAAGGCACTTCTACCACTCCCTACTGTCCCCCCTAGAGGGGAGACGGACTCAACACAGAGGCGCGCGTGGGAACACGCACGCCGCCTCTCGGACCTGGTGCTGAACGGATGGCGGGCAGGCCCACAAAGCCCGCCACCCCCAGGTCAAACCTCAGGGTGGCTGGAGGTCGTCCCGCGCCCTGCGGCGCCCGGTACTGCGGTTGGGGAGAGGGTTCAAACGCTCCCTCTCCCGCTCCGCCGCCTCCTTGATGGAAATGACTTCCTCACAAAAGGAGGCGACGGCGTTCCACGACCTCTCACTCCGGACCATAGACTGAACTACGGCCGGGAGCGAGAGGGCAACCAATCCGACTGCCGCGATCAATTCACGGCGCTGCGATGCCCAGGCGGGGCAAACCGCCAAAGTGTGCAGCGCCGTGTCCTCAACTACGTCGCGGCAGTCGCCGCAGTGGTGACAACCGGGCGTCTCTTGCCGGCGTATACGACACAGGAACTGGCCAAAACAACCGTGGCCAGTCATTACCTGTGTCAGCCGGAAGGTGAGGGCGCCATGGCGCCTCTCCAGCCACTCCTCAAACACGGGACTTACCGCCACGATCGTGGCGTGCCCGAAGAGAAGGTGAACCTTTGGTTACTTTCGGTAGCCCTCAAGATATTATGTAAATGCCAATTGTTTCCAGTAAGTGATTAAACTGATTAACATAGAATTGGGTAGTTTTTCTTTCTCCGATATCAGATCATCATCACGTTATTTTTAATAATTATTTGCTTTAGTGTAGAAGCGCGTGAATAATTTTGTGATCAGTCTATTTGTAAACAGATATTACTTATATTAATATATTAAAATCCTATTTCCTGATAACAATGCGATAATCTTTAAACAGCCAGGTGCACCGATTATCAAAATAAAAATATCCCACACGTACATATGTACGTACGCTTGTTGACGACGATCAATTAAAGTTATCTCGGTTCTCACGCGTGCTATGAGTATTTTGTTCAAAAGTACAAATCATTGCATACATACATAATAAGAATAATATATACATACAGAATAACACTTAAATTTGAATACTGAGATATGAACTGAAGTTGTTAGGCATAGTTGCGAACTTTGTGCTTCAACTGAGAAACCAATGTTTTTATTAAATCAGGTATCCTTGATGTCGTACGATCGATAGTTGTGCAAGCACTTATGGTTACGCAACCGTGGCTTTCATTGTTAAAATATATTTATTATTTGTAATAATTTATAAAAAGCACGCTTAAGTCTAATAATACAAATTGCAAAGGCAACATTGTCAATGTTTTAATCAAATTCGCTAATTGGATTTGGATTATACAAGTGTAATTTGACTATGATGCCAGAAAAATCTGTTTCTTTTTTTTTCATATCCTAACTAATATTATTAATGCGAATGTAAGGTTGTTTGTTTGTAACGCTTTTACGCTTTAACTACTCGACCGACCATCATGAAATTTCGCATACACGTTGTCAGGGGTACAAAAGGACATAGGGATACCTTTCATCCAGAAAAAGTACTGTTCTCGGGAGATAGAAAATTGACATACACATATTAAAATCTAGTTGTAATTATGTTATCTTTTTTAATACCTTTGTAAATATAGTTTCTTTATAAATTAATTTTTAATACATTCCAATCTATGCATTTTACATATGGATGTTTAATTAAAATCTATTCATAAGCTCGTTTTCATACATGCATATTTAATATACATGGACACAAAAAACATGTCTGCGAAAATAAGTTTGCAACGAACGCTAATATAACTATGAATCTGACTAAACGGTTCGTTGCCTTACGATATTTGTAAGAAAATTATAATGTATATATATTATGTATATCTATTGTTATAACTAGTTAATCAACTAGACTTATGGGAAGTTATAAAAAACGAGGTTAGATAAACAAACGCGCTAAAATAATATATACAGAAATTTAAATAATTAATTCACAACACAATGTGGCACATAGCGTCTAACTACTATTCCAGACTCCTTTCTTCTCTCTTCTTCGTTATCGATTGTCGATCTTTTGTTATGATAAAAAAGCTATTATAAGATTGTCTAATTTTACCTTATTCAGAGCAACCACTAAAAAGGTTTTAACAATACCACACTAGTAAAACGTTATCAAAAAGTTAAGCTCGTTAAAAGTATAGTATACAAAATCACTACTCGCAATAATAAAAACAGCAGTTTAAGAGAGCAAAGTTCGCACTGTTACTGATCAGAATCTATCACGTTTGCGGCTATTAGCAATACATCGTGGCTAGCGTACATGTACATGTACATACGTACCTACATGATGTTTATTTGACCGCGGAGACGAATGCGCGGGAGTGGCGTGATCCCTGTGTGATGCGATCACAATCGGCCGACGATCACGAGATAGATGCCGCCTTGTGTACAATGAAAGAGGTGACAGTTCGCGAGCTCACGTTGCCATACAGTCGAATGCGTTATACGGTAACTTGCGTTATCGGTGCGACATTAATACAACCGACACTTTACCTAGCTCCCGTTCATCTCATCAATTATTAGTCATTTCTCATTTTCATTTCTGACGGTTTTGTTTAGATATTCTTTTATATGGAAAAATAAAGTCCAGAAATAAGTCATTTCTCTCGCTGTTGGTAATTCGATGGACTGACTGTTTTGCAAGTATTTCGACTAAAAAGCGTCTTCATAAATTTTCGTCATACGATCGCATTGTTACACCATGTTGCTGCATAGAATTATCTAGTTCGTATACGGCCGTACACGGCGCCGAGTATTTAAGGATGGCAAACAAAATAAAAAATGCCTCGATGTACGAAATAGAATAGTAAATTGAATTTTAATTTCACCTTGGTTTCTATTTGGTTCCGAAAGTTTCGATTAAAAACTGAAATGCTATAGTATTAATGAAAGAAAAATATTATATATACAAATATTATATATAAATACTTATGTATAATGACGATTTATATATATGCAAATTATAAATATTTATATGCGTAACACTATATATTAAGTATTATATTATATATATTTCGTATTATATTTTGTGACACACGCACATGAGGCACATTATACAAAATATGGATTGATGTTTCTAGATTCGTTTGCTTTACACCTTTACACATTTCTTGCGTATTGTGTATGATCACTGCACTTCAACCTGAATCGTATATATTAAACTAGAGCTGATGTAAGGATATGTAATAACAAAAAAACAGAGCCTAATAGGATATAATTTTTATAACCTATCTGCAAAGGAAAAAATTCTTAAGATTTATCTACAATTGTTATAAAACATTAGAATTAACGTTGTATCTCTCAATATTTCACGCTGTTTAATTAAGTAATATAACCAAAATATAATGCCCTTCAAACACATGTTTTTTTAATACGTTGTTACTTACTAACGCGATTAAATACTTATGTAATTGAAAGTATGAATACAATTTTTCCCGGATGTTTCGACCGACTTGCATCGGTCGTGGTCGTATCTTTAAATATTTACCATCCCAATTAAGACTCATTGACTAATATTACGTGTACAAATCACGACAGTCTATTTTTTTATAGTAGCTAGGACAACAATTCATCTAGTTAACCTAAGCTGTAGTGCCCTTCCCGTTCATTTGAAATATTATTATTTAATTCTTGCGGGTTAAACGGCCTACCGAATATTATGCCAGAGGTCGGCAATAAGATATTTAGATCTTTGAGCATTGTGGTTTTAAATATATAAATGGGATATAGCTTCCCTAGTCCAATGAAAACGTAGATTATTAGGGATGCCTACTCCCTCATAATGTACTTTTTCATTGGAAGGCATATTTAGTGCATGTTCGAGTATCAATGCCAACTTCGGCTTACAAGTTAAATTTCAAGTCTGTTTACTTAGTGCTACCTAGTTTACCTTTTAATTTCAAAATAATCATTTGCGTCGCCGAATGCTCAAGTTTAAAGCGTTAATAATACTTTATTCTGGGTAAAAACCAACAAACGTATTTTAATAATAGTTAATCAATGTAATTTTTTGGCCGTGGTTTAGTCGGTGGTAAATGGGTATTGGTTTGCCCCGTTTTATTGGAAACTAAAATAAACATATTTTGCGGAACAGCTCAAGGCTCATCTATCTTATCGTAGTTATAAAATTTATCTATTTCACATGGAAGGTCTAGATCGTTCTATATTTTGAAATAATAACAACACTGATAGATCTTATTGGTGAAATCTTGTGCCCAACATATTATAATAAAATGTTAATGTTATGTTATTTATAAATGCCACGTGCTATTGTGCACTTTCAGTGATGTTCGCAAAGATAATGAAACACCATATTTTGTATTATATTTAAAATTTGTGTTTTACCTACGTAATGATATTATGTGAGAAAATAAATTCTGACAATATAATGATTTGCAATATAGCTGGTTGTGATTCCTCAAATATTTTTTACATATTATACTTACAATATTTTATACACGATATAGCTTTTCCGATGTAATAAACTAATTATTGATGTTGTAAAATACAGAAATACTTGAAGAACTGCCTAGAAGTAGCCATTGCTGTGATAAATAAAGGAAATGGAGGCAGTATCATTTAAAAAAAAAATATGTAAACCTATATCGCTCCTAATTTTAAAGTCAAATCTAATGATACCTCATTTTAATGAGATAATATATTATAATCTATTCAATAAATGAAGCAGTATAAGCAATAACGCGTATCAAGAAATAGACATACATAGGTCCATTTACCATGGCAGTTCTGACTATTTATATGTATATCGGTTAAAGATACTGTGATTGGGAAAGCCTGTATATAGAAAATACGAAGATAATGATATATTGCATAGGTTCATATCCCTGAAGAGTATCATAGAGTTTTAAATCTAACATTTTGTAAACTATACATACTTAATAGTTTATACGAGACGATTATATTCATCATCAACTTGGCACAGTAAAAGGTTTTGATTAAAAATCTCTTTAAGTCGGATGTTCCAATTCCACTATTGAACTTGACACCGGTTGTCCCTAAACGTGAACCCTCGCTCTTAGTCTCATGTAAATAAAGCTTTTAACTAGCTTAACCGCATCGACCATAACCACCAAAAATGTATTACCGCGGTTGCTATTTATCGTTATAATAAACTATCGTTAAAGCGTTTATAGTTACTGCACGGCCCCTGTGGGTAATAGCGTGATGTTATATAGCCTATAGCCTTCCTTAATAAATAAGGTATCCAACACTAAAATAATGTTTCAATTCGAACCAATAGTTTCTGAGATTAGCGCATACAACCAAACAAACAAACTCTTCAGCTTTATAATATTAGTATAGATAAATCATGAAATAGCCATACACTTTTATAGATTAAGTATCAAGATTGCAAATCTCAAAACAATATTGTTTAGACATCAAAAAATAAATTCGAATCTTAATCTTTTCGTTAAATTTTGTACAATTTGACAGCATGAGGTTGATCTTTTCCAGTCAATCAAGTGTTTCATTAATTATTATTTTTAAGAATACGACAAGTTAATGTGTAAAGCAAAACTGAAACGAAAGCAAATATTTTTTTTTTAATCACCAGTTTATTAGAGTATTTTTTCGAATGCAATATTAAATGCACATTATAGCTTGGTAATGTAATAATTTAGCCCGTATGGTAAAAAATAAAACAAAGAAGTTTTGTTGCAGTTGAAACACAATAATAAAAAAAATGCAGGTACTAAAAGTAAAAAAAAACTAAATGTAGGTACTTACCGCAATTAATTTCTCCAAACACTTAGTAGATTAATACTATTAGTAATAGTATTAATGTATCACTGTTATTCTATCACTGGTAAGATGTGATTGATTACAGACGAACCGGAGGAGACTGCCGGCTGAATTTCCTGACGAGCGATTATATACAAATGCGATTTT
The DNA here is from genome assembly GCA_930367265.1 of Catocala fraxini. Taxonomy (NCBI): domain Eukaryota; kingdom Metazoa; phylum Arthropoda; class Insecta; order Lepidoptera; family Erebidae; genus Catocala; species Catocala fraxini. The sequence goes on from OV884031.1 coordinate 10,926,404, forward strand.
GTTATGTTACTTTACGACCGCGGGAACAGTTGCGCGCGCGCAGCGACCTGCCTTGACGTCACACAAGGACTAAGGGTCAAAACACACAGCCCAGTTGGCGTGGTTCGTTCGACCGGTGTACAGCGTGCGGGTTACTTGTTACTAGATATGTGATTTGTTTAGGGTTAACACTAACGTCATATTATTTGAACTATGACGTGCCTTTAGCGCTACAGTCCTTTCATGGTCCACTTAATGTCATGGAATTAGATTAACGAATATCACGTGTATTCTATACTAAAACTTATTAGTTACATAAATTTACATTTTTACTTTTTTATTATTCGGTTATTTACTATATTTAGATTAATTATATTTTATTATTATAAAATGAATGAGCCTGTAATTGTATTTTTTTAATATCTAGAGGCTTAATAATTTGTATGATCGCAGTAAAATTTGCTTAAATAATGCAATTGTACTGATTTTATAACCAACACTCGACTAGGATAAAAGTGTGTTATTTTGTATACTTTAAAATTGTGGCATATATGCAGAATACACGCAACTCCTAAATAAATATTTTTGAACTGTATTTATTTGGTTACACTTAAAAAATGATCAGACTTATAACTAAGAAACAGATATTTTTGTAAGATCCATTTATATTTATCTTCTAAACTAAGTCGCTAACCGCAGCTTAGACAGTCAAAAAATGAAAATATGACACAACAACTTGTAATGTCACGAAATAGAGAGGAAATTTAAGAAGATATCTTTTTAAAATTAGAAATCTTGGGATAATTACATCAAATAATTTTCTTTTTGTTGATTTTATTTGACATAAACCTACGTATACATACATATGTCTTTAGAACAGTAACAAAGACTGAATTAATCAAAATATTCTCTGCGACTTATAGCTTGTCTGAAATAAAGGTCAACCATTTACAAGTACATAGTTACGTAACTTGTTCGTATTATCTAATGTAAGAAATAGTGAAAATGCAAATTCACGCTGTCACGCCAAAACAAATAAAAGTACTTAATTATTATTCATTAATTTTAAATACTCTTCGGGGCCAAGTTCACAATAACACAATACTGATACTGCCTCGGTGGCGTAGCGACAGAAATTCGACTGCTATGCCTAAGGTCTCGGGTTCCATACCCGTGTCGGACGAAGTGTGGTTGGGCTTTTCAGTTAAGAAATTCCGTGTAGCAGCATGGAGCCTAAAACTGTGCCCTAGCAATACGCTTGCCCTCCATCATCTAAAAACATAACTGGCGAGGTGTGACTGTAATACATATATGTGCCTCTTAGGGGATTATGTATATAATCTGATATTATATAAATAATCTCACGCCTGACATCTTATAATCCCTACAGGCGTGACATTATGTATATAATATCGGCCCTCTATTAAACTGTCTCACTGCTGGGCACGGGCCTTTTCTCACAGTAAAAAGGGATAGGCCATAGTCCACCACGCTGGCCTAGAGCAGTTAGCAGACTTCACATATCTTCGAGAACATTATGGAGAACTCTCAGACCAGGTTTCCTCACGATGTTTTCATTCACCGTTAAAGCGAACGATAATTAACAATTTAATACTCACATAACTTCGAAAAGTCAGAGATGCGCGCCTTGGGATCGAACTCAAGAAATCTGCGTTGCAGTCTAATGGTCTTTCACTAAGCTATCGTTGCTTGAGATTTTGTATAATTTATACAACCCATCACAACGACAAAGTCAGACTAAAAATACTAAGCTAGTAAGATGACACTCTAAAAATACACAAAATCATTAATGTTATATTGCTTGCAAACAGCAAATATGCATTAACTATATATAGTATCAAGATAAGCATAAAAGGGAATGCCCAAGCGATTAAGGAAAATAGTATCGGTATAAATATTACAGTGTCAAGATGAAAACTGCTGTTTAAGATTCGTATTAGAAGGTAGTTTAAGAAAAAATAAACCTCATGTACGTAATTTGCCGGGTTTCAGAGAAATATATACGTGAACTTTGTAAATCAAAATGTAGAAACTTACTTTTTATCCTTTAAATAACAGTAAGATTACGATCTAATTAAGCTATTGCTTACAGAATATAAATATATGTGTACGAGAGTACAATTTAAAGACTAAGTGACGTAAAGTGCCAACGGAACTCGCCATAGTAGTGATAATTAATAGAGTCTCTATCTCACAATCACTTTTCACAAGGAGTCTCTGTCTTACAGTTAGTAAAAAATACATTAAAGTGTATTTTTCACAAAAAGCATGGTTAATATAGCAATTGAACACAATAACACACACGAAAAATAACAAATTCAAACAAAACAGAACATATAATCTGATTGTCATTATTTTATAATTACCGGCGCCAACATTGGGCGCCAACGACACGATAGATAAGTAAGGTTACAGTGTTGCCAAAAATAAAATAATCGATTTACATTCAATTAAAATCGATAACTAGCCGCCAGCTTGAGCTGGCTAGTACCTAGTGATTCAAAGCTAATGTTTTATTTTATTAGTACTTGAGCTTCGTTTAGTTCGGGGCCAATGAAAAAATAAGTTTACAGGTAAGTTACGTACAGGTGACGATTTTTTTGGCAATAAATACTATCTTATTCCATTCTTTTTCATTAAAATATTTGTTTTACTCGTTGGTTTAAAATATATTATGTTATAGTATGTTTTTCAAAACTGTTTAATAATCACAAATAATAACAATATCGACTAATAGTCATATAGAAAATCAATTTACTTTAATGTTACCACAACAAAAAATATGTAACGAAAAATTATGATACAAACAACTAATATTTCACATTTATTTAGCCGGCAAATGTGAGACTCCAGATAACGTTATAAAATCATTATAATTATGAACAAAAATTATTTATATCATGAACTTGTGGTACAGCTTAGATTTTATTCATCAAGCGATACCGCATATTATTATGGTCATTCCCCTTTTCTTTGACACTATGTTTTTAGGTAACACGGAAGGTACTCAGTAGCGAGGCTTATATACATACAAAAATAATGTGTTTTGGTTATGAATTAATTTAAATACCTACATAATATATTTGTTCAGCTTGATGAAAATGAATAAACGAAAATGAAAAAGTATTTATTTCTGGCTTCTTTTTATTATAATATTTATAATGTGCTTATTCTATTTTAAGAATGTATTATACAGGAGTGAAGAAATTTGTTTGAAATGCCTTCCAGCGAAAGAGGTTTTATATAGCGAATTCGACATTTATCACCACCCTTTTTGTTGATTTCGGTAATAATGGAATGTGTAACATAAGATAATATCTCTTAAGACATTGAAACATAAACAATTTTCGAACTGTTAGCACATTAGCCTCCACATAAGTAAGTTTGGAGGAGTATCGATATGGAATATGGAGCAGACCCAGCACACGGCTCTCTGTGCTCTTTTGACCTCTAGAGTGTGGGTCTTAGCCGCACAACCCCACACACTGTCACAGTATCTTAAAACACATTGATATAGTGATATCTTCAAACAAGAGTAAAATGTGAGTTAGGTTCCCTGTCAGCCAGCGTCAGATTTAAAAATTCACCAGGCCTGACGCTTATTTCTCATGCTGTCTTGCTTAATCAAAAGTACTCTATAGTTGACCGCACGCATAGCGTTAAATTAGGTGATCGCTTAGCCACTGCCATAGCGCGCAGCGTTGTAGGTTCGATCTCCATACGGAACAAAATTCTGTGTGATCCACAGGGAGTTGTTCCGAATCTGAATGTTTTTCATGTCCGTTGTTTGAAATTTTGAATGTTTGTAAAATCCCCGCGATATAGGGACTCTAGGTCTAGGAAAAAGGTGGCTGGAGGTGACTGGATGGCGAAAACGGGAGATCGGGCCTTGTGGCGCACCCTGGGGGAGGCTTATGTCCAGCAGTGGACTGCAATAGGCTGAAATGATGATGATGATAGGGACTCTTGTTAGAGAAGGAGATATACTATTTAAAATATAAAAAAATAATTTACAATTATAACGTTTCGCAATTTTAATAAAAAAGCAATTTTATCATCATACTAAAGACTCAAATCCTTGCTAATATTATAAATGCAAATGAGAGTTTGTTCGTTTGTTTGTTACGTTTTCACGTATTAATAACTAGACCAGTCACCATGAAATTTTACATACATGTTGTCAGAGATACAGAAAGAGGACATGGTACTGTGCCTAAGTGATACAAATTTATTGAAGACATATTGTCTCGGTTTCGCTAGCATTAATCTCGTTAGATTAACGGTAGCGAAGTCGCAAGAAAAATCGAATAAAGAAATAAAAGTTTCGTTGTAATATTGTGTCGTTCTCATTGGGTTACCCAAATTTAAAGTAGGCTTCAGTCAACAGGCTCGCTGACAACGCAGCGATACAATTTATGCAGGTTATGGTTTTGGGAACGGCTCTAAATCATTCAGGCCGCACGTTTGTTAGTGGCTATGTAATATAATCTTAACTAATATATATATAATAATACGTGAAGCAAAAACTTTGTACCCCTTTTTACGAAAATTGCGCGGACGTAGGTGTATAAAATTGGGCACAGTTAAAGTTCATATGGAGGAGGGGCGAATCTTAATATTTATGTAAAATATGCATTAGAAATACATTAAATTGATAAAAAAACACTACACGCGCACAACCATGCATTTGACACATGCAGTCGAATCGCGTAACTATGGTTACATATATCAATATATAATGACATACATATATATAACAGCAATATCTTACAGGCAAACTTTGGTCGAATTTCGACCGCTAGTTAGTATAAATTCGAATGTGTATGTCAAAGTCAAAGTCAAAAATCATTTATTTATTTAGGTCACAAAGTAACACGAACATCAAAATATGTAGGTTAGTGAGTTTACTAAGTAACTGAAGCTAGATTTAGGTTAGTTACTAGGTACAGGCAAAGGGTACAGCCTATGAGAAGAAACCTGCAAGAAACTCACGGCCACTCATTTAAATTGCCAATAAAATATAATTTTACAACTCAAATCAACAAGGTATTGCAGCCATTATACCATATATTAACGACTATTAAAAAAAATTAAAATAATAACAAAAGTTACTTACTAGTATGAAGGAAATGAAATAATTAGATTTGGTAGAATTATTTTATATTCATCCAAAGAAACAGTAGGATGGCATAAGGGCGCATACACTTACACTTTGTGACAATGTAAAGGCAGTCCGTGACTAAATGCGGTTGTGGATTCATTTTTTTAATTTTAGTTCCAATAACAATCAAAATTAAAAACTAGATAACATCACGAATAATCACGAGGTACCTCTATATTACTAAATGGACTTATAAATAATACAGAACTTTGAATCCTGTATAGAATAAGCAACTAGTGCCATGAGTTTTTCCTTCCGGCATAGCTGTAATTCAACCAAAATCAAAATCATATTTATTTGACGAAATACTGTGACAAATGGTGTTACAAAGAATGGCATTAAAGGTGCGAGTATTTGGACCAGAGTAGTGGCATGCAAACATTGATAAAAGTATAATAAATTAATTATGTCAAGTCGAAAAATAAGTCAATTTATATTTATATTATATATATGTATATATATATATATATATATATATATATATATATATATTAAAATAAAAAAGAATATTAAAAGGTACTTTTGAATTTGAGTAATGGTAAATTCATTATTATATTGGGTAGTTTATTAAAAAAACGTATACCGAGTCCCGCAAATATATTGTGAACTTTATGTAAACGATGTTATGGACCTACCAACTTATGCTTCTAGTGTTTAAACTATGAATATTACTATTCATATTATATAAGTGAATATTATGTTTAATATATTATACTAAATAATTTAATATAATTGCAAGCAGCGGTACCGTAGTGGGAGAGAGTGTAGCTGTCCTACTCTCGGGTTCGATCCCAAGGCCTCTGACTTTTCGAAGTTATGTACGTATTAATTACTTAATTATCGCTTGCTTTAATGGTAAAGGAAAACATCGTGAGGAAACCTGCTTGTTTGAGAATTCTCCATAATGTTCTTGAAAAGCCTGCTAACCCGCGCGGGGTCAGCGTATTGGACTATGGCCTTATCATTCCCAAACTGAGAAGAGGACATAGAAGGCAAGCCTTGTTTATCATTTTGGTGGTCAATAACAACATATGTGTCACTTAACTTGACTGAGTTTTAGTAGTTTCGTCCCTTATTGAACGATTACTCAGAATTTCTCAACGTTCATGTCACAATAAATGTAATAAATTAATAAGTAATGTCGATCTTTGATCGCACTTCTAATGACCCGTCATGTCTACTACGATAAAACAATTACGATGTCACTTATTCAAATCCTAAGATATATATACATATATAAATCTATATATATATAAATCTATATATATATAAATCCTAAGATATATCCTAAAATACTAATTAAACAAACTTGTTAAATCAACTAGCCTACTCTACGGGTGTCGCAAAATACAACTATTTGAAACGCCTCAAATATTTCATAATGACTCATTAGAAGACACAGGAACTCATCTGAATTATTATTTTTACTTAAACTTTTAAACAACAATATTGATTGCCCAGAATTACTATCTAAATTTTAATTCAATATCTCTCACAGATATCCTAGAAAACCAATTATGCTCCTACATCCGCCTTTTCATAAGTCTGTTTTAGGCTCCAACTCCCTGTTTCACGGCTAAATAAGATGTGTAATCACTACAGTAAACAGATAGACATATTCGGGACAACATTTCAACGATTTAAGAACCGAGTCCATAATCTTACTATCGATTAACCATCTACTAATTACTATCCCATTCAGAGATATGTACTATGTATAAGTTTTGTAATAAAAATTTTGTTTCCCCGATACTTGGATAACTTTTGTCAATAGTTCTTTCCTAAATTATATGCACGTGGTGTTTACCTACATAAGTTGTGCACTTAAATTAAGCATTATACTATGTTCTGTTTAGTAATTAATGTTTTAGTGTAATAACTGCTGGTAAACCAATAAATAAATAGAAAAACTCGAATTTCAACGCCTGATGAAAATTATACGACTTTTACGGTTTATATTGTAGTTTTGCATTAGCTTGACGGTAGTGCAACTTCTTTTATGCAGCATCAGCACCGAGCGAGCATAGGATGCTAATAGAGTATGTACATCCTATGCTCGCGCGTTATCTTTACAAAATACGAATCCCGCACTAAAAATAATTCCTGTGTCGTGGGGTTTTTGCAAATATTTAAACAACAGACAAAGAACACCCAGACTCGGAACAATGGAGCACACAATTTTATGTCCAGTGTGGATCAAACCCACAGCACCTGGCGTAATGGTAGTGGTAAGACGACGACAAACCAATACGCCATATCATTAATTGTATGAAAAATAGAGCATAATGTTCTTTTTACCTTATTTTTTATCAGCGGATGTGTGCCGTAACGTTATTCTAGAAACGTGCTACAGTGTTTTGTTCTGTCCTTAGCTGCTTCCAATGACGTCACAATAGTATGATGTGAATTGATTATCATGTTCTTTGGTTTAAGATAGATCTCGTCGTACTCAGACTAGACTAGACTAGACAGAATCTATTTGCGTTATTTACCGACAAACAGATGGCGAGAGGCAAGCAGCGATAGCTCAGTGGCGAGACCAGCAGACTGCAATGTAGAGGGTCTCGCGTTCCAACCCACATCGCGCACCTCGACTTTCGGAAGTTACATATATGACTTTTCGAAATTATGTGCGTATTGATTGACAATTATCGCCTGCTCCGTGCCTCGGAGAGCACGTTAAGCCGTCGGTCCCGGCTGCCATGAACATCTATGGCAGTCGTTATTGGGAAGTCAGTGTCCTATAATATCCTGACACTGGTCTAGCCTTAGGGTATCGTTAGCCTTCTGGTTGTGGAGGTCAGGTGGCAGCCGCTCCGTGTAAAAACTGATATCCAGTCAAATCCGGTTAGACCAGAAAAGCCGACCCCAAGTGACTTGGGAATAATAAAGGCTAGGGAGAAGAAGGTAGATGGCGAGATGGCGAGACTTTTATCTTATAGATAAATGCTATTTGGAGGTGGTGCGATAAGCCCTTAGAATAAGAAATGTTCAAAATTAGCCTACTGGTTTTATAAATGTGAATATATTTGAAGGTTTATAATAATAGTTTATTTATTTAGTAAGAAGCCGCTGCTTTACAATAACATCTTAACAATTACAATTAAAGTACACTTATAGATATTCTCCCGAACTAGGTTATACCTGTGAATATAGCTAGAAATTACTTACTTACTATTTTCAGTTCAATCGATTTAAATTATCATATGTTGGCTGGTGCAAGGGCACATGCCCATGCACCAGCCAACTAAATTACATAATACTAAATCAAATTACTAAATTAGCCAGCTAAATTATTATTTATATATTTATTTGTAAATGAGACTGAAAATCATCTTAGAGTTCATACAAAGATATTAGTATAATGCGACCTCTAAAACACAATGCATATATTTATATATATAAATATATATTTGTATATAATAAGTTAAAACCGTCACAACTTACTATGCAATTTTATTCCAATTGTAGAGTACTATATCTTTGTAATGTACACACATTTAGTATATCAAAATATCCTGTTATGTTAAGTATTAACTAATCGATTATTTACTGTTCTCATCTCGTTAGGTAATGATTTATTTTATATTCCATTAAGTTGCTGTTGTGACCTTTGAATATGTACATTATCATTGAAATTAAACTACTATATACGGCTTTTATCGCGTTGTTTATTTGACACTTTATTACATAATTTTGAAAACTGTTACACTACTGCTACTATTAAACTTTACAAATTTTTTAAGCTAATTAAATTATTATTAAAGCTATTAAAACTATTTAGATGTTTTTTTTTTACGACGTTTCGTTTGCTTTTCAACAGCCATGGTCACGGGGAGACTAAGATGGTAGTTGTCTCAATGTTCCAATGTAGTTATTTCAAAGTATGTACATTATCATTCCTAATCATCCTGTTGATTGTGAGAGCATATATAAAGCATCCTCTAAACCCATCAAAGAGAGTCCTGTCCGATTAGTCATGCGAGTACCATCTCGGTTCAGTCTAAAATATATTGTTAAATACGTAATCGCTGCTTTATTGTTTGATAAAGACCCCTTCTGAATACCCGAACATTACATCTTTATAAGTCTGGGCTCTCCACATATAGTGTGTTACTGCTGAGGTGGCAAACAAGTAATAAAAAATTAAGAAAGAACTACGACCTGACTAGAGCATAAACATTTTATGTAGAGATAAAAGATACAGGCAGTTTTTATATTATTAACTTTTGTTTCTTTCGTCTAGCTTTAGCTGTATAGGATAACCTGTGGTATCACACTCCTTACAACGCGCGATGTTCTATGAGCAAATCGAAGGCTTTTATAGTTTAGGCTATCTGAAGTAACAATATATCTGCTAAAACGGGTAGCCCTGTGGTAGTCGGGTAATAACCTAAGTCCAGTAACAGCACGCCATCGTTAGCGGTTACCATAGTTTATGGAAACCGGCTTAAAAAATAACCCTGTTACTGCGTTACACACGGTGAGTCGCCCGTACCCTTCCCTTCATTCCATCCTTAATTATTTTTCAGTAAAGTCAATGTAGTATGTGTGTCAGTCAATACCCGTGGTATTTGGAACTCTACCTTTCAATAAACTTATTTTTTACTGTATGCAAACGGCAAAGGCCTTTCTGAATGGTGATTGGTGGAACTATAAAAACATCAGTCATCAACGACATACGGACGCATAAGCGCCTGCAGGCGACTACTCCGGGTGACGACCTGGCACATGTTAGGGCGTAGCGACATCTCACTGGCCTTACTTTGGAAGAACGGGGACTTTCGTCACGGGGACATTAAGCGCGCGTCAGTACGATTGCGTCGACCGGTCCTGCGACGATGAATCAGATGAAGAAGGTTACTCTTCTCACAGATCGGCTCCGCCACCCTCTTCCGCGAGATATTGTCTTCGCAGAAGACTCCCCTCGCTGTCGATTATGCCTCTGATCACGGCTGGCAACGATAGGTTATTGACAACAACCGTACTGTAGACTACAATAGCCACTTAGCACCAGTCAAGTCATATGTGCGTTTGCCACGTCGTAGTACACAAATGAGCATGCTTAACTATAGCTTACGATCATGCGTGTCTTGCTGACCCAAAAATGTAAGCCATTATACTTCTAACGCCGGCCCTTAAAATACCACGGCTCTTGTACTGATAGCACCTCCCCTGGTCCATCTCGTTTACCATATAAACAAAATTTATGACTATTGCTGATTTTTAGTAAAGTGATAAGTAAAGTATAACTCCAGTTTCTTCTAATAAACAAGGACCTTACAGTAGAATTTAGTCTATAAGTATTTAATATTTTGATTAGAACTATTTTAATGATGAGCTATAAGTATAATAAACGATGAATGAGACAGGCACTATCTTAGTTTTCCCGTGAACGACGCGGCGACGGGGAAAGTGTAAAATTAAATCTAAATACTTTTATAATTTAACTAGCTTAAATAGAGGTAAACATTAACTAGTAAATTTATTTAACAATAGTAGTTTAAAGTTTCAAAATTATGTACTAATAGTGTTTTATAAAAAATAAACAACGCGGTAAAATCCGTATAAATTTGTTTAATTTCAATATATAATAATGATAGAAATAAGCGCAAAAAATGCGACCAGACGAAAGCTTGCAAAAAATAAATTATTTACATCTATTTGAACAATATTTGAAGTTACTCGTAATAATAACGATTATTTTAAATTTATTCTGTTTATATGCAACATTGTTTTGATAAAATCATACTTTAGTAGGAACACTGTAAATTAATTCCAAAAAACAATTTGGTATTAATAAGTTTGCTCCGCGTGCGTTCAATAGGATTATTCTGTTTTTGGTAAATAAGTTCCGACGTCACTTGACTGGGTTAAACCCAGATATATAAACATTATATTATGTATCAATATGTTAGGCTCAAAGAACGTTAACGCTCACGGGGCAAAAAAGGCGGTCCAAATAATGTTGTGGTTACCTTAAAACAATATCATCACTCAATTCGTGTTATGGAACTTATAAAAATATCCATGACACGTTGTAAAAAAATCGTCAGGTAGCTTATAGATCTGAAGCATAAGATAAGTTACCTGACGATTTAAAAATGGCCCCTAGGTTATTCACTTGCAGGGAATGCACGTATTAAATTATTATGGGTAATGTCTTGTTTACTAAATGTCTTGGTATAGAGCAATTATTCCATTGATACGTCCCATACCTTACAATACCTTAGCTTTTTTAATTATGAATAATTTTCCTTTTCCATTTGTCGGCCTCGATTGCGATTAGTGTAACCGACTGCCACGCCTGAGGTCGCGGGTTCGATTTCCGCACAAGTCAAACATTTGTGTGCATGAACATGGATGTTTGTCTTGGTCTGGGTGTTTCTATGTATGTATTTACAAAAAAAAAGTATATATATATATATATATATATATGTTTATTCATTGTCTAGAACCCATAGTACAAGCTCTGCTTAGTTTGGGCTAGATGGTGTTGTGTGTATGTGGTAGAATATTATATTATTATTGTTATATTATTTTAGCTCGAAAGCAAACTCAAAATTTCAAATGCAGATTTATGACAACTCACAAATACTACGGGTATCTCGTACTGAGAAGAGATCCGTGTCTAACATTGGGATAGGAATGATCATAAACAAGGCTTATATTATGTATTATAATTACTATTGCTTGGACGATGTCTTCAATCTTAAATAATAAAATAAACCTAAAGAGTTTGTTTGTTTTTTGTTAGTAAGCGCTAATCTCTGAAACTACCAGTCTCAATTCTTAAATAAGGCTATTCCATACACGGCTTATAAAACATACCGCAACGAGGCACGGGAATGGATCAGAAATCATAAATGTGGGTGGAAACATACAGACAGCTAGTTATCAATAAAAACAAATTTATTTGCTATGTATTTAGTACATTTCATTGTATCGCAATATATTGACACCAGAATAGTACCACAGTACGACATCACTACTAAAATGAATGAAAACAAAAAAAAACTATTATAAAATATTACTTTTCCGATCAATTTGTAATTAGAACGTATAACGATATAATAGACGCAAAAATAGACGATTAGATATTATATTCAAACGGTAAGTGTGTGCCTAACTTTTTTTTTGTCACGCATTCGTTCTCTTTTGTCAAATGTAAATTACCAACAAGCACTCTCTTAGCTATTTTACAAAAGATTATAATAATTATTATATACTTCATTAAGTACAGCCTGAATGATTCTGACACATATAAACAATGACTTTTTAGATTGACAAGAAAATCAATATCAATCAAACAACAAACAGACCACAATATAAATATTTAGAGCTATGTAACTACAGACGTTTTTAATTTGTTGTATTAAATTAACATTAGTATTTAGTTAAATCAAGTATCTAAGGGGCGCTGTCCAGATTTTCATAATTTACTGACTCTTTAAAGCAATGTTTAAAAAATTAAATTAACGCTCGGTTTATTTAGTTTCTTCAGCTATTATTTTAATTCTTATATTTATTTAAATAAAAGACATTACACATGTGACATTTATTAAATTGGACCATGTAGGAATGAATCGTTGCCAAACTGTATTAAGGATGCCTTGCACGTGTCAAAGCATGTGTCGAAACGAAATACTTTAAGATGGATTTTGTCCGCATCTTACGATGGTATCCGAAATTATCTAATTGTAATGTATCTACATTTAAAAATAATTTATGAAAATGCTACTCGATCCCTCGATTAACAAGCAAAAAATTACCTCTAGTACGTATAATTATTGTAATGTGTTCGCGACAACGTCAACAGTACCTAACTTAAGATTCATATTATGATTACAAATTTCATACGTGTTATTTAAGTATACTGTATCCATAAAGTTTATAGTTCGGAAATAGTGTCGAATTAGGTCACATATAGACCTAATTCATATAGTTAAATAGTGTAAATAACGTAATATTGTGTTTCTCCTATAGTTTATAGAAATATTTTGTGAATATGTAAACATTACTGATAAAATGTACATTTTTTAGCTCAAGTTAGGTATATCTGGGTTCCTAGGTCATAAGGCTTTAATAAAACGTTTTACCTATTGTGTTTTATTTATGCGCTAAGAAAGGCGCTATAGGATGTTGAAGGAATTATATTCCTATATATCATAGTTATGAAGTTATTAAACTTTTTCTCTTTGTAAATATAACCGCAGCTTAGATTTTTAGCATAAAACCTAAGTTATCTATACCTAGACCTAACTTCCGAAAGATAAACATTATAGCACTAGCTAGGTCTTTTAGTGCCCTACGCGGCACTGGTTGTAGCATCACGCTAGCTAGCATAGTTCCATAGTTATAAGCAGAAATGTGTATTTTTTTAAATAAAATAATATTGTTGAACAGTGGTTTCTGGCCGGCTCTCGTTACAGTAAAGATCTGGGGTACCTAAGCGACACCGTATCGATCGATATTAGGTGCTCAAGAAACCTCATCTTCAAGCCTCAAGAACCAAATGGAGCCAGCCAGAAACCTCAAGACAACTGAACAGTGAAGCATGTGTATTATTTATCGAAGTCCCGACCCGCACATCGTATGACACGCCTTTCAGCGCCTCCACTGCGAGACCAGTAACCGCTATAGTACAGTCCACACACCGTGTATAGGACGTCAGCGACTTGACGGCTGTTATCGTAACCATCGCCATAGTAACCTCAGCCCCGAGTTCGCCCGTCCGGTACATAATGTATTAAGCGATAATTAGAAACAAGTTAATGTTAAACTATAGTTGCCAGCTTTGAATTAACTAAGACTGAAGGTGCCCAAATAAAAATAAAATATAATTTGACATTTTTCATAATAACTATGAGGTGCGTATAAATAGAAAAAGTAGTCCAATGGATTGAGCTTACGATGGAGAGATCGTGAGATCGATTCCCACTGACGAATCCATTTTGACAAAGACACAACAGACTAGTATTTTGCAATCTAAATTGCTAATGATATTTAACAAAAATACCAAGAAAACAAATAATTATATATAGTACAAATAAAGTCCTTTTTTAAGATAATAACTTTACCTTAAGAGGACACACTGAAAAAATTCACTAACTTTCATCGAATAGTATAGGATTATGAGAAGACCAATTAATGTAGAATTTTGATATAGGTAAATTGATGTCTTTAACTAGAATTACCTAGCTCAAAAACACGATATTGTGATTTTGGCTCGACCATAATTATTTTTGAAAACACCACTGAAAAATTACTATTTTTGAAATTACAAGGAAGTTACACTGTCATTATGATTAGGAATTACTCAAATATATTCGTAACATCAATATTAGTGATTTGCTAGCTCATTATTTCCATAACTAAAACCAATCATTTTTAAATAATATTTTAAGTTTTTTTAACAATTTCTAAGCGTTCTCGATCATTGCGGGCGCATCGCAATTTTAGACCTTATGACCGCTATTTAAGGATTGATACACAATGAATGTCATTGGGGCGGATATGGGCGGAGCTATTCTAAACGATAATTTTCGCGGTGTCCCCTTAATACAGACTGTTGGACTGCCACGCATGACGCAGATGTGTCGAGTTCGATCCTAAAGTACGTAAGAACATAAATTACCCGTTGCTGGGAACAGGCCTTTTCTCAGTGCACTCCACTAAGCTGGCCCAATGCGAGTAAGCAGACTTGACTTGACAGACTGAGAGTTCTCTACAATGTTCTCAAAGATATCTTCGAGAACATTATGGAGAACTCTCAGACGTGCCGGTTTCTTCAAGATGTTTACGTTCGACATTAAAGCAAGCGATAATTAACTAATTAATACGCACATAACTTCCAAATGTCGGATATTCGTGCCTTAAGATCGAACTCAAGCTAAGCAAGCTACCGAAGCTAAAATAAATAAAAAATACTTAATAATAAACCATAAGATTAATCTTATTTCCTGAAGCTGGTAGCTCGAGCTATGTGCATTTTCATTAATCAAATATTTTCTATTTAAGTGGCCACCGTCGCTTTGTTTTTGATCTTAGCTACAGTACGTCCAGTATGGCTCAAAGGATGAAAAGCTCGATTCCGTGATATCTTAACATACTTGCACACGCAATCTGTGCATGATAATTGATAACCTTAACCTATACTTTCTCGGAAATGCAGCCGTGATGATTAGATACGTCAGGCTTAAAGATCTTTATTAACTCAAAAGAACATACAGTCCACTTAATGAGCATAATACATTACATTATAAATACAAAGTATTAACAAATATGTCAGTAGTGCGATCTGTTTGAAAAGTAAGTGCTCCAAAAAGAGTATAATAAATAATCTAGCAGACGTTTTGTGAAACTTTGCTGCAATGACATAATACGATGCTGTGTATCTTTAACGTTATTATGTTTATAGACTTTGGTTCTATTGGATGTATAATTATTATATTGTATAAAAAAAATATATAAATATACGACACTAGCATATTTTATTTTGTATGTAAAAATAAACTTTAATGTGTAAATAAGTAGTTAGATTTCTTTTATATATATATATACATATATATTTCTTGTGTTATGATTTATTTATTTTATTTTACTGTATTAAATATGTTATATACTTGTTTCTCGAATGTTTTATTTAATATTTATTTGTATTGGATGGTTTAAAATATATTTTCGCTGATGGATTTTTTATTTTCTTTTTGAAAATAGGCATACTTTCAATCTCTTTTAATTCATTAGGCAATTTGTTATAATGTTTGACACCGTCGTACTACATATTTCTTTTACCGTATTCGGTTCTCGGTGTTGTGAGTGTTAGTTTGTTTGTGTTTCTTAGACTATGTGTGAATGTTCTTTTGGTTATAGAAGTTTGAATATGAATGAATGTGTCCTAGAGTAATCTTTTTTATTAATGTATATATATTTTGGGTGTATATTTGCTTGAAATTGAATAATACAGTGTTCTTGTAGAGTGTAGGTGTATGTGTTAATTTGTCGAAGTGAAAAAGTACTTTCATTATTTTGTTTTGTGCACGCTGTAAAGGAATAAGGTTGGTTTTCGCAGCCGAACCCCGGATTTCTATTAAATATACAACATTAATCGTGTTTGGCGTGGTACACAAAAAGCCATTCTACGCAATGTACTTAATGTAACCAGTAAGCTGCGTAATTTATATTTTTACGTGTTTTATTTGCGGTTGACATGTGAGTTCGTCATCTAGGATTAGACCAAGGTACTTTTCCTGGTAGGATCGTTGAAGTAATTCGTTGTTAATGGTTAATGGTAAGTAAGCATGTTTTTTTTGTTTTTTTGCAGCTAATATCATATAAGAAATTCTCTTTGCATTTGTTAATAGGTTGCATTGATACCAGCTACTAAAATGGTCTAAATCTAGCTGTGCTTGATTTATTAATTTTGTTGTGTTTTCCAAAGTAGAAAAGGCACGTATCATCTGCATATAATGTGATTTGACAACAACAATTTTGTTAAGTTTATATTAGTTATATTATTGACATAAATTAAGAATAATAAAAGGCCAATTATGAAATCTTGCGGCATGCCACAAACTATAGGCAGAGGATGGCTTGAGAAGTCTCTACCTATTTTAACCATTTGTGTTCTGTTTTCCAAATACGATTGAAATATTTTATAAACGGGTCCTGACAATCCTAGGTTCTTTAACTTTGCAAGCAATAGAGTATGACTCACGGCGCCGTGTTTTTTTTAGGTCTTTAAATATACCTAGACAAATGTTTCTTTGATCTATTTCTGAGCTAATTTTGGTTACTAAGTCAATTACCGCTGGCAAGGTGCCTGAATTTTTACGAAATCCGTATTGTTGTGGTGATAGGTAATTAATTTCTTCTAGATGTTTACTTAGACGGTTATATATCATGCGTTTATATATTTTTAACATGACTGGCAAAACCGAAATTGGTCGACATTTGCCAGGGTCACTTTTTACTCCAGGTTTGTATCCCGGTCTAATCTTTGCAATTTTACACTATCCGGAAAAGTGCCTGTGGCCATGCACTTATTTATACAGTCATATAGATTATCCCTACTTCCCTACTATCCCTACTAATATTATAAATGCGAAAGTAACTCTGTCTGTCTGTTTGTTACGCTTTCACGCCTAAGCCACTGAACCGATTTTAATGAAATTTGGTACAGAGATAGACTAAAGGTTGAGAAAGGACTTAGGCTACTTTTTGTTGTAAAAAAGAGCATGAAGGGGTTGAAATAAGGGATGAAAGTTTGAATGGGCATTCGTCATTATAGCGCCTAAACCACTGAACCGATGTTAATGAAATTTAGTACCGAGATAGACTAGACTTGGGGAAAGGACATAAGCTACCTTTTGTTGTAAGCGAGCACGAGATTCACCAACCGCCATACAAAATGAACGATGCGCCGGCGGTGGCGCAGCGCGGCGTAGTGAGGGAGTTTGTAACATTAGCAAAAGCGGTGAGCGCGGAAAAATTTTACAGTAGTTTAAGCTGTTGGTTTGGGATGGGATGAATGTATGATGTCCCATAAAAGAGCAATCAAAGCACTATATCGCACCATGCAAGATAATCAAGAGCAACCAGAGTATCATGGGAGGGATCGTGGTACTTTTAGCTGGTGACTTTAGGCAGGGTTTGTATCCTGCCATTTATTACTAGGGGTACACCGGCAGATGAAATAAATGCCTGTTTAAAGGCGTTAATGGTATAGCTTTCATAATACAAAACGTTTTTACGGGTACTGTGGGTACACGTAAAAAGTTTTGTCTGACTACAAATATGCGAGTATAACTACACAATGATTCCCAGGCAGGGCAAATGCGGCTGCTCTTCTAAAAGTCGGAGAAGATCGTATGCTAACAGACAGTAACAACATGATTACACTAAGACGTGAATTCTGTCAAATTGTTGATAACACAGATTATTTAAAGGATTCGCAGCATAATCATAGTATCTATCCAGATCTACAAATAAGTATAGGCATTCGAGAATGGTTGTATGGCATGTCAATTTGGCGCCGACAAACGAGACAGTTGGCCAGATAAACGAATAAATTATGTCAGATGTTGAGGGAGATGTTGTCGTGTATCTGTCAGTAGACAATGTTATAGACACTGAACAATTAACATCGTACCCTATAGAGTATCTCAATGCTTTAGAATTATCAGGATTGCCTTCCCATAACTTAAGGCTAAAAGTTGGTGTTCCAATCCTGTCAATGAGAAATCTTGACGCACCAAGGCTATGAAATAGTACACGGCAAGAAATTAGTCACCTAGGACGCAATATTATAAAATCTATAATCATGACTAGAATAGAAAAGGAGAAAATGTTTTAATTCCCCGTATGCCGATAATGCCGACCAATTTGTCATTTTAGTTTAAAAGACTGCAGATTCCCCTAAAATCAACATTTACGAAGATAATAAACAAAACTGTTTTCCTTGGGCAACTCTATGTGGCGTGCTCACGAGTATGGAACCCGCAATGTCTTTATGTTTTAGCAAAACAAAAAACAAAGAATGCAGAAACAAAAAACTTAGTTTATGAAAATGTATTCAAGTAAGCTATTTGCAGTAAACCATAGCATTTATATGTGTATTATTTGCAAAATAAGTATCCTAAAAATTAAAAATGCTGCCCAAAGTAACTATTCCATGCGGACGAAGTCGCGGGCAAAAGTTAGTTTACTATAAGATCACGTATAGCTATAATTGACTTTGTGTCACTGCCATCTATTACAGGAGTACAGTTTATGTCTGGGCTTTTTAACAGTACAATGTTCGAAATATGTTGTTATTTTATTTGGTTACACATCAATATAGGTCATTGTTCTTCTTATCGGGTTGGTTTTTTGGGATTTTATTTGATAATTCATTGCCGATTACAAAAAAATATATATTTAATTGTTCGCAGATGTCATTTCTATTGTTAATAGTTGTACCGGAGATTACAAGTTTTGGTGGATAAATATGTTTTGATTTTATTGTTCGCTAGAGTATTAATTAATTTCCAGAGCTTTTTGGAGTCATATTACAGTTTTGAAATGAAGTTTGGTATAATTCTCGTTTCGATTCGTTTAAAGTTTATTCCATTTTAAAACTGACTAGATTCTTCGATCTTTACCAAATTACTAAGACGTGGCACAGACCTAAAAAAAATATATATATAGTTCAGTGGGAGACCGTTGGATTGCTATGCAGAGGTCTCGAATCTAGTCCCAAATCACAAATCTCTGTCTCTTCCAAGATATTAGCGTATTAGGTAGTTAATTAATTGCGAACGGTGACGGAAAACATCATTAGGAAACCCAGCATGTCTGAGAGTTCTACATAATTTCCGATGATGATAAGTTTGCCTTACAGCACTGGGTCAGCGCACATTGTGGCCAGCCCAGATGGGATAGCTGTTCACGGTGAAGAGGCTTCAGCAGTGGGATAATGCATAAACAGAGCTTATATTAGGTACATTATATTATATAACAAGTTACGGCTACACGCCGAATACTTGTGAAGCATGCGCTTACTAGATAGGTAATGGTTTTGCACACTACCCTAATGTAACACAAGTAGCTGGCACCAACAACAACTGCAAGCGACTCACGCGGGTAACATGCGCATGATAATTGAGTTACGAGCCCGTCCGCCCCTCAAGATTCGCCCCTAAAAGGTATTTGTTAGGTTTCTTCTTAAAATCCAACTAAAAATAGAAGCCCCGCGAAGCGGGGCGCCGTCTTTCTATGAAAGGGGCAAAGTCAAGGGGCGTACGGACTCGTAGCCGATAATTGCCCGGCTTACATGGGCAAGCTACTCGCGCAAGTTACATGCGGGATATAACCCTCGGTAAATCGCGCTTATGTCGATCGCTTTCATACAAAGACATTAATCAGTAAATTGTTGGAATGTCAGACATAATTGAAAATCTGTCGTGTCTGGCTGCCGGTGTATCGCTGCCACTCAATAAGTTAAATTATTACTAAGCGCATGCGCAAATGCATTACCATGCGCATGTAACCCGCGTCGTATAGAAGTAACATTAGCTAAGCGCTCTGCAAGTCTTTAACGATGACCTCAGGCCATGTAAACAATCCTCGATTTTACCATAATATATGAAATGTTTTGAACTGTTATCTGTGACCCTGGTTGCTGTGATAGATTGCGATGTCGCAATGACATAAACGAGTGTCAAATGCACATGACGAATGAGTTCATAATATCCACTTTTAAAAAAGGCGGACAACTCATTTAATCCTACGTCCGTGATGTGGACTTGCGAATAAGCATTTAGTTTTACCTTTTAAACGTATTTTAAGATATAAAGTCAACAGAAAGAATGGGTATAATGTTAACTAAGTAGCTACTATAAAACATCTAAGAGAATAACTGTAATATTATATACTTTGATTCGATTACAGTTTCAAAATTCTGTATAGTATTATGAAGTTATACAGTAAAATTAATTTTAATATTTTTTTTTAATAACAACTCCCTTCCTTTTAAATATTCCTGTGTCGCGGGTAACTTAACAAACATTCAAACAACATACATAACGAACACCCAAACCCGGCACAACCATTTGTGTACCACACAATTTTCTTTTTGTCCCGTGGCGAGGCGACCCCTTTAACCATTACGCGATCCATGCAGTCCAAATGGCGCGGGAACCCGAAATATAATTATAACGTACGACAAAATTCGATGGAACTTATAAACGATAAAAAGTGCCGTATGACCTTACCGCCAATTACTTAAAATAGATAATTTTAAAACAGCTGTTCTAATGTAAACAATACAATATCTCTTAAGCAAAAACAACTCTACAAAATATTTAACGAGGGTGTAAGTGGACAAATTAAGTAATATTTCACAATGTTAAGACTTTGAACCGTAAAAATACCAGGAGCACGTGTTTATCACAATCAGCTGTGTGTTATTCACGCGATTTACCTTCCAACATAATTTATTAATCAGTTGGCAATAACTGATTAGCAGCATGATTCTCGTCACGTTTACATTTTAAATAGCACAAATTATCAATGTTCACGTTTTGCACATTTAATGTGAATCATATTCAAAACGATAACCTCTAATTAATTTACTTTGCAACTAGATAATGTAGAGACATTACTAATGATAAACTCATCACTGCGTGCTAGGCTCAGTGATTCTATTGCGTAATTTTTCACATAGATCACATGTTCCACGTCACATACTATACAGATCCCTAGAATGACCAAAATATTGTTGTTGATGTATTATGGACATACGGACATATGATAAATTATGGATCCTAAAAATGATGATCGAAAAGTCTTGACAAAGTAAACCTCAATTCATTATAAACCAAAGCAAAAACAGACAAATTTAAAATATCGAAACTAAGCTTGTTTTTAAATTATCATAATCTGTAAAAAGATTATATCAGGCAAATACAAGTTATAATCAACCCAACAATGTGACCCTGTCATTGTCGAATCGGTTATGATAAATTAGAAGATTATATTGTAAACAAATATAAAATCTAGATATAATTGCAGAATGAAAAGGGGCAGCTTAAAACTGTTTTATTCCTGTAGAATTGCCGATGTATCCAAAAATTTCTAAATGCGCTTAAAATAATTATTTGAGCTTTTGTTTTTAAATGTTGAATAATATAACGCATCCAAAGAGTTCAAAATCTGTTTTTATGATGCAC
Organism: Catocala fraxini; assembly: GCA_930367265.1. Lineage (NCBI taxonomy): Eukaryota > Metazoa > Arthropoda > Insecta > Lepidoptera > Erebidae > Catocala > Catocala fraxini. Next base: position 10,948,277 of record OV884031.1, read on the forward strand.
CTTGTTGCTGCCAATTAGCTTAAAGTAAATGTATATAACGAGCAAATAACTATTTTTTTTTTAAATCTCTCTTTTCTCTAGAGTTTTGTTGTGTAAATGAGGAAAACTAAACACCTAATACATGTATCAGGTCTGTAGACTTTTCGGCCCTCGGCCAATGTGGGCAAAGGAGGCTGTATATAGTACATAATACATATAATTCAATATATTACGGGAGACTGGCCTAATGTTATAAGTGTGTCAACCACTTAAGTACTGCTTACAGTATTTTTCAAACAATGTGTCCTACGTGGAAATTCATAAATGACAATTACGTCTCCCAGTTAATATAAAAACTTCATAAATACTTCAGTAATCTTCCACTTAACTATTTGCAATAAGGATGATTCCAATGTGTAAGTAAGTAAATGACGAGTAAGACTAAGTTGCTCTATGTGGTAGTTACTCTACATAATTATGCGGTATCTTACAAACAAAAGCAAAAAGATAGTACTTTTTAATTTTTAAATGAAAGACTTCATGTTGAGGTTGTTTTTGATTTGACTGACTTTCTACAGACTAATGTTATTATTGTACTTAGCGCCAGAGATAGCCTAGTGGGAGACCGTAGGACTGCCATGCAGAGGTCTCGAGTTCAATCCCAGGGCGCGCATCTCTGATTTTTAAAAGTTATGAGCGTAATAAATTGCGCTTACTTTAACTGTGAAGAAAACCATCGCGAGGAAACCTGCATGTCTGAGAGTTCTTCATACTGTATGTGTGAATCTTATGTGGGAGCCAGTCAATGCAGACCGGCGACACTTCGACCCAATGGGACTTTTTGTGCCGACACTCTCCTAATAACGACTGCCATAGATGTTCATGGCAGCGGGGACCGACGGCTTAACGTGCTCTCCGAGGCACGGAGCAGGCGATAATTGTCAATCAATACGAACATAATTTCGAAAAGTCATATAACTTCCGAAAGTCAGAGGTGCGCGACGTGGGTTCGAACCCGAGACCCTCTGCATTGCAGTCTGTTGGTGTCCCCACTGAGCTATCGCTGCTCCATACTGTAAGTACCTTATAACGACGAGCATGCTCGTCGGTATAAGGTACTTTTTCCAGAATGTCTCCGATGAAGGCAGAAAACGTTTGCTGATGTATTAACTTTTTGAATTGCAGCGGTACAAAATAGGCCTGGGCCGCCTGACATAATATGTCTGGTATTCTAAAATTTTACAGATTAATCGTGATTTTAGGCACTTGTATATAATTACTAGCTGCATAAATATTGAAATTGTGTGATAATAATTATATTATGATTATTGAACATTGCCCATATTCAATTATACTTAAGTTTAACCATAATAAATCGTGCCGGCAACCAAGCTAAACATGGTCAAGCTAAGGAGTTGTAATTAACTTTTATAAGCATATTGAGCGATCTGTCGCATAATAATAATAAACTAAACAAAGTACAACTTATAAATTAGAGAATGTATTTTAATAAGCTTAAAGATGGATGCGGTCTAAATATTACCACACACTGCCTACAATTTTTTTGGCTTTTCGTTTGCTCAATAAGTATGATAATTTACAAATTAAAGATAATTAAAACACATTATGCAGAGTATGTCCTGTTTCGTGTGTTTATATTAACTGTATAATAAATATTGAGTAGCTACAAAAATAAAAATGTTACCATGAAGTAAAATTATGTATATATCATCAATTATACATTATTTTACATTAATAATGCAAAAGCAAAATTAAAATAAAATTAATGCTGTTGGGTAAGTTAATAAGTTGTAACCAGCCTGTGTCAATACACTGTAGTACAAAATGTGTAAGGACATAGACCTCTTTCACAGAATGTGCTACTTCAAAACGAAAGTTTGATTGGCTTTTAAGTGCTACCTGCCAGTTATCATATACATAGGTATCATTCTCCCAGGTAATCGTAGAGAATCGTATGCTACGGTATTTTACTACGTTAGTTATTTACCTTGCTGACTGCCTCCGTGGCGCAGCGGTAGGTAGTTAATGAATATACATATATTGGATTTTTTACTTACAAATCACATAACCAGCCCAGAGTTAGGAAATTGGCGGTGTTAGACACTCTCGTGTCTTAGAACGCATGTACAGGCGTTTCTGCGCCTGATCTCTCTTCGGTCGTGTCGGACTGCCGTGGATGGTTATTATTATTATAAATAATTAATTGTACCCTAGACAAATTTGCGATATCAACCAATGAACAAAAACTCCACACGTCTGAAATGCGTATGCTATTACGGGAAGGAGGCATAACGCTTAAAAAAATTGTGTAACGAATACAGTAGAGGGCGTTTAAAGTAAATGTAGCTAGGCTTCATAGCTACAGGGCAAAGGGGAAGAGAAAAGCCTTAATCTAAGTGGATAATAAACGACTAAAGGAGGACATGGGAGAGAGGAGCCTTATTTCTATAAGGCTCCTCTCTCCCGTGTCCATGATGATTGTCAATACCGTCGCAAGTGGCGTCGAAAGATTGATTCCACAACACACATTTTTGTCTTATATGGAATCAAATTCACAACACTGCGCAGTGGCAGTGGTGAGGTGACCACTTAAACCACTATACGATCGTTGTAGTCATAGTTTGTAACATGGTATAAATAATATGTTAATGGTAATATTTGCCAGTTGATCACTGTTGTTGGAATTGAAGAATTGCAACCCGGGTCGTGGGATTAGTTCACAAAACATTTGTTCTGTGGTTCAGGTGGTTAAACAGCATTATTCTCAGGAAAATATTTTTTGGTCTACTGGAATATTGTAATCTATATTAAATAGCTTTTTGCTTTTAAATTCTTCTATCGTAAGTTATAGTCCAAAAAAGTACAGTCAGATAAAACGTTAAAATGATTTCTTATTCATTTATTATTACTAATTTATAGAACACCATTTAACGAATAACGCTCTTGCCTTTCTAGATACCTACAAACAAAAGCAGTAGTAACTTTGTTGGTGCAGTGAAAACGGCCAGACTTTTGTTACAAAATGTAAACAATATCAAACTGAATAAAGCGTTATCACATACAGCTAAACTGATATAGGTTTTTAGACTACAGGCACCGTCAAAGAATGTCAGACCTTTTGTCGTGATGGCTTTAGATAATTATGTTACGGGTAATGCTACAAGAACAAGTAAACTTTGGTTTACCCGGATTCGCTTAGTATTACCCAAGCTCTTTGGGTAAAGTTCGAAAATTCAATCAAACTCAACTGGCTGGGTAATGTTAGGGAAATAATAAAATAAAATAAATTATGCTAGTGTCGTATTTGTTCAATATATTATTATGTATAGTTTTATTATACATTATATTATAACAATTATACTAATAATAATAATAGGTACAGAACCAAAGTCTATAAACATTTTCGAACATTTATTTTTACATACAAAATAAATTATGCTAGTGTCGTATATTTATATATGTTTTTTTATACAATATAATTATACATCCAATAGAACCAAAGTCTTTAAACATAATAACGTTAAAGATACACAGCATCGTATTATGTCATTGCAGAAAAGTTTCACAAAACGTCTGCTACGTTATTTAATATATCTACTCTTTTTTTGGAGCCATTACTTTTGAAACAGATAATACTGTCATATTTGTTAATACTTTGTATTTATAATGTGATTTATTATGCTCATTTAGTAGACTGTATGTTCTTTTGAGTTGATAAAGATATTTAAACTTATTTCTGGGCTTTGGTATATAGTTACAACATTAATAGATAGTTAGTGTTATACCTACAAAACAATTCTTGATAATATCTATAAATTAAAATCCTAAAATATTAGAAGTACCCATATAAAAAGGTAGTCAAGTCTTCGAATAATAAATATAAATTTATTGTGTCTGGGCACGGGTGTGCCGCTGCGGCTCAATATGTTAATGTTACGACAGTGCAAATGATCTCTTTAATCTCTTGGCCAATGATCGGACTCCGAATCACAGACCAGATATATAATAAAGTTAATAATTATACTTACATATAGCCAAACGCAAAACCTTTTTCATTGTGTGAAATACACATACATTAATTCATAAGATAAACATTATAAAATTTGAACAGAACTTAACACTCAAATACATTTTTATTACTATAATAGTATTTCTTTATGAATATTGCTATTTATGCGGTAGCCCAGAACATCTTCATCAGCCTTAAAGATTTGTAAAACGTCAAATGCCTTAGTATTGGACTTGCGGTCGAAAGGTCGTAGGTTTGAATTACACCCATTGTACTACCGACGTACCCCACTCATAACACAAGCATTCTAGCTTACCTGGAAGGGTTAACAATTATACTAGTTATCTGTAGATCCAACTGCTAGTAATCTTTTTATAAAGAATAAAGCAAAAGCACCTGTGGAACACTATGTATGCAATATTGTCACTTGACTTATCAGTGGCCTACCTTCAAAATATAAAGGGATGTAATAAAATCTCAAATATACTATCTTCAATTCTATTCTACATTTTTTTTTTATTTTTTACCTGGGGGAATGCATGACGCATACCCCTCCGCGGGGGCGGGCGGAGGGGTTATGTTTGACTCGCCGGGGTAAAAGAAAGATGTTAAGAAGAAAATGTACCTCCCGGAATACCGACTAAACCTACCACGGTGTTCCTCGACAAAACCACTATCGACGGGGCCGCGCGAATCACTTTCGCATGCGGTCGCGACCCCGCCGAGGTTTCGGCCCGCCATATGAAACGGCAGGCCACAACATGAAAGACCTACCCAAAGGCACCCCTCACAAATTATCCCTACTGTCCCCCCTAGAGGGGACCCCTAGGGGGCCCCCTAGACGGACTCGAAACAACAGAGGCGCGCGTGGGAACACGCACGCCGCCTCTCGGACCTGGTGCTGAACGGATGGCGGGCAGGCCCACAAAGCCCGCCACCCCCAGGTCAAACCTCAGGGTGGCTGGAGGTCGTCCCGCGCCCTCCGGCGCCCGGCTCTGCGGTTGGGGAGAGGGTTCAAATGCTCCCTCTCCCGCTCCGCCGCCTCCTTGATGGAAATTACTTCCTCGCAGAAGGAGGCGACGGCGTTCCACGACCTCTCACTCCGGACCATAGACTGAACTACGGCCGGGAGCGAGAGGGCAACCAATCCGACTGCCGCGATCAACCCACGGCGCTGCGATGCCCAAGCGGGTCAAACCGCCAGAGTGTGCAGCGCCGTGTCCTCTACAACATCGCGGCAGTCGCCGCAGTGGTGACAACCGGGCGTCTCTTGCCGGCGTATACGACACAGGAACTGGCCAAAACAACCGTGGCCAGTCATTACCTGTGTCAGCCGGAAGGTGAGGGCGCCATGGCGCCTCTCCAGCCACTCCTCAAACACGGGACTTACTGCCACGATCGTGGCGTGCCCGAATTCTATTCTACATATATTATCTTTAGACTACTTGGTATAACATTTTTCTTAAGTTCCATTTATAGCTAGTTGGCAGATCTAAATTTATATGTTGTGTAATTTATTTATGCATTATGTGTGAATGCTGAGAGATGATTATTTTTAAATTACTATATTTATGTTAACAATGCTAAACATTAGTATTATAATAATGCATAGAACCTTTTTATCACATTTTGATACGAAATATTAGGAATAACAGCTTCCTTTATATGTAAATGTATATTATAATAGATATAACATAGCATACATTAGTGGATTTCAGTTGCTATATATATAATTAATTATGCTGCATACATGATATGAAACAATTAATAAAAATCAAGTTTTCGTTATTAGCTTTATAATGGTTTATATATAGGTATATAGTTTATATATATAACTATTTATATTGATTATGCCAAATATTGATGAAATAATCATTGAAGATAGTGATATTTTCTATGTTAGGATATTTCACCACGTACCACGTATTGCGATGCAGGCAATTATAATTGTCTGTATGTCCGCACTACGCACATTAAAGAAATGCCAATATCAGTCGGTGCTGCATGTAATATTGAACAAAAGATTAATAAATGTAAAATATTTATTACTTTTCATACAACTCTACTTTTTTTGACAATAACTTGAAAAGCAACGCTCTATGGAGTTATACCGTATGCAACTACTTCTTTTTATCTCTGCATCACCCTAAGGTCGACTGGTAGAGAATGCCCTTGGCATTAGGTCCGCCATTATACTATTTTGTGCATAAAGGTTTAAAATAAAATAAATAAATTTTGTGCGTACGATCTCAAGCCACCTAAAAATATTTGCAGCTGGACAGCGTAAAAAAAATTTTTGGTACCCAGTTTAACATACTGAATCGACAATGAATAAGGAACAAGATCCACAGTACGAGTTGGTGACTTATGCATATTTACCTTTGCAAGCCTCACTTAAAAGCGTAAACTTAATACATAATTACTACCATTACCTCGTTAATTACTTTTACAATTATTTTTATGAAATACAATAAATTATCTTCTAATTGTAATAAGGTGTGAAACTACGTGTGTTTTATATCATCATTTTTAAATAATTTGGCAATTGTTTGACGACAAAGACTCTACATTGTATTGGCTCAACTAAAAAGAAAATTCTTTAGCGGAGCACTGTCCAGTATTTCTTAGAATGAGTCCCGATATGCGCGTATATACTACCCATTGGTATTGTGCACAAATTGGCAAATTGTCCAACGGCACTTCGCAATAAATCGTCAATTGCCTAATGGCTTAAAACCAAGTCTGCGCGCATCTACATATCTCTCACTTGTTTAGTTTGGTTAGGCCAGCCAAGTCCAATTTTTTTTTATTTTTTTTTTTTCACTTGGTGGAATGCTTGAACCATACCTCTCCGCGGGGGCGGGCGGAGGGGTTATGTCGGACTCGCCGGGGTAACAGAAAGATGTTAAGAAGATAATGTACCTCCCGGAATACCGGCTAAACCTACCACGGTGTTCCTCGACAAAACCACTATCGACGGGGCCGCGCGAATCACTTGCATATGCGGTCGCGACCCCGCCGAGGTTTCGGCCCGCCGTATGAAACGGCAGGCCACTACACGAACAGACCTACCCAAAGGCACTTCTCACAAATTATCCCTACTGTCCCCCCTAAAGGGGAGACGGACTCGACACAGAGGCGCGCGTGGGAACACGCACGCCGCCTCTCGGACCTGGTGCTGAACGGATGGCGGGCAGGCCCACAAAGCCCGCCACCCCCAGGTCAATCCTCAGGGTGGCTGAAGGTCAACTTGGAACAAGTTACTTCTTTTCCACTATAATATTATGTTTAACTCTTAGAGCAAATTTCATCTTTTCAAAAAATAACATGTATTTTATATCTATATGAAATTCTTAAATTTATGTAGTTTAATTTCAACATTTTTTACTTTTACTATCAAATATACTGCCTAATTAAAGTTGTTTAGTTTTACTAACAAGATGAAAAATAATAATGTCATAAAAATCTATCTTGCCTTCTAAAAATTTATTTATTTATTTTTTTGCACTGAGTTCCCCAAAAATATATAAACAAAGAGAAACTGAAAAAAATTGTGGTGAGATTCGCCTCGATGATTTTTGCTGACAATGTGTTAAGTGCTTACCGTCTGGCTAGGGGCGTAAAATCTGACGAGCTGGGTATATCGGGTTCTTTTCAGACGGTATATGTGAATGAGCATTTGACTTTAAAAATAAATTATTTTTCTTAAGTGCAGTCTTGAGGCAAAGAAACATGCTTACAAACATTGTTGGGTCAAGCATTCAACTATCTTGTTCGGCGCACTGATACATCTATTGTATTTGCAATCCGTATTAAAAATTATTTCTCTAAATTTAAAATTAGTGATAATTAATAATAGCAAATTGATAATAGCAATTAGTGAAGAGACAAGCAGAAATCTAACGTTTGCTATTGCCAATTTGCCAGACGCTTAATAATTTCTAAATATTATATTCAAATTCAGCTTTATTAATTCCTTAAATTTAATATTTGTTTGTAGTATTGTAAGGTAGTATACCTTAGGTAGATTTATATAGAAATGAATCCATACTTAAACAATTGGTATTTCGTTCAGAAACAGAAATACACCCGCGAACCTGACGTCAGGTTGGCGCTTCACTTTCTTTTTGAGCTATTTCTGAACTCAAAGAGGTAGAATTGCTTTCTTTATAGATAGATTTAAGTAGATTCAAGGTAGATATTATACATACTTATTTCATGCTGATTCCTAACATTACACCTGCCATTCTGATGCACACAAAAAAACGTATAGAAAATAAATGCATACCGCTTACAAAAGGAAAGCGAAGAAGGTAAGTAAAATTAATATTCATTGAAATTAAACTACTATATACGGATTTTATCGCGTTATTTATTTGACACTTTATTACATAATTTAGAAAACTGTTACACTACTACTACTATTAAACTTTACTAATTTTTAAAACGTCGAAACGTCGGGGAATATGTAGAATTAAATTAAATCTAAATAGTTTTAATAATAATTCAATTAGCTTAAGCTTAAGGTGTTTAGAGTAAGTATAAGAATAATATTAACATTTACAAGCACGTGTCACTATTATTCACTTTGTTTAACTAAACTTAATTAGTATGTTAATTATACAAATCATTATTAGTACCTATCTATAAATTTAAATTTGAGATACGATATATTATATGGCCTTCGATGCCAGAACGTTGACAATTACGGCAACGCTACTCTACAAATTAAATCGCAAAAGGAAGACGAGAAGGTATTCCATTTAGAGCACCAGTTCGAAGTGCACCAATAGTATTCCGCATAGGGCAGCCATGTGTAAACATTCTAAAACTAAACTATTGATATTTTATGTCAGTTAGCGCACCAACATCCAGAAGGTATAAAGTCTGTTTGTGCGCTAAGTGGAATAGAATATCAATTGTTTAGTTTATCGGTGTATCAATAATTTTATATATATTTATATATATTATATATTTATTTTTATATATATAAACTCGAATACAAAGTTATCCCTCAATGAACTAAAGTTACTGACATAGCTCGCAAAATAAGTAAGCTCAAGTAGCAATGGACTGGCTATGTATGCCAAAAGATCAATGGCGTTGAAACAAACGAATCTTGGAGTGAAGTAGGGCGCTCCCGGGCTAGGGCTAGATGGGGAAGGCGAGAGATCGGGTATTGTGGCGTAAAATGGGTGTGCTATCCTTATGCGAATCCAAAATAATTTACTTCTCGCCTCACAAAAGGTTATATGAACGATATATTGTAATATTTATAACTAAGTAAAGCATAAGATAGCGTTGTTACGGTTGCCAGGTTTAAACAAGAAACTGAACCCACGAGGGAGTAACCTATAAGTATGGTACCTATTACAAAGGCCCAGCTATTTGGGCCGTCATAATTTTACTAGCTTAAAATCTGCAATTACGCAGGTAACACCGTGTTAATATACTCTAGAAGAATATGCCGGTGGCATGATAGGATCTTTAATGCAGCAGGGCTTCAGGCTGTAATATCTGCGTTATTGGTATAACTATACCTAAGTATAGAAGATTTACAAGAAATTTTGAAAACACCACATCATGTCATTTTGATTAGCTTAGATAATGGAAGTGGATTACCCAAAAATATTGGATTATCTACCCAGAAAAATCAGTATGATTTCAATTCTGGTTTTATAGACAACAATAGGCTCGCCCGCTATTTCGTGGGATCTGCACCACTGTTAAAGAAATGTGGCAGCAACACAACTCTGATTATGTTCCGAAATGAACAAACGAGTAACTATGTAGGTCTTGTATTATATGTATACTATAAACGGTTGCTTCTACAATATTATTATGCGTCGTAACAGATAGTTATGCGTCGAAATAGATAGTTGCACATCGCGCCATCTAGGGACACTACTTTCAACTACATAGGTAAGAAATGCTGTCGTATAAACACGCTTGCACAAACACAGTTCTTTTAAGTTTCAGATCTCGCCGCTAGATGTATACACCGCTACACTAGACCATTTCATTGAGATAAGATGTTGCTTTTGCTGCACTCTGCTAACAAGAAAATAATATTGATAAGTAGAATAACTGTGTAAGTACTATCACTCACGCATTAATTATTTTATACCAATAATAATTTTAGTAGAGACACCATAGATCTAAGTTTATAATGGTACCTACATAATTATATGCAAACTCTTTGTCTTATTTTATTAGGTTTACTAGTAGTTTTCCCGCGGTTTCACCCGCGTAAGTCCCGTTCCCGTGTGAATATCGGGTTTCACCCCTTTCACCCCTTTCAGGGTGGAATTTCCAAAAATCCTCTCTTACTGCTCCCCTACACTCTCCAAGGAACATACATGCCAAATTTCAGCTTCTTGTGTTCAGTAGGTATGGCTGTGCGTTGTCTTTTAGTCACTCAGTAACGGAAGAGTTTTATATATATAGATTTTGGTCCATAAATTGTATTTGAAATGCATAAAACAATTTTATTTATTTTGTATTATATCGGAATGACGGGTGAAGTCGCGGGTAAAGGAAAAGTCTGTTGTATGAAAATATCCTGGTTAATAGGCATAAGCGTGTCAGAATATCTTCAAAGGGTGTGTATAGACATCACAAACCTACATTAGTTGGACAGGCACCATATCAATATGAAATATAAAGTTTCCTAAAATTACTACGCGATACTTTAAAAGTTGAAGGAAAAGCTTTGTGTTTTACAAATCCTTCCAACAATATTGTTTTTAGATAAATACACAATAAATGAAGGGCCCCTTAATTATTTGTTAATAATTTAATATACCAATACTAATTCATAGTGTACTTACTTATTTTCGCAATGAATTTAACTTCAGCTTCCACCTATTCCTTAAAATGTTATGACTTGCCAGAAATCAGCCATTCGTTCGTGATAAACTGCTCTATATTATTATTACAAAATGGTATGTTTTCACCGAATATTATAAAGTGGTACCCAAAACCTAAAGAGCTATAAAAAATATGCTATATTATGCTATTAAAAAAATGTATAACCATACACGTTCTAATTTTCTTATAACGCTATAGTTCATTGTTATCTCATTGCTATCCTCATACCGCACAAAGACTTAGTGAGCGATCTGCAGCTCCACCGTACTGCTTAAGGAGGTAGTATTCACATGCATGCTTATATCACTAAAAGTCTCAATTAGCGTTATTGTCGGCCTCGATGGCGTAGTGGTCAGTGTAACCGACTGCCATGCCTGAGGTCGCGGGTTCGATTCCCGCACAAGTCAAACATTTGTGTGCATTGTCTTGGTCTGGGTGTTTATATATAATATATATGTATATATATGTATTTACAAAAAACAAGTATATAATGTATGTTTATCCATTGTCTAGTACCCATAGTACAAGCTCTGTTTAGTTTGGGCTAGATTGTTTTGTGTGTATGTGATAGAATATTATTATTATTATTATTATTATTGTAACTACTATTTCTTATACCTATTGATCTATTTTGTGACTCTACGTGCGCGCTCTAAATCGTAATTACAAAACCTAAGACGATAAAGTTTGTGTCCATTTCGAGGGTAGAGAGTAGGGTTATGACGCGCTATAACTTCCATACCTATTTAAATGTGATTTTGAAAGTTAGGATCATAATAACACCTTTAACACGTTCATCGCCTTGGACCCACGTCGTGGGCTTACTATTGCCGCATTTGAGAGCACACGAACCCACGTCGAGGGCTCATGTTAAAAATACATTTTTCTTATAAACACACAGTAAAAATTTAAATAAAATACTACAGTATATTTATTTAACAGATCTTCCTAGTGGTGGTGTTGGTTTTTACATTTAAACATATTTGTTTTATTTATATTTTTACTTCTCTCTAGATGCCAAGGACCCGCGTGGGTTGTATGACAGGGCTGGTAAACAATAATATTATGCAAACAACTTTAATGTTATTCACAAAATCAACTTAACCCTTAATTCGATAGAGTGCAATATAATGAACATCAATTTTGAAAAAATATACAGCAAGATTTTTAACTATATTTTATTTATTTTAATTATAATAGTTTATTTGTATAATAAAGTAATGTATATAAAATTACGAGCAAGATGCGCGTGCGCTTGGTTGGTTTGTCGCCGCCGACAAGACAAGACGACTAAAAATAAGCCGAAAGTCATCTTGTCACTTTTTGTCTAGGATGGGTAGTTTGTGAGATAATCGGCGTTTTTAGTACGACGATAAATTTTGAATCGCTTTTGCTGTGGAACTATTAGAAATAGCGAAAAATCTACAAGCGAGAAAGATGATTATTTCTCACCCCTCAATACAACAGAATACTCAAAATAAAAAAATTATCAAATTTTCGAAACACTGAAGAAAATATTTTCGTCTTTTTGCAACATGCGGGTGACGCTACAGGACAAGTCCCAAAAAGTTGCACACACTTTGCTACACTCTAACCCTGAACTTGTAGGCAAGTTAAAATAACTTTTAGGCAAGTTAAAATAACTTTTAGGCAAGTTAAAAGAACTTGAGGTCAAGGTCACTGAACTTGAGGTCAAGGTCACTGAGCTTGAGATCAAGGTCAGAATTTCTTTCGAAAGGTAAACGCCCCGGGTCTCGACTCTTAGCACTCCGATTTGGACAGGTTAGGTTAGAGGGCGGAGCGGGAGCAGAGCTCCCGCTCTGCTTCCACCGTAGCCTTCATGTTTTTTGTGACCATCTACAAATAAGAGTCCCGCGTAGCGAGTTTAGCTTTGTGAATTAAAACAGTCATATAATAATTGCTGGCGTTTCACAAGGCACAGTGCGCTCTCCAACGTTGTTCATCCTACATATAAATGGCTCATTGTCAACTGAAGTTTGCACGTCTCTTTCACGGAGAGTACTCTGAGAAAGTACTTGAATTGCTCCCAAGGTTTCTCCTCTACTATCGCATTACGCTACACCGCATTGGAATACAGCCGTTTTATCTGGAAACTATCCCGTCCAACATACGGTACATTTTCTGTTCATATTCTTTTCGAGAACGTACTGATTTTGAAAAGAACTGTAGCAATGCTTTAACGCTATGACTTATAATTCTTTCGAAAGGTTTAAAAGAATATTATTATCACTCGATAGGCACCGGCTTGACTTCGAATACCATTATAATAGCTGAGATTTATGGACGGCGGTTAACACTTACCATCTTAAGAGCCGCTAGCTCGTCTGTCAATAGGAGCAATAAAAATATTGGAGCATGCCTAATTTTCATGTATGTACCTACTAAATATAATTTAAAGCGTCGGGTTATTAATGATAATTCCCGAGTACAAAAACAAAATCCAACTGGGAACTGTTCGCAGTGACAACTTAACGTATGAATTCTTTGTTCAGCTAATTACCGCTGTTACTTATATAAGAAAGGGACAATTAGAGTAAGTTCAATCATATGATAATAAGATTTTGAAACATTTTATACGTAGTTATGCGTTCCCAGACCACACATCGTACCATGTTAGTAAACGAAGAACGCATCACGCCACCAGCCTTAGCAACCGAACTTGATCGTTGTTCTGTGTAACTCATAACATAACGAATTACCATAAACTTAATGTTGACCAAATACATTAATCTAATTACTTGTATCATTTCGTTTCTGTAACTAAGCAGCTCTGTGAGGTCTCACATAGATAGCACACATGTAACGTGTCACACCATATTTAAACTCATGTAACTTAAAATTAAGTCATTCTTTTGATCTCCGCTGTAAAGACTGTATTAACTCGTGTTTATTAAATAAAGTGTTTATTTTTATTAATATAACCGAGTCTTTGTATTTGACTAGGTTGCTTTAGTCCAAATCTTCGTTTATCATTTAAAACATTCTATATTAAAGTTTAAGTGGTGGTTTTGGTCGACGTTTGTAGAATCTGTAAGTAATCTATCTAGTTCCTAAATAATCATAATTTTTACGCGAATAAAGATCCTAATTATACAAAATATCAGGTAAGTAAGCATAAATCTTATTTAGTGTTAATTTATTGTCAATTTATTTGTTTTTAGTAATAGACAGAACGCAATGACACTGTTTGTTAACGACGATACTACATTACATATTAAGCCATTAAAAGATGCAAGAAAGTGGAGGTTCGTATGGTGGAATATCCTGTTTTTCCCCTTGTCTAATATTGTGGCAGTTTACGGAATTTACCTCTGCTTCACGAAGGCTTTGTGGCCGACTATTATATTCGGTAAGGTGTTATTACAGTTGTCATAATCTATAGCTATTTATATGTACTAATGTTTGCTCAGTAGTCAGAATTCAACTATAATAACTTTATTGAAAATTTAAGATAAATGAATTTGGAAAGAGAATCTAACTGTTTCCAAATGTGTGTTCCTTTACATAGATTTTGCGGCATATTAAGGCAAAAAGGCAGACAATTAATATTACCAACCATTTTTATTATAATATTACTGATTAATTAATTGACTAGTACCGTAAAATGGGGTTAATAGGGATCAAGTGGTGAATAGGGATAAATCGAGAAAGTCTATTAATACTAAATTTCAATTAATTCGTTAAGAAATTGCAATAAATGTACTTCATTAAAATTTTGTCGATTATATATTTTTTTAAGTAGCAACACTAATCAGCATGAAGCTAGCAGGAGAAATCTGTCAAAATCGGTTTTAATAGTCACTGTTTCATGTGCAAAATTTTATAGGTTCCAAATTTTTTGCCAAAACACCATTATACGAAGGTGCAAGCATAACTCATACAATATTTAACTGGTATAGTTCTTTCTCATAAAATATAAAGCATGGATTTTCACTGTTTTTTGGGACAAGAATGAGTAGAATCGGGATGCTAAATGGCTTAAGTAGTTTTGAAATTAAATTATATTAAAATTAATTTTCAGCTTCGAACTTTTAACTCCTGAACACATTCCATTAATAGTTTAAATATGTACATAATAATGTCTTACGTTTATGCGAATGTTATACATTTAAATTAAACACAAATGATTAAATTATGTTCGGGTACTTTGAAATAACTACATTTTAGAACATTGAGACAACTACCATCTTAGTCTGCCTGTGACCATGGTTACTGTAAAGTAACCGATACGTCGGTGAAAAATGTAAACTTCAATATAAATAGTTTTAATTAATTACAATAGCTTAAATTGTAGTAAAGTTTAATAATAGTAGTGTTAAAGTTCAAAATTATATAAAAGTGTTTTAAAATAAACAACGCGACAAAATCCGTATAAAATAGTTTAATATAAAATTTTAAGATTGTGATTAAAAATATATCAAGTTTATTAAATAAGATCATTTTATTCAGAACATAACATAAAATAGATCTCATACAGTTTAAACTAAAATCATGAAGATAAATTATATTTTGTATATTTTTTTCAAACGTCATGTCTCGCATATATAGTCTAGATAATAATAAGAAATATGATCCTTCATTGCTAAAACGTGCCACAAAAGAATACGAAAAAGGGGGCTAAAACCATAGTACTAATAGGCAAGGAATATGGGATAAGCAAATCAGTTTTACATTCACAAGGAAATGAAAAGCCAAGGCGGCCGAACAGCATTAAAAAAGAAACATGTGCTCAGAATGGGGTTATCGATTAGATACATACGACTTACGTATAATTATCAAAGGATATATATATAGACTAGACAGAATATTAATTTGTATAGATTTAGTCGATATTTTTAAATCGTCCCAAGGATGCAATATCTAAACGTATACGTCAAAACATTTAACGAACAAGAACCGCAGTGTCACCACAAATAATTGAAGAGTATTTTGAGGAATTAAAAACAATGCTAGAGACTGTACCTCTCAGCAATATAGTTAATTATGACAAGTCAAATTTATCGGACGACCCGGGTAAACGAAAGGATTTAAGAGTAACTACACATATTTTTTATTCGTGTTATACCTATGTACAGAAAAATCATAATTTTATATTCATGAGTGCCAACCCTAAGGATATTTCCCTTGTAACCCCTATCTCGTCCCCATTGAACCCAAATCCAAGGAATTTTTACATTTTCATTTAGGCCTCTAGGTTAGACCTAGACTCAAGTTTTTAGAGTACACATGTACACATATAGGATAATCAGAGAAGACAAGTAGATAATATGTTACAAAGTTGAATTCTGTCCCTATTCACCCCGTTTTACGGTATTAATTATATTTATCACCTCTCCAGCTTAGCTAGAATGCTCGTATTAGAAGTAGATATGCCTCCGTATAGTCGGTAAAGGAGTGGTATTCGAATCCACGAACTCTTTATTGCAAGTGCAATGTCTTATCCATCGAACTACCGCCGCTTAATACACACAAACATAGGTTACTTTGTATGCGACGCTGCGAGCAGATGCTAGCAATATATAAATCTGTAAGTTTGATTAAGTGGTGTTTTTTTGCAGCGTATGTCCTGAGCACATTGTCTAATGTGGGTGTAACTGCTGGTGCACATAGACTATGGACACATAGAGCGTATAAAGCGAAATTACCGCTACAAATTATAAATCTCTTTCTATTCACTTTGTCTTATCAGGTTAGTATTAATATAACTAGATGAAATAACGTATCAATGATACGTCTTATTAACTGTATAGAAACTACACTAATATTATAAAGCTGAAGAGTTTGTTTGATTGTTTGGTTGAACGCGCTAATCTCAGAAAATACTGGTCCGAATTAAAAAATATTTTAGTGTCGGATCTCGAGGAAGGCTATAGGCTACATAACATCACGCTACGATACACGGAGGCGGCGCAGTAACGATAAACGCGAGTAAAACTGCGGGCACATC
The DNA here is from genome assembly GCA_930367265.1 of Catocala fraxini. NCBI lineage: Eukaryota > Metazoa > Arthropoda > Insecta > Lepidoptera > Erebidae > Catocala > Catocala fraxini. Next base: position 10,965,124 of record OV884031.1, read on the forward strand.
TATAATAATATAAAGCTATATTTATTTGCTTTTGAAAAATGACATCTTTGAATTAAATAAATAAATAGTTTATCTAATTGAAATACTGCCTTTTTGGTCTAATGATTCATTTTTAATTATACTTATACCGGATCGGACAGTGTTCTGGATATTTCTGTTATAGACTCTCAGTAACAAGCAAAAGTATTCGAAATGGGAACGGTAGTGGTAATGTAATGTGTAAAACTATGTCACACTAAATTAAGTGTTATTTGGGACTATGCTTATACTTGACAATCACGTCTTATTAATCACATGATTATGAAACTTTAGTGCTACCCCTTAAACCCAATTTACTCAACAGTACAAAAAATACTATGGAATAATATTTTAGGTAACATAATATGTATAGATTCAGGTAACTTGAAATTTGTCTTATTAACTATGTTGAATAAGATAATTACCAACTCTACTCGAACCTATTGGGAACAAAATTCAGAAGTAACCAAACTATGGAATTTCAGGGTTCAGTGTACCAGTGGGCGCGCGACCATCGCTCGCATCACAAGTACTGTGACACTGACGCAGACCCGCACAACTCGAGGCGAGGCTTCTTTTTCTCACATATCGGCTGGTTAATGCTAAAGAAACACACTGATGTCACTGTTAAAGGGCGTAATGTGGACATGAGCGATATTGAGAATGATCCTTTACTGCGCATTCAGCGAAAGTAAGTTATTCTTGCATCCATTATCATCCAAATCATATCATCATATATCATCCAAATATCATGCAAATATGATATGATATGACTGCATGGATGTCATGGTCACCTCACCCCAAGCCTAGCCTATACAGGACAAAATTTGTGTGACCCATAAATAGTTACAAGTCTGGGTGTTCTTTGTTTTCGTTATATAACTCTTTATAAAGTCCACCACGCTATAGGAATTATTGCTACTGCGAGAAAGGTTTTTTTAAAACAAAATATAAATGTACGGGCGGCGCTAGTGGTATACATACCTACTTGTAATAAAAACTATTTAAAAAAAGTGTGCCACGGTAATAATAATAATAATATGGGCCCAACGTAGATTTAAAGGCGTCCGTATCCTGGTTAAGATTCGTTGACCAGTTTGGAGAAACCGAAGGTTCAGTCTGTAATTATGGACAAAGTAGTGATGTCGAATAACTACCGGAGATACATCCTGAAGAACGGCACGATTGACATACGTCTGGCGTTTCACCAGCTCGGAGAATCTCTCAGGCATATTATCTCTGGTTGTTCTTGTCTTGCTAATGGCGAGTACTTACATAGACACTACCAAGTGGCCAGGATTATATGTACATCAGCAACTTCCTTAAAAATACGATCTCATGGACTCAGAAACCCCGTACTACATGTATGTACCCGACCCGGTTCTCAAAAATGGTCATGCAATGTGTACTGTACTGGGATCGATCCATCATTACTGACAGGACTGTTGTAGGCAATAGACCTAACATTGTGGTGGTAGACCGATTAGGGCTCCGTGCAATGATTATCGATATAACCATTCCTCATGAGGGGAATCTCGTAAAAGCCGAAAAGGATAAACAAGGTAAATCTGGCACACGAGGTTGTTGATATGTGGGATATAGATTCAGCAATCATTGTACTTACTGATAGTCGTATCAGTCCATGGACTGATTGCCAAGATTCTCGTTCTCTCTACTCTATATTATTATTGTAAAATTTGGCAATAAAGAGAATAATAATAATATTTTTACTGGCATAAAATCTTTACACGGAAAATATTTGAAGTCTGATTTCTGAGCAAGGTATTAACTGCCTGATTTAGTTAGTCAGTGCCTTCTCACAACTTAGACACAAATAAATTTGCATGCGATACAAAAGAACTTAATAAAAGATATAAGCAAGCATAGCGTAGTGCTCTTCAACAGACATTATTGCAAAGTTTATCACACACTTTTGTCCAATCAGTTCTTATATTACTTATATCCTTTATAAATCATTTTACAGAATACGTCCCGTATCATTATAATCTAAACCTAACAGAACGCGGTAGTCTAATAACCGTTCAATGTGAATTAAAGCGGCATCTATGTTCACATTGACGTTTACTTTAATTTATAAGAAAACCATTTCTGATAATTTGTACTTCTTATTAAAAGAAAGCTCCCGGAATACTTCCTGTGTCACAGGGGAATTTATAAGACATATACAATACATTCAAATAACGGACACAAAGAATACGCAGACTCGGAACAACTATTTTTGAATCCCACAAATTTCGTCCCGTGTGGGAATCGAACCCACAACACTCAGCACCATCCATGCAGGGAGTCATTTATGGCACTAGATCACAACTCTTTATTGCACAGATTTTATTACAAAAAGTGGCCTTCTGATTATATAAGTTTGTTTAGTCATTGTCTGAATTCATATATGCTTTGCCCTTGTATTAAAATCTAACAGCGTCAATCGTACAATTGATTATGATTAGACAGCTATATTTTACTACTACTTAGTAATACTTAAAATAAAGATGTCTGGTGATAAACGTGAGGACCTGTAATTGGCTATAGAATACTTATTTAAATATTTTGTCAAACTAGGATAAGCTGTTGGACCTCCATAAATAAATATTAATCAAACAAAAAAAATACTTCTAATTATATTGCTTTTTTGGTTTCAGATATTACTTTTTGTGGGTATTTTTAATATGTATTGCTCTACCTACGTACATTTCTCTCTGGTGGGGTGAAGAACTTTGGACATCATTTATCGTTGCCGTTGTCTTGCGTCACGCTTTTGCCTTGCATATGATATTTCTCATAAACTCTGCCGCTCATATGTGGGGTACAAAACCATACGACAAAAACATTCACCCCGTAGAAAACAAAACTGTAGCATTCTTTGCGACAGGGGAAGGATTTCACAACTTTCACCACACATTTCCATGGGATTATAGAACCGCGGAATTGGGCGGCTATGTGTTCAATATTTCCTGGCTATTCATTGATCTGATGGCGAAGATTGGTTGGGCGTATGACTTGAAGACTGTGTCTGAGGAGCTGATAGAAAAGCGTGTATTACGAAGTGGTGACGGCACACACCCAGTGTGGGGGTGGGACGATAAAGACTTACCGGCAGAGTACAGGCAATCAGCAAAAATTTTATACTAAGCCGTAATTCTAGTTTTTTTTTCAAATCTATGATAAATGCAACCTATGTACGTAAAGGTTATAAAGAAGACATTTGATTTATTGCATTTTAATTACTTTATTGATTTAAGGATATCGATTTTCTTGTGTACCTACTAGTGGAAATTAATTTAAAACGGTATCGTTGTAATATTATACATTATGTAGATTATATTTTAATTATATATTCTTACATATGGACGAGAATTATAACAAATTATGCGAATTGACCATTGTCAAGAGGGAAAATAAACTAAATTTTAAATTAATTAATGTCTTTTATTTTCTTAACTTGTTCATTTAATTTACGCATATTCGTACATGCGTAAAATAAACAAAATATTCCATTGCAATATTCGAGTATACGTACTTGCAGCTTACTCAGCATTCAAGAACGCAAAGAGAGGCAAAATATTATAATTATGATCCTAAGCAGGAAAAAAGAGGGCAAAGATAGACGTACATAACTTAGTCTCCGCTTTCCTTTGACTATGGTATTTAAGCTTCAAAAAGGCAAGCCTGTTACTTATATCGAAGCTTCCTTAAAATAAAGCCAACCTTGTATAATATTGTTTGTTAAACTAGGGATTAAGGACTTATTAATTAAGGATTAAACTACGTAAGTATACTTATACTTATGTCGTTTAATCCTTAATCCCTTGGTTGTTAAGTGAAAATAAAGGTATTCATAAAATGCTTCACTCTTATGCAAATCCGCAAGTTCGGCCAAACAGCATTCGAAACAATCAGCCGAATACAGATTAGCATACAACACTCTCGTGTAAGCAATTGATTATGAACGGGTTAGGATTGTATTAAATAAAAATAAGGATGGATATATATAAAAATATTTGTTTACTTTGTTTATTCTACCAGTGTGATGATCATCGGATACTTCTCGCACGTTCACAGAAGAAGTCACCATGCTAGTAGTGCTATGGACAAACATCGTGATAGAGCTGTCGGTACAGTAGCCTAAATAAGCATAGAAAACTTTTTCAACGAAGAAACATAACACATTGTAGCTTAGAATTATCTTTCGAGTAGGTAAAGGCACTTTAGCAGCGATGGCCTAGTGGGAGACCGTTGGACTGCCACGCAGAGGTCTTGAATTTGACTCCTAGGCGCGCGTCTCTAACTTTTCAAAGTTATGTGCGTATTAAATAGTTAATTATCGCTTGCTTTAACAGTGAAGGAAAAACATCGTAAGCAAACCTACATGTCTGAGAGTTATCCATAATGTTTTTAAAGTTATGTAAAGTCTGCCAACCCGCACTGGGCTAGCATGGTGGACAATAGCCTAATCCTTCCCGGACTGAGAAGAGACCCGTGCCCAGCAGTGGGACAGTTTAATACATAGCTAATATTATAAACGCACTTCAAAGACGAATACTTTGGACCAGAGCTGGGCTATAGCCGATTATTCGAAAATTATTTAATTTATATTGTCTTCTGTTTACGCGAATGTTATTCATTGAAATTAAACTACTATATACGGATTTTATCGCGTTGTTTATTATATAAATATCAATAACATTCGCGTAAACAGAAGACAATATTATGAAATGCGATAAAATCCGTATACCTATAATAGTTTAATTTCAATGATTTAAATTGTTCTGCAATGAACAAAAAGGGTTCAGGAAAAATATCAGTCTTAATATGGCAACATATGATTTGCTTTCTAGTATCTTAACGTCTATGAATTAAAGAATAGAAGACGTGTTTGTGCTATATATTATACAGACATGACGAGAGCTTTTGATTTTGTGGATCATAAAATTTTGATACAGAAATTATATTGCTATGGTATTAGGGGAAACGTCCTAAATCTTATAGAATCTTATCTGAGTAATACTAGTATTGCAACACACATAAATTACTAGAATTTGTCCTATAACTAAATTAGAAACAACTTATATTTCCACAGCTAGACAAATAAAATACGGCGTACCACAGCGAAGTGTTTTGGAGCCTCTGCTTTTCTTGATATACATCAGTGACCTCCCAAAAATCATAGATCACAAAACTGTACTATTTGCAGACGACTGTACTATTAAAGAATGCAATAATACAATAATTATCCACTTGACATTAATAAATCTTTATCAAAATTAATTAATTGGCTCAATGACAATAATCTTGTAATCAATCTTAACAAAACCAAAGTTATGCACTTCCACCAGCGACTTGTAAATGCTCCTATTAGTATTACTTATAAGGATACCCAAGTAGACAAAGTGAGTAATACAAATTTTAGATATAATTAATAATAGATAATAAATTGACTTGGAAACCACATATGGAAGAAATTTGTAAGAGACTAAGCAAATCGGCGTATCTACTCTTACAACTATCAAAAAAGTAAATATTGATACACTACTAGCAGCATATCACAGATTAGTTGCCTCCGTTTTGCGATATGTGTCATTTTTTGGGGACAGTTAACAAATAGTGAATTAGTGTTTAGGGTCCAAAAGAGATGCATTTGATCAATGTGCAAATTATAAATAACCGACAGTTGCATTCCTTGCTTTAAAAAATGAAGACTACTGCCTCTAACTTCATTGTACATTTTTGAAACTGCACAATTTGTTAAAAACAATCCACATCTATTCCAAAAACTAGCCACAATAAAGAGAAACCCAATATGTTCTCAATACATCAATACTTTGTGTCATGTGAATTGTAAAATAACATTATCAAAAAAAAATACATGCGCGGCGGTCTTTGGGGACTGCCGATAGAAGTGAAAACTAAGTAACTTGTGAATTGTATCGTCGAGCTATTAGATTATTATTTTTGAATTTTGAATGCGATCGGTGAGGATGACGCGAGTTCCTTGATTTTTGTTCACCCAAAAAGTGTTCAACGCGCCTAAAGAAGTTTTCACTTCAAAAAGTTTGTTTGGTACTACTCCACTTTATAATAAAATACCTAGGTACCTAATGAAATAAAATGTATGCCACTACAAAAGTTCAGGAAATTCTTATTTGACCTGAATAGAAAAATGTTAATGTCAACTAGACGAGTTCTTAAATGATAAATTTGATTGACTGCATTGGTATTATAATTTAAATTGACATCTTGAATATTATTGTTAATTATTATCTATCATTTTTATTATGATTTTCTTTTCTAATTTTGGATATAATAAATTAATTATTTTTATGTTACTAATTTGTATGTCAATATTGGCAAAGCATAGAGCACTGAATATTTTGTATCCAAAATGTTTATATATAAATACCTATTCTTGACAAATAAATGATTCTGATTCAGATACTGATTAATTTTAAAAATATCTCCAGCTGCTTTACCGATTTGTAATAGATATTCTTAAAAATGTATTATAATGGGTTACGACTTCTAAAATAAATTATATTCGTAATTTTACCTGTTTTTGTCGTGTGTCAAAAATGAATTACCTTACAAAGGTAGTTCATAGTTTTTATGACATCCATTCACAAAAGATAGCATTCAATCATTGTTTTGTTCGTTTAAACCGCTCATCATGCACAATAATATATATGTTATAATAGGTGTGTATATAGCTCACGATTATTTTATTAATATAGAGAGTAGGTGTCAGTTTGTGACCAAAGCTGTATAGACAAAGATTACCACAACATTAATTGATCTTTTCATGTTGAATGCATTCAAAAGTCTCATTGAGCCACTATACAAATAAAAAGATTATAATGCCTATATATAATTATGTATAGTCATAATACGTATTAGGAGGAAATGCGGGCATCAAACATTAAGAAAAAGACCTACTACTGCCACGAAATATCAATATGCACCTTCTAATGTAGGCAAGCCCTGCGCAGTGCAAAATAATAATAATAATACACACAGACAGTCGTTATCTCATCATGAGACTAACGCGATATCGGAGAGCACAGTACACTAGCTTTTAAACTTCCACCTTCGCCTTGTGATATAAACAAAAAATTGTATCACCAGGTTAAATAAAAGCGCACAAACCGCAGGGCAGCTGTGGCGAGCTGAATGTGAGTGGCGACACACTGCGTTTCTGAATGCCTCAGAGAATCGGTTAAGGCCTTGTCCACGGCTTGCCGTTACTGTTTGACTGGGGTGGAACTTCAAGAGCGCCCGTAGGACTCTCAACTCTGGCTTGCCTTGGTCGGCCGGTCAGAGGAAGGCCGTTAGAGCTATATGCTTGGGGTGGAAGTGTCATTTTCAAGGGCATAACTACAGGCAATCCGCTCCGGCTCTCTGTTATCACGAGACCCGTGATGGTGAAATCGGCGAAACCCTCTTCTGCTGGCTTGTACGCCTATTGTGGTCATTTAGGGGGCCCATCTAGTGAGTTGGCGAGTCACCGTCTGCCGATTGCATTGATGCTATTAGAGTATTCAGGGCAGACGCCGTTTTTCATCTATATTTACCAATAAACCGGTCCACCAAATACCCATCCCCATAGCTCATATATTAGAAGCCATACGTAGCAATACTCTTAGGCCTGCTGGGGCTAGTACCGCTGTCGGAGTTCCATCCCAACTTTGATTAAAACTCTCGAATGGCCTCTTCACATTGGACCTATGTCTCCGTGTAAGTCTCCCAAAGGGCCAGGTATTTTATAATATACCTAATATGTTAGAAAATACCTGTGATAATAATAAAGAGTAATAATAAAGAGTTTATTGTTTTCTCTCACATAGAAAAGATACATATAGTGGTAAAAATATAACAGTTAACGGGGACCGCTCTACGATCCCCAACGGGCTCCAGGTAGACGACCCCAATGCACTCCCACCGATCGCAGTATAAGCGAACGGAAAGAGAGCCAGCGATCTAGTCCCCAAAAACCAATTTGGTGATTGCAAAACGTGCCCTTATACTGTGTACAATACATGTGAGAGACTGGTTTCTGTACTAGGAGACCTGTATGACAGATAACCAGCCTCTCCAGACTGCGGAAGTGGACAAAATAGTAAAAATAAGATTTTGAGCACAGCTCTACTCGTGACGTTCACTCTAAAGTTAAAAATATTAACTTTAAAGTTAAGGTTTTTTGCTATTTCTCATACATAGATTCAATCCTTCTGTTCTCTTAGTCTATTTATTATGACTAGCGGTCGGCCATTCGACAATGTTTGATTAAAATTTAAAATTTTAAGTTGGTTGTTATTAAGGTTTTTTTTGTCTATTACTTTACCATTATAATCACATTTCATTTAGATTTAAGGCGTATAGCCTTGGTGAAATCTAAATGAATGAGGTTAATTTACATATACTTTACAAACAATTTATTATTTACTTAACTATACTCTTTCATTGACGATATTCCTAAGCTTACTACTTTGTTGTCTTTTTTTCTTTATTACATATAAATAAAGTATATGTAACTATAGTTACGAAGAATTGTACGACGTCAGGCGATCGATGCCGAAATACTACGAACGCGATTTGAGTGCGTGTGTCAAATGCATGGTTGTGTGCGTGTAGTGTGTTTTCATTAATTTAATGTATTTATAATGCATATTTTATAAAAATATAAGGATTCGTCACTCCTCCATATAAACTTTAACTATGCCAAATTTCGTATTCCTCCGTCCGCGCAATTTTCGTAAAAAGGTATACAAAGTTTTTGCTTTACGTATTAAAATATAGAAGAAGATATCAACTTTATTTTACCGACTAGATTGAAACTGTCTGTATTGCTAAGTAAAGAATATTTGTAAAGATATTAGTTCTTCTCCAGAATAGAGTTAAAATATTTACCAATTTTCCTTAACGCCAGCATACGAAACCCAAAAACCACTAATTATAAACTTTGGGTTGAATGAAACGTCATGATAAAATATATCTTAGATACTGGACAACAGGCTTTTTTGTTTAATAAGTTTCCTTAAAATATGTGTAAGTATTTTTATGTAATTTGCATTCAGACAGACTTCAATACTTTTACAATTTTATTATGACTTATCGGTACCTATAATAAAATTGTATAAAAATAAAAATGAACTAAATTTATCGGTCAAACGATATCAGTATTCCGCTAGACCGATTGATTTGCAGATTGGTGTTGTCATATGCTTAAGTAACTTCACTCCAACAAATAATGTAGTTATAGGATATATAGGTGTTCTAAGACTTTTAGAGAAGATAAGTACTTTGTGGTCAGCGGGAGGGTTAGAGGTCCATTCCTTCTATTTTAAAAGGAAACATTATTTTATTAATACAAACGATTAAATACATTTAAATTAAATATTCCTTAAAATATTACACATTGAATTTTTCATGACGTTTCAGTAACGTACGAGCAAAGAATTTAAGTTACCAAAAATAATACCTAATAGTGTTGAATTTTATACATTTATATATATGTATCTTATGTGGGGGCCAGTCAGTGCAGGCCGGCGACACTTCGACCCAGTGGGATCTTTTGTGTCGACACATTTATATACTTATGCAAAAATTAATTAATTATTATATTTAACTATTTAGAATAATTGCACCTTAGTAATTGTATAATTTAACATCATACAATATAAATAGTAGTCAAATACTTTACAGTTTGATTAGCTATAAAAGGCGTAGCAACACTCGCTCAAGACAGAGCATACACGGCCCGCGAAGCCATACAAAGTCGTCCGCGGTTCCACCCTCGCCGCAGAGGTCGGCATACGCGTCGCGTCAACGTTAATCCCGTGGATCACCTTAGATCCACATTGTCGATAACGCCCCAAGCCGAGGTCCGTGGTAGTCCGCCCTTGAGGGTTAACATTGTCTAGTTTACTAAAGTAAACGGGTTGGGAGCCTTCTGCGCTCACCCACAGTCCGCGTAAAGTTAAGAAGGCCATCTGAGGGCAACAACTAATACACACATTAAAAAAAAATGCTGTCTGTTACTTCTTGTTGTGAGCTGTAAGTGAACGGACGTATAAAACTTCTTTGTGTAAAAGTTTAAAATAAAAAATTAAAGTGTTTGTACAGTGTGTTATTTAATCCATAGTCTCTAATAAATAACACATCAACATATTAGGTATCCTGAAAATAAAAAAAATAACAACATACTGCAAAATTAACGTTTACAAGAAAATAATGTTAATATAATGATTAGTTCACTTTTAAACAATATAATGTATTTCTTTTATTTTATTAGTTTTTCGAAGTTTATTTTTGATAAATTTCTGTCGTCTATATGTAAGTCTTGATCGTCCCAGCCCCACATCGGATGAGTACCATCTCCTGTTCTCTTCACACGTTTCTCTATCAGTTCTTCAGATACTGATTTCAAACCATAGGCCCAGCCAATTTTTGCCATCATATCTATGAATATTTTGGTCCAGTTGAAAGAATAGCCTCCTAGTTCAGCTGTTTTATAATCCCATGGAAATGTGTGATGATAGTTATGGAAACCTTCTCCAACAGCTAGTACTGACACTACCTTAGTTTCTACTGCAAGTATATCATTATCATAAGGTTTGGTACCCCACATGTGCGCAGCGGAATTGACGAGCCAAGTAACATGTAACGTAAATGTGTATCGAAAGAGACCAGCCACATAAAAAGCGATTAAGGGTTGTTCTCCCCAAAGAGATGGCAGATACGTTGGAAATACGAAACATAATAGAACTACCAGTGCCAAATAATGTCTGAAAATAAGAAAATAGTTATATTAATGCGGTTTTCTTGCAATGGCTCTGAGGGACAGGTAGTGCAAACTCGTATTTAAAGAAGGTAATGAATGTGTTAAACTATAATAAATATTCCTCTCGATTTATAAGGAGTTTCGCAAACATTCAAATGTCGACATCTCGGCCCAACTATTTGTGGATCACACAAACATTTTGTCTCGCTTGGGGATTTTGCTCATTACACTAGACCCACTGAGAGTGGCGAGGCGTAAACCGAAACCGCAGCGGTATACGCCCAATAAGACAGATAATATAATTATTAAAGTAAATAAGTCTGAAATCAGTATCATTACTTGAAATCCACTCATACTCACTTATGCTGAAATCGCAGCAGTGGATCATCCATCAGGTCATTCATATCAATGTTTCGACCCTTGTCTTTAATATCAGGATGTTTACGGACCATCAGCCAACCCATGTGTGAAAAGAAGAATCCTCTTTCAGCGTTGTGTGGGTCAGCGTCGGTATCGCAGAACTTGTGGTGCATACGATGATCGCGCACCCAATCGAATACCGAATTCTGTTGATAAAATAAACTGCACTTTAGTCATAACAAAAACCAGAATATGTCAGTGTCACTTAAAGGCTCGAATACCACTGGATTAATGGGTTATGTTCGGTACATTAAAGAAAAGCTTAGAATACAACAATGAATTTCTCGTATAATTTTCAATAGGCAGGATATAGATTATTTCTCAATAAGCGCGTATGAAGCCTTGTTTTTACTATGAACTAGTGACATATAACTATCTTCTCTATATATATAATTCTGCTCCATCTGAATGGCTGGACCGATTTTATTAAAATTAGTGAATGTTTGAGTGAGTCCCTGGATGGTTTAGTTTAACAATTAGACCCCGTAAGTGATGCTGCATTCGATCGATCGGGCAGGACAATGGCTATCGTACCCGCTAGCTATAATATAATAATAGTTAGATCACTATTAATATACCTAGTCTTGCCATAAATATTGTAACAAGGAAAAATCTTTTTATTTTCTATTGCATAAAATATTTATTACTAGTAATGTGTGTTAGTTTATACATTAATATAATAACATAAAAAATATAAGATGCTCATTCAAAATGATCTCCATTAGTTCAGTTGTCAATACAAACACGCACTCCCTCCATGGAAAAATGGGAAAATTCTTCACTGCCAAATTTATGGATTGTTCTAGGAACTCCAAATTATCATGGCGATTAGAGCATGGCATACTCTCTAAAACTGATCATAAATTATAATCCAGCGGATTAAGATCGAGACTAGATGACGGCCAGTCTTCAACTCTGATGATGTTCGAAGCATTCATTTCCAACCACGCTTCGGTGGATGGAGCTTTGTGACCCGGTGCTAAGTCTTGTTGAAAGGAACATTCTTGATTGTGCAACATGGTGTTGTTAAGAGGCTTAACCACCTGCTCAAGAATCGTATCTTGATACACTTGTGCGCAAGTGTTATCCAGAGATTTTGTGATGTAAAATAAACAGTTTTTGTTTATTTGTATAAGTAAGTGTAAGTGTTATAAAAACAATTGATTCAAAGACTATTTTAGATAAAATTACAACTTCATAAGTGAATAATTATGTGTATGTACTTTGACTCACAGTACTCAGTTTAAAAATAGTGTAAAGTGATTGGTGTAAAACGTGGAATCAGAATTACGAAAAATTTTACTTAATTGAAATTAACTACTACATATATACGGATTTTATCGCGTTGTTTATTGGATATAAATGAAGTGTCAAATAAACAACGAGATAAAATCCGTATATAGTACTTTAATTTCAATGAATAACATTCGCGTAAACAGAAGACAATATTATAATTTTACTTAACTTCGTTCGTTGTTTATTCAAGATATGTATTGGAGAACAGCATCATCTCCTAAAATTTCATCGTACTGGGTTCTAACATTGATAAGAACTATTGATGACAGATCTCAATAAAAGTAACGGCATGTAATGCTAATAGATGTCACTACTAGTATTATAAACAAAAATAAAATTGTTTCAAGTGATTAAACTAAAAATCTTTGATACAAAATAGTTTTAAAATATACATAAAGTGCACAAAGTGTAATACGAATCAACAAAATACGGATTGTGGACCCTTGAACATTTAAGGATATAAATTGGATATAAACAAAAACTTTATGTTGTAGAATGTCAATTCTAGTTTAGACATATGATGAAACTGGCTTGGTGACGGGTAGTTACATTGTCCACCTGATGATCGTCTCCAGGGCGTGACATCGCGTCCCGTTACCGCATGTAAAGCATTTTTTGAGATTTAAAGTGTTACATTATACTACTACAAGATAAACAAGAGATTGAATATAAATATAATAACATATTTATATTATCAAGATGAATTTCTTGGAACATATTGCGTTTCGTCGTAAACGTACAAAATCTGCATCACATAGCAATGATAGTCAATATAACAATTCAATGGACGATACCGCTACCAGTTTGCCGATATGAGTATTGACGACTCACGAGACCAGGGGCTTATAACAAAACTAAAAGATCAGATCGAGAATTCGACTCTCCAACTATACTTAGTAGGATTTCCTAGGAAATCCTCAGTTTAGAAACTCTAAACTCAGATAAGGAAAATGAACTATACACGAAAATTGCACACAACAGTCCTACAAAGAATTTAAAACACAAAATATCTTCGCCAAAAATAAAGGAATCGATACAAAATAAACATACGCAGACAGAGCAAACAAATACAACCGAAAAAAGATAATTAATAAGCCACACAAACATTCATAATTTCTGCTTAAAAGGCAACAAAACAAAATTCTATGGAAACAACAGTAACACATAACTCAGAAAATAGAAAGGAAAGGTCAACAAATAGAAAGATATGTATTATTAGCGAAATAAATACAATAAAGTATATTCAATTGCAAAATACAAGCTTATGAACTCTGATTTACTACTTATCACCATATTCTGGAATAAATTATGTAATGAATAATTTGGAACCCAAATTAAAACATTTTACGCTAGATGATTAATATTTCTTCTATTATGTAATTGGTAAAACTGACTTAAGAATAACTCAGGACTAGCGAATACGAAGCTGATTCGAAACATAAGATAAACACTTTTAAAATTGAACATATTATTGTCATTCTGTGCATGCCCACATTGAAATATGTAACCAATGCAACATTGTATAACTGGAGAGTAGAAAACTTCAACAACTTACATTATCAGGATATTCTTACTCATGAACACGCATATTTCACAGATTGTAACAAGAATCTCACATGGGACTACAAAATGTACAATAGAAATACAGGATCAGTAAATAACTATGCCATGCAAATAATTATTGAAGATGTGGCCGACCTTTTAAGGTACATACAAGAAAATCGTCCTCGGCTATATAACCCAGTTGAAAATATGGCAGACCAGCAAACAAGTGAGCAGTTTTTTCTATTATAATCATCTGAATGTAATACATCAAAATATCACAGGCTTACTGAATAAGAGTAACAAACACTCTGTATGTCTCGGAGAGTTACTAGAAAAAGGATTAGAAGTCGAGGTTATATGTCTCTCAGAACATTTTATGATGGCAGGCCAGGGACAATTATTTATTCCCAATTACACACTGGCAGCATACTATTCCCGGAAATACAGTAAAAGAGGGGGAACATGTATTCTAACGAAGAAAGGTCACGAGTATATTGAACTACGGGATATAGCAAAACTCTCCATAAATGTAATATTCGAATGCCGTGCCATCGACCTTTAAAACTATCATTGTATGTATTTATAGGGTACCGAAATTTTAATCTAATTTTAATCTAACTGTATTTTTTTATAGCATTTTGATAGCAGCGATAGCTCAGTGGGGAGGCCAACAAACTGCAATGCAGAAGGTCTCGGGTTCGAACCCACGTCGCGCACCTCTGACTTTCGGAAGTTATATGACTTTTCGAAATTATGTGTGTATTTATTAACAATTATCGCCTGCTCCATGACTCGGAGAGCACGTTAAGCCGTCGGTCCCGGCTGCCATGAACATCTATGGCAGTCGTTATTGGGAAGTCAGTACCCTATAATATCCTGACACTGCTGTGTGGCTGGTCTAGCCTTAGGGTATCGTTAGCCTTCGGGTTGCGGAGGTCAGGTGGCAGCCGCTCCGTGTAAAAGCTGATATCCAGTCAAATCCGGTTAGACCAGAAAAGCCGACCCCAAGTGACTTGGGAATAATAAAGGCTAGGGAGAAGAACTGTATTTCTTGAACAATTAGAAAAATATTGCATGTTTTTAATAAGAAAAAACGAAATATTGTAATTGCAGGTGACTATAATATTGATTCACTTAAGCGTAGTAATACTTTGACAGAGTTATAATGTCTTCTTTTGAACTTTAATTTAAAATTGGAATTATACCAACCAACACGATTTACTAGCGGCACATGTATTTGATATCTTCGCGCATAACTTTGGGAAAAAATGTGAATCTAAAATAATTGACTTTGGCCTATCAGACAATACGTGCAGTTACTTAAAATACTGGTAAATAAATAATTCCTGATAAATAAATAAATAGTCTCCTGTTTAATGGCATATATGTTGGACATACATATATGTCATTAAACGGGAGACTATTTATTTATGGATCAGATCCAAATAAAGCTTATGATACATTCATTCGACATTTAAATTATTTTACGATATTTGCTTCCCTTATAAATTAATTACCTTAAAATCAGCAAAGACACCTAATTGGATATCCCAGAGCATCAAACTATGCAGTAAGAATAAAAGAAAATTGCTTTTAAAATACAATCAACAAAAATTAATAAATTAAATTATAAAAAATATACATCAAGGTACAAAAATATTCACAGTATAAAAACATCATAGAATATTGCCAAAACTACATGGAAGATTTTAAATAAATCCAATCAGAACCAAATAAAAGACATGATTACAAAAATTAGAACTAATGATGACACAATTATTACAAGCCCACAAGACATAGCGAAAGCTTTTAAAGATTATTTTATAAATACAATTGTACCTGTTCCTAACTATGGTAACAAAGTTATACAATTTATAGACAGACAAAGTAGGTCTCTATTTATGCAGCCATGTATACCGCCCGACATAAAAACCATAATAAGCTCATTAAAATATACTAATAGTGTAGGTTATGACGGTATTTCAACTAAAGTTATCAAATTTGTGGGTGAAGCGATATCAAAACATATTAGCCACATTATTAACCTAAGCATCCGTTCAGGCATATAATGGGCTAAAAACATCTGTCGTCAAACCGCTCTTTAAAAAACAAGATAGGGAAAGAGTGGAATTCTATAGACCAATTACGCTTATACCAGAAATCTGTTTTT
This sequence comes from Catocala fraxini, assembly GCA_930367265.1. Classification (NCBI taxonomy): domain Eukaryota; kingdom Metazoa; phylum Arthropoda; class Insecta; order Lepidoptera; family Erebidae; genus Catocala; species Catocala fraxini. Next base: position 10,981,365 of record OV884031.1, read on the forward strand.
TTTTAGAAATACTTATATTAGCAATTATATAGTTTTTATAGAAAAAGAGAACATACTTGCGTCTGAACAAAAAAGATTTTGACAAAATAAGAGCATAAACAGGGCAATATACGATTTCTTAAATGTAATAATAACAAATGTCGACAGTAAGGTACCAGTCTGCGCCATATTCTGCGATATGACGCAGGCATTTGATTATGTGGATCATGATATATTAATAAAAAAACTAGATATGTATGGCATAAGAGGCAATATATTAAACTTAATAAAATCTTACCTAGACAATAGAAAACAATCTGAGTGTATTAATGCTTCAACGTTCATATTACCTATTACTTTTTCGAGTACAAGTACATCTGATTGTTCGTCAAGTTAGACCAGCTTAACGAAACTGGCTTACCTCGAGGTATACAATATACTGAGTTTAAAATATAAATTACAGGAACAAGAACCTGGAATCTTACATTTCTCACATCCAAACTGTAAGTTATGGCGTAGGACAGGGCAGCGTTTTAGCTCCATTGCAATTTAATTTATATACCAACAATTTGTTTAGAATAACCCCAACCCAGTAACATTATTTGCGGACGACAGCACCGTTGCTATTTATTGCAAAAGTACGAATACATAAAATGCCATTAATTATACATTACTAAAAATTATACAATGGATGGACAATAATAATTCAATGTTAAATATTTTTAACTTAATACAATTTTCACAAAGACCCTCTGTAATAAATCTTGACATAAACTATAATTCAATTAAAATTAATGAAGTTGACACTGCAACATTTTTAGTAGTTAATTAATAATAATAACAAAATTAATTGGAAATGTCTTAAAGAGCATTTATGTAAAAAAAAACAGGGCTGGCACTGGCGTTTTCCGCCGGTGAATACGCTTGCCCCGTGTGGAGCCGATTTGCCCATGAAAAACTGGTGGATACTGCACTAAATGAGACTTGCAAGATAATCACGGGCTGCTTAAAGCCAACTCCAGTAAGTATGCTGTATCCACTGGCTGGCTTAGCTCCGCCGAATATTCGAAGGGCGGTAGCGAGCTCTATAGAGAGAACGAAGATGAAAAACGACTCACGGCACCCTCTGTATGGACACATCCCAAGTTCCCATAGATTAAAGAGTCGTAATATAATATTGTCTTCTATTTACGCGAATATTATTCATTGAAATTAAACTGCTATATACGGATTTTATCGCGTTGTTTATTTGACACTTTATTACAAAATTTTGAAAATTTTTTCACTACTAAGTACTACTATTAAACTTTACTAATTTTTAAGCTAATTAAATTATTATTAAACTATTTAGATTTAATTTATTTTTACACTTTCCCCGACGTTTCGGTTGCTTTTCAGCAGCCATGGTCACGGGGAGATGAACCATGGTCTCCCCGTGACCATGGCTGCTGAAAAGCAACCGAAACGTCGGGGAAAGTGTAAAAATAAATTAAATCTAAATAGTTTAATAATAATTTAATTAGCTTAAAAATTAGTAAAGTTTAATAGTAGTACTTAGTAGTGAAAAAATTTTCAAAATTTTGTAATAAAGTGTCAAATAAACAACGCGATAAAATCCGTATATAGCAGTTTAATTTCAATGAGTCGTAATATAATAATCTTTGTCAAGTGTGTTGAACCCTTGACATTGGAACCAGCAGCCCGGAGGTGCAACCTGAGGAGGGAAGAAGTATCCCTGCCAGTCCCATTCGTCCCAACGGGTGAAAATCTTCCACCTGGACACCAATTATCATGGCCGGTCTGGAAGTCACTAAACAGACTTCGAACTCAGGTGGGCCGGAAAGAAAATATGTTCAGGTGGGGATTCGTAGGCGATTCCAATCTGGGCTGTTTGTGCAGTGCAACCCAAACAATATCGTACCCTATATTGTGCCCTGAGTGTCCCAACAACTGCACGTATGAGGGCTTGATGATTGCTTCAGACGATGCAATCAAGGTGGCTGCGTTCTGGGCCGCAACTATATAATATAGAGTTATGATTGCCACCGAAACGCTAAGAAAAAGAAGAAGCAATGTTGCATATTATGCTCTTTTTAATCTCGCACATATTCTAAGCGATGACGCATTGGGTACTCATGGCATGTCATGGTACAGCTGCCTCAAAACTGAGATATGCCATAATATTCTGGGGCAACTCAACAAACAAAGACATCGTATTCAAGGCACAAAAACGATGCATCAGAGCAATGTTTAAACTAAAATGCATAGACAGTTGTAAACCATATTTTATAAAATACAACATTTTGACACTGCCTTGCCTGTACATATACGAAACAGCTGTCTTTGTAAGGTTTAATCCAGATCTATTCGAAAAGCTAAGGGATAAAGTTATACGAAACAGGCGAAATAATACTTGTAATAGGCTTCGTATACGAAAAGCCAGTGCGGCCCTAATGCACAAAAGTATATTTTGCATGGCGCCTATAATACAAATACTAATACAAACAGTATTACAAGTCTGAATACAAATATGTTCAAAAAACATCTCAATAATGTTCTGATAAATAAATGTTATTATACCATTACTGAATTTTTATCAGAAAATAATTTATGATAATCCTAAAATAATGATTATTGACAACATGACATATTGAAAAATACCATTGTGACTTTTTTATTATGATTATTACTTTTATATTATTTCTTGACTTTATTCAATAAAATTCACTAGCATAACTTATTATAATGATGACATTGTTACTATAATTTATATTAGGATTTGTTGATGACCACTATTACTATTTATGCTGTCTTAAGAAAGCTTGTTAATTAACTATACCTACCTAATTAATTATTATTGTAAAGTAAATAGTATGTGTATTTTTTATTAATGTTTGCATGTCTATAAGGCAGAACAAAAAACTTGATTCGCAAATCGATTCGATACTAATCGACAAGTTGGGTTCATACTTTATTATGCATGGGTTGGCATATTTCAAACATTTAAATTTAAGCGAATTCACAAGTTCATTAATAGTGGTACCTAATATCCAACTTTAGTTGCAATATTACTGACTTGGCATTATACTTATTTTCTTGCATTATACCTATTTTCGATAAACTTAACAATAGAAGTCATTAATTCAATTAAATTCGTCTTGATATCCAACTCTTAAATATTTATTTTGATTACTTATCACGCTATTGTTCTACAAGTGTAAAAATAATATTATAGACGAGAAAGATATGTATTTATTTCACACTTGTTCCATTGTATTCGCTAACCTAAGCCCTCGTGAAGGGTGATTAATTTGATTGAAATTACGTTACGATATAAAGATTTTAACGCTATTTGTATTCAAATTATTGTGCAGAGAGGAACACCAGGCACCCTCGGATTGCCCATCCCATCTATTGCAATAGAAAAAGGTTGACAATACCGGATTTCCCTGGATAGGGACATATAGAAACTCTACTTTCCTTTGCTTTAAAACCATTAAATATTCACATTTACACTTTTACCGACTTATCGGTTGCTTTTCGACAATCGTGGTCATGGGGAGGCTATGATGGTGAATTGTATAATTTATGATTTAACTCACCTGAAATGCCATAGTGAAGAACCATAATAGTACCATACGAAGAGGGAGCTTAGCTTTATAAGCTTTGTGTGCCCACAGTCTGTGTGCACCTGCCGTCACACTCATTGCCGTTGCCAAGTATAGGCAATAAGCTGAAAAGTATAGTAAGTTACTAAAAGTTGATTATTGTTCCTGGTGTTTAGGAAGTAGGCCACACTGAAATACCTGCTTAATTTATATATAGGCATTTACAATTTTTACCCGCAATATAATATCTAGGTAGGTATTACACTAAATGACACATAATCTCAAAATATTTTTGATCAAAAATTTAAAAGAGCTAGTTATTGAAAACGTAATTATCCACGTAAGATTAAATTTTTACACATTTATCATTTTAATAATCGTAAGTATTATGAAAAATATGCCATTTATAAAAAAAATGTTTTTGATAAAAACTACTAAGTAGTAAGTTTTTGTCATGGTTACTAATGAAATGTTTATTGTACAGAGATTCGACAAGTACCTATAGAGTAGGGTAAACCAGACATTGACATAATAATAAGTTGTTCACCATGCGGTGCTAAACACTACTATGCTACTCTATCGTGGCATTACAATTGTACTTTACTTACTCAAAAAGCAGGTTTGCCACTTAGCCTTCGTCATGAACAGATAAGCGCCGTATAAAGCCCCGACATGTAACATTGCAAATAGAGTCACGTTTCTCCATACTATCTGCAACTTCTTTAATGGTGGACGTGGCGATGAGCTCTTGATATCTTCTTCATTGACTTTAGCACCGACATGACTGTTGTCCGACGACATGTCTTGGGATATTATGGTTCTATAACAATCAAATAATATATTTATTGTACCAAATTTTTATCGTAAGTAACGTACACGTGTATCGAATTCGCCAACCAGTAATCAATTTACTTGCTAATATAATATACTTATACCCAATATTCATTTATTCGCCCAATAATATCATTAGCATGATAATTTATACAAAAGTAAGCAAAGTATTAGTTATTATTGTCGTTGCCAAGTATAGGAAATAAGCTGAAAAGTATAGTAAGTTACTAAAAGATATATATATATTTTTTTTTTTTTGATGTGTTTTATATCCATTTTCGGAATGCCAGACATAATTGAAAACCTATTGTGTCTGGCGCTACGGGTCATTGTCGCTCTGTAGGTTAAATATTTCATGTAGTACTAAATTATATTATCTTCAAATTATAAACTGAATCGAAGCTGTGTGTTTAAATCCTAACTAATATAATACTTAAATGCGAGTGTGAGTTTTATTTTTTGTTTATTTATTTGTTACGCTTTCACGTCTTAACTACTCAACCGATCATCATGATATTTCGCATAATTATATGTTTTCAGGGAACAGTATTTTTTTCTAGATGAAAGGTATGATGTCCTTGCCGGTCATCATACCTTTCATCTCGTCACACGAGCGAATCCGCGGGCAAAATCTACTTATAATATATTTGATACTGATATTGACTGTGGTCGCTTGCTTAGAAATGTCTGAACCCAAAACAGTTTGTCCTCAGTACCTAAATCGCAAATTATAATTAATGGTACTACGGTGGTAATGGCTGCATGCTCATAAGTAGCTTTGATTGAGACACCAAATCTACTCCCAACAAAAATTCGCGACAGCGCGGCGGTAAGAAAATGCGCAGCCAATTTTAATAATTATTATTCTTTAGTTACTACAATCTACAGATATAGAGAATACCTATTTTTATATTTAGAGAATAATGTATGTAACTCTACTATTCCTACAAAAAATGGGTATAGTCCTATTTTAATCATCAAAAAAATAATATCATTAACCTACAGTAATAGTTACGCATCCAATAGTTAATTTTATTAATTAACAACTAAATGTAAAATTAATTATACGTAGGTATGATCATGAATAACACATATACACGAAAACACATTTGGCAGATTTCTCACAGTTTACAGAGAAAACTGTCAACCGCACCGCGGGGACAGCCCCGAGGACACGGCGGCACAGCGTACACAGGAGGAGTGCCCAGCCTGGGCAAAAGAGCGCCGCGACCTCGATGCGGCTGTCGGGGTGGAGCGTCTCTCGCTACCGGACATAGTTGAGTAGCGAGTGAAAGCGCATGGGTAGCCGTCTCCTATTGCGAGGTAGAAGTAAGAGGCGACGCGCGACGGCGAGGTAGGAGGTGGTGGCAAAGGAACGGGAGAAGAATACCAGTCTCCTGGCCCGCAGACGACGCACTGGGTGCCGTAGGGCGCTGCACGATCGCCGGCCGCCCATGAACGCTAGCCTGGGTGACAGACCTTAGACAGACTGTTGCCCGTGCAGAACCAGGCCTGAGACGGCGGCGCGTCGTGTTCCTTGCGCGCCTCTCCAGTGGAAGGAAAGTTAATTGACGAAGCCGCCACGACTCAGTGGCGGCCAAGATCTGCGGGCTGCAGGATGAATGTGCGAGCGATTCCTGCGTCCCGGCTATAGACCGTGTAAATTCCTTCACACTGTCTATAGCCGGGACACAGGAAACGAATGTCCCACCGTGATAGGTTTAGTCGGTAGGACCCGGGACTTTCTATCTTTCCCCGGGTGAGCCCGACATAACTCCTCCACCCGCCCCGCGGAGAGGTAAGTGTCACAGCATTCCCCCAAGTAAAAAAAAGTAAGAGGTACAGAATAGTATATAAGGTACCTTTTATCCTGAAAAAGTACTAAGATAACCTACATTTACGCGAGCAAAGCTACGCGTTAAATCTAGTTTTAATTTATATATATTTTACTGGTGTGTTGCGAAATAATGGGATTATACCGAGCTTTGAATTTATTAAGTATATAACATGCCTAAAGATGCTATACAAATAATAATGTATTCGTGAATCTAATACAGGAACAAAATAAACGTGGCCAGTATTTTAGATTTCAATAAAGGTGTTGTTTCGTAATTTGATAATTAAATACAGTCATATAAATGAGACAAAATTATGTACTATTCAATTTACGTTTTATTAGAGTTCGAAAAAACTCTTATACAACAGCTTTGTCCGTCCGTCCGTCTGTCTGTCTGTTATACAACTTTCAACTTAAGAACCGTAAGAGCTAGAGACTCGCGGTCAACGCCATTCGACTCAACAAAGTCGATATACCCCCGAAATGACTATGACCTTTGAACTCTGACCTCAAGTTCACGTGATACCATCTTTCAACTCTAGAACCGTAAGAGCTAGAGACTTGCAGTCAACGCCATTCGACTCAGCATAGTTGACATACCCCCGAAATAACTATGACCTTTGACCTCTGACCTCAATGGTCACGTGATATCATTTTTTCGAACTCTTAAGATTTACGGCATTTCATGGCCGTTTCTCACTTGTTATAATAAAGGTACCTATACAATTTCAATAATTTTCATGTACTATTCATATAATACTGGCCAGCTATAACGACTTTTATTGTATGTAGAACTAAATTAAACTCATAAAGGTTTAGTAGGTCTATTGGAGAAGGGATATTTATATATGGACACTCAAATGTGTAGGATCCAAAGCCGTAGGGTAAAGTGATTTGAACTTTTCAACACATTTTCAAGATCCATGCTACTGAGAATTTCCTATCAGGAAAACCCAATAATACTGTTGGCTGACATTTTTAACCGACTTCAAAAAAGGAGGAGGTTTCTCAATTCGACTGTATGTAAATATATTTTTGTATGTGTGTTCGCGGATAACTTCGTCGTTTATGGACTGATTTTGATGATTATTTTTTTGTTGGAAAGGACATGTAATACTTTAATGTTAATTAGATATTATACGAACTGAACATTTTGGCATACGGTTCAATAATAACGGTACCTAATTAAGATTGAAGTTTTACATAGGACGACCACTATCTACTAGTCATGCTGAGGTTTTCGAGATCGTCTGGTCTCCGTACGAAGCGGTCAAAAATGTTGTTATAAATTGATGACTCATTGCCTTCAACTCGTAAAAACCGAAATCTTTCATTTGGTTTGCATCTGTTAACAAACACAGTCTTCCGTGAACTCATCTTAAGAGGTGGCATAACCTATAAGCACATTCAGGGACGCTTACCAGTCGTTGTGACAAAATTGGCATAGCCACTGTGAATAGCTGATGCCATATTGTGACCCCTTGCCTCTTAGCCCTGGTAATTGTTTCATGTATTACATCGCCACTATCGTATGGTTCACATTTGCTAACGTATTTAGCAACGTAATAAGAAACTGCAGTAACATTGCCACAAGGTTGCACATCAATGTTGCCTTCCCATACTTCCAACAAATCTGCATTATAACTATTAACCATACCTTCTTCAGCTGTTCGTCTAAGGTTGCAAAATCGTCTATTATTAACTAGCGCTTCATCAGGTCCTAAACAAATAGTATTATCACTAGGTGCCCTAGGAAAACCAAATTGACAGGATTGGTTAGTGCGATTCTTATAGCAAGTGCTAGTGTGCTTATGAATTTGTACGTTCTCTACCAATGCTTTTAATGTAAGGCTCTCAGGATTTAAGGAACAAGAAATCACTCTCTCGATAGCCGCAGTGTCTTTAGAGGTGTAAAAGTTAGGAAGACCCTCACACCATACCAACATGTGGAGATCTGGAATACCTCGATTTTGAAATTCAATTCGGTACCAATAATCCACAACTTTGTCTCCGTTGTAGACCTTGATATGGGTACGCTATTATCTGTATTAGTATAAAGTTGATTGTCATTAAATGGTGTTGATACTGATGTTAATATAAGTGACGTCAATAAATAAACATTCAATGTGTATTGATTAGAAGAATTTTTAGAGTCAAATTCCTATGCAAAACGTTATACAAATCATCAATATTTTTGAATCTCATACAACAAGCTGCTCCGTGCAATGGTGCCTTAAAACCTTTTGCGCCACGTGCATGAAAATCAAACAAAAAATACGTAACAGATACTAATTAACGTTTGCAATGCACAGCTACTGTTGTGAGGTTAACGGTTATCAAACCATACGAATGTTCAATAAAAAATCTATTGACAGCATTCTTTAAATTAGGGAAAGAATTTTCGCTGTCGTCATTTACTAAATGACCGTTATAAGTAGGTTGCTCATTACCGCTAATGTTAACTTGTTGTCTATTATATGTTATACATGGCAAAAGTTTAATAGCTGCTAAATATTCAAAGTTTGAATCATCGTTGGTAGGTTCAAGTTGAGCTGCTATACAATCACAATAATATTCGTCACCTATAATCAAAATGTAGTCAATGTCACTTTGGCACAATAAGTTGGGATCAATTAGATGAAAAGCCACACAAGAAACTGTTGCAATAACAGGACATTGTCTGCCCTGAGAATCAGAACTAAATCTTGCATCACCTTGATGATATGAACCGTGCAAAATACTTGTATCGTTATTTAAGTGCTTAAAATGTTCAATAGTTCTAGTTATTCTCGTTATTGCCTCAGTTTCTTCTTCATGATTGGGTAGTTCACCGGTCACCTGTATTAATTCCGAAATATCAATTGCATTGCTAAAATGAGGTCGAACGTCCCTATAAAGAACATTATTAGACATTAACCAACTTAATCCAGTTTTTAATTTATCAATATCAATCACGAATTATTTAGAACGTTGAACGTTTTCTAGTATTCTACAATAAGTATTAGTCCAGCCTGGTCTGGGTGAAGTGGTAGTTGTTCGGCTAACTCTACAACATCTTTGGGAAATAAAACTACTTGACCTTTACACCAATCATGGCTAAATTGGTTCTGTAGTTTCATTATTTTAATAAATGGCACCACTCTGCAAATAAATATTTTTTCAGTTTCGATTAAATCAGCTAATTCATATGGCACAGTAGCAACAACTGTTGAAGCGAGAATTGTACTTATAGCTACGGCCGCTCAATAACGTACTATCTAGTTATACATCTCTTAAGTCGGCTTAAAACTTTATAATATAGAAATTGTCACAAATAAAACCAATCGCTATTAAACATTCAATCGAACACCACGTATATTATCTTTTAATACAACGCCAAACAAAATTGAACCTTAACACGAACAGCAACAACCATATTATTCCAATAGGCTTGAGATGGAATTTTTCGATTTTTATAGTATTAGAGCATCGAGAACACGTTATTATCCTATTAACTGTGATTAATTCTACATGTAAGATAGAACTGTTTGCTGCCGTCTGTAAATTAATACGCTGTTGTGGATAAAGCAATTTATTACATGGTACATCTGCAAAAACATTAACCGCTGCTAGAAATTGTTCAACTCCCAATATACAAGTATTTTTTAAGCGACATGACACTTGTCTTAGCACGGCCAATCGACCAGCCTTTTCTTCTGGAGTTTCATTAAGCATCCTCTGTGCAGAACGATTACGTAAGTAACTTAATCGTTGAGATTTCTGTGTAGCAGATTCATTTGACAGTCGCTCATGAATCAAACTGAGCCGATGAGCACGGGCTTCTTCGGATTCATTTGATAATCGCTCACGAATCAAACTGAGCAGATGGGCACGGTGTTCATCGGATTCATTTCTTAAGTTATTGCGTATCAAAGAAAAGCGATGGTCACGATCTTCTTGACTTTTGTTAGATAATCTATTTGATATATAAGCTCTCATACCCGACAATCTATTTTCGCAGTCCTCTGGTGTTTCATTTTTTCTCTTTTCATTAGTTTTGATTTTTTTTCTAAACCTTTCCTTTTATCATTTTCCGTCTCAAGTAGCCGTCGTCTCCTCATTCGAGAAGCATCCTTGTTAGGACTACCCATCACTTAAAATCGTATATTAAAATAATTTTTAACAACAAAATAAACCGACGTCAAGCGCGAAACTAAAAACTTAAAAATAAATTTACTTAGCACAAAGTAATACGTATTTTGATTTAGTTAATCAGAAATTATTAAATAAGTATTTTATAATTTTGAAGTCGGTGCCAAGTAAATGCTACAACCTCACTACAATATCAAATTACTAAGTACACACAATATTATTAAATATGTCAAAAAAATTACAGAATAATATAGAAAACTGTATATTAGAAAAATATAGGAATAGGTACCTACTTACTATCAAAGTAACTTTTTAGATATTATGTAACTAAGTACTGGCTTACAAACTAATAGTCAATGAAAACAAATTATGAAAGAACACTGAATACAACTAGACATATAGTAACTATTTACATAACAAGTGTACTCAAGATATGAAATGTTAAAATAAAACAAATCAAATACTAAAATGAAATACTTAAAATTTATAGCAATGACATTTAAATATTATTAATAACTACCGTCCTATAATAAGATTGTTGTTATAATCAGTTAATACGTGTCGGTTTTACCTACCTAGGTACTTTATTTGAAAGTACGACAAATACTTATAGCACGAACGTATTAAATTAAAAGAAATTAAAGAATCTGTTAAGGACACAAGGATAATAACATAAAACTAAATACAATATCAATAATACTAATATTTACAAACTATGCGTTCGAAAATTACGGACACGTATCAAATTAAGTGTAGGTACACTTACCTGGCACCTACCTACCTACACTAAATTCTATTAAATCAAGCACGGTAACTTACCGTGACTCAAGTCTATTAAAATGTAATACCCAAAATGTAATCCAATGATACTAAATACTAATAAGTTACTATTTCATAAAATTGTTATGATTGGATGATATACTGATACCTACCTAGATATGTGGGGCACTTACCCCATGTACCGTTTTTTTTTTAAATATGTCTAATTTACCTTAAACTTATTGAAAAAAATCAATCATATCACAAAATCTGTTAGCAAAACAAGGATAATAACGAAGAATGAAACCAAAATCACCTAAACCAGACAATATAAGTAATACGATATTTAACCTAACCATGCGATTGAAAGAAGTAATTTACGAAAACCTATCTGAGACAACAACGTTGTGGCGAGATCGAAAAATTGCGTACACAGATATACAATCAACGACTTCTGCCCTCACGCGTCTGCCCGCGTTCGAGTTCGAGTCGCGCACCCTATATATTACTTTTACTTTTTGTCGCGCACTCAAGCACGCCTCCCCTCCCGCACCGCGCACTGCGTGCCGTAGTTGTACTATATCCGGCTACGAGCCTGTACACTTTCACCCCTTTCATAGAAAGACGGAGCCCGTTCTTGGGTGGATTTTAAGAAGAAACTCAACAAATACCTACTAGGGGGCGAATCTTGAGGGGCGAACGGGCTCGTAACCCTATATCCACCGTATTTGTGAACTTTATGCCGTGCGCGGTCACCGAATACTTAGATGATAATTACCACAGAACAGATATTCCGTGATAATTACCTACTAATATTAGCTTCAGTTGTTAAACATATTGATAATACCTATACCTAGTTATTGTGTTACTTGGCACTGGCATAAAAATTATAAAATACCTACTTATTTCATCATTTCTGATTAACTAAATCAAAATACGTTAATACGTATAATAAACACGCTCACACAGTTCCATCTTCCAATGCGAATGTGTGGCCATCACGGAGGCCGCCACCGCGATCGATAGGAGACGGATTGAAGGCTACAGGATACGAATCCTCTCCGACAGCACAGCTATACTTAGAGCCCTAGAGAGCAATAGCTGCAACTCCAGGCTCGTTTACGAATGTCACCTTGCTCTCGAAAGAATATCCATAAAAAACACAGTGACCTTACAATGGATAAAGGGGCACAGTGAATCGCTGGGCCATGATGCTGCAGATGAGTTGGCTAGAAGAGGGTCGAGAACCACCACGGAAGGTCCATCTCCATTCCTCCCTCTACCATTCTCACAACTAAAACCATGGATGCGGCTTCGCACTCAGAGCCAACATAATAAACGCTGGGCACGGACAACGGACTGTAGACAGTCGAGAGCAGCCCTACCGGCCATCTCACCACGTCTGACACACTGCCTGCTCAACCTACAAAGATTGGACCTTCGGACCATCGTGGGGATCCTAACAGGACACTGTCCCCTGAACAAACATCTTTACAACATCGGAGCAACAGACAGCCCACTCTGTAGGGGATGTCTGACCGAAGAAGAATCTGCTGTCCATGTAGTCCTGGAATGTGTGGGAGTAACAGCACAACGTAAGGAAATCCTCAACAACCCGAGGTCACTCCGCGAAGCCTGCGGAGACCCCAGGAAACTTCTGTGCTTCTGGGCGGAGTTGGGCTGGCTATCTCCGTAACCGGCCGACTCTCACGCATAATGGACCAACTTAGAGTTCAAGTGCGGAAAAGGGAGTCCAATTACAATTACAATTACGTATAATAAATTTAATTTAATTTAAATTTACTTTTTGGTTTCCTGTTTGAAGTCGTTTTTTTTTTGTTAAAAATTATTATGTTATAAAGGATGCATTTAAACATATGATAATTAATCTTTGTCTCCTTAAAGGCTGGATAATCATCTAATTAATGGGTAAACGTGACGACGATCCACATTGCCATTGTGAATTGTATTTTGGTTCATTATAAAAACTGAACAGGATGGAAATATTAACGATATAAATACGTTGGATTTTAGAACCTTTGCCAAAGATCTGACTGCAGCTGGTGCGATGGTAAGTGACTACAACTATGTAGATATCTTGTTAAGGTTTACCTGCAGTGTTATTTATTTTAGAATTCGCCATATTCCTTACCACAGTATACTATCCATACGTGAACCTAATTCGGCGTTATAGATGCAATTTAACAAATTAGAATCACATTTGATTGCAATCTATTCAAGATTTTAACGTTAATATGTTTTTAAGCCAAATACATTTTTTATAATTAAATACTAAAATGCATTTATTAAACGGTTTGCCCAGGAATAAAATCAATCACAAATATAAAAGCAAATTTATGCAGGAGGCAGTTTAGTTCATTAAACATCTATTCTAGCATTGCTGTTGTAAAAGTAAATTAGAACCTATATTTAACAATCGGACTACACTCACCAGAGGCATGGAATACTTTAATCATGGACCGACGTCCATGATTGCAGTGTCCCGTCATACTTCAGGTAAAAACTCTGACTAAAAACTGATCACTTCATGATATTGCCGTTACCATTTCACGAAATGGTTGTATTTTATCGAATGGAAACTACCCGCTGCCCATATCATGACATGGCTCGCCAAATCAATGAATAAATAATCTGCATTTAACGATATGAACAGCGCGCGCGGTACTTCATGATATGAGTAAATATATAACAATTTATTTCTTTATGTTTCGATCGACTTGCGTCGTAATCACGAGTTGACTCTGAGCGTTAGACCCATACCTACTAAGCCTCTTGTTATTACAGTTATTATTTATTTTAGTCAATATTATTAATATTATAGCAATAATTCTATCAAACTAATATTTTAATTTCAGACGAAGATCCTGGTGTGCTTGCTCATTGCGACTGCAACGGAAACAATTGCCAGTCGACATGCTCACTCTCCGGGTAAATATATGTTTGTTCTATTATTATTACCTACTGTATTAATTTCTATACCCGTTAAAATGAGTTATAAAAGACAGAAATTGTATTTTCTGGGTACGAAAGTAAAGCGAATTTTTAGTAAAAGGAGCCTATTTTTGCTAGACAAATTTTCGACAAAGTTGTGCATTAGGTACTTACTTACTCAAAAACCAACTGACATTATTAAACGCGGTTTGTAGAACATAATATGGTCTGAGGATTATAGACATACACAATCATTTATATTTACTATGAAAGACAATTGTGTCATTTTCATAAACATTCAAACGTGCATAAAAAAAATCATTATTAAAAGCTCATTTACGTATTATATGAATATCTTGTAGTCGGCTTATAAATTATACAAGATTGTTATTTTATTATAATATTTAAAGAGACTTGCGTCAAAGTTTGACGTTTTTGTTTTTTGTCCGCTATTCATAAAGTAAAATTATATCCGCTCATTATTCTTTCAGTTTTTAACTTGCATGGTTCTTATTAAACTGCTTGTCTGACGCCATACAATACGACACAATCAAAAAGACATTATGCCGCCCGCAGATTTGCAAATTAACACTAAATTCTTATAAGTACCTATTATGAGCATAATATCAAGGACACAGTCACAAATTAAAATATAGCTAATACTTAATCATCGCCAAATAAATTCGTGGTCCGAATTTCTTTCGTCGTAAACTATAATCTTGAATGTACGGAGCTATCTATAATTAATATTCATCAGTAAAACATAGGCTAATTATATAACAACACTATTCTATTGTAATTATATCATGAAGAAAATGTTTGACAATTTGAAAAATAATGATTATCTACTCTTTCTGTAAATTTAGGCAACATTATGTACTCGACTCTCTTAGAAAAAATCTGATTTAATGTTTTCGATAAAGATTTAATTACAAAATTTAATTTAAAATTTAATAAGAACAAACCATTTTCAATTTTCAAAAAAGGGATTTCCTTTGTAACTTAGTACCTATCCATGGTTCTTTTACATGTAGTTTATTTATGGGCCACGAAAATACCAGCATTACCTGCTATGCTAAGAAAATACAAAACATTTGTCTGCTATTCATAAAGTAAAATGATATCCGCTCATTATTCATACAGTTTTTTACTTTCTAAATAGTTCTTATTAAACCGCTTGCTTAAAATTACACAAAGGGTATAAGGGTTTTCATCATACGAATAAGTATTAGTTGTATATATCTAAACGTTTATGTGTATAGGTCATCATTATAAGGAGATAAGTGGCAGATTACCATATTTCCCCAAAGTTGTCTTATTTACCTGGTCATTGTCGACAAGGGAAAATTGGATGACACGCTGGTTGCCTCCTATCTTACAGTAATATGAGAGTTTTACTATCATTCTTATAGCAACATATCTTTTTATCTTTAAGTATTTAATATTTTAAAGAGACTCACAACTCCTGTAATGGGAATCATTCCTGTGTTGCGGAGATCTTAACAAACATCCAAACAACAGATACAAAGAACACTCAGACTCGGAAAAAATATTTATTTTTTGTCTCGTGTGGGGTTCGAACCCACAACACTCAACTTGGTGACAATAGCAAGGGCACTTAAGCCACTAAGTATAATCATTTAATCTATGAGCTCGGCTGATTCACCATACACGTACATTACCAGGTGGGCCATGCCCAGTCCAGAGATGTCTAGTGCCCGCCCAAGGAAATAAGGTACCAACTCAAAATTTTAGGGTTTTGTATAAGCCATCCCAGGGCCAAAACACACCCTGGAAAATATGCCTAGATTACGCTAAATATGGGTCACGTCGTCTTATATTACGTCAAATTTGCACTTACACAGATATTTTGTAACATACTGTTTAAAAAATATAATGCGAATGGCAATGAACGATTACGTTTATGAGTATAAAAGAAAAACAACAATTATGATATTAAATGCACGGATTTATAAATTAATTACGATGGTAGTATACAAATCAGACAATCTAAGTACTTAGTCTAACGACAAAGTAAAAAAGTTTTAGAAACATCCGAGGACAATCTAACTGGTATCTAGTATATTATATATACATTTATAATATTATAAAATACCACAGACAAAGCTCTCATGTTTGTTTTAAACATACAGAGATCTAATAATAATATCTTTCAGACCGATTTCGGCCACGACGGCCATTCTTAACGGAGACTGGCCATCTACGCAGGAGATATTATAGTGCACAAGTGTGTGCGGAAACACAAGTGCACTCTCTGTTCCCTAACTCACATGATCCGATTGGACGGTAATCCGACACGACCGGAGAGAGATCAGGCGCAGGACCAACGGCTTTACGTGCTTTCCGAGGCACGGAGGTGTCTTACACCACCAACTTCCTAACTCCGGGCTGCTATCGAGATTTCTTAACTGAAAAACCCAATAACAGTTTATTGGCCCGACCCGGGATTCGAAACCGAGACCTCATGCACAGCAGTCGCATTCACTACTGCTGCGCCACGGAGGCAGTCACATAGATCTAGAGTATATTTCTATCAAAGATTCTGTCACAATGTTTATAAACAGTCACAGACACAGACTACAGACCCTCAAAAAATGAAGTCAGTTTTTATATATGATATTTTCAGACTTTGCTAGCAATATGCCTACAGACTATAACATATAGTATGTTAACTTTAAAGTCAGACCAAAAACATTTTAGATTACAGCCAGGTTTAAAGTACCCAAACAGTAGGCAAAACATAATAGTTACGAGCCCGTTCGCCCTTCAAGGTTCACTATTTGTTAGGTTTCTTCTTAAAATCCACCCATAAATAGGAGCCCGTCTTTCTATGAAAGGGGTGAAAGTCATAATCATGCCACGATCGCAAGTGAAAATTCATAGTTTCCGTCGACATCTCCGAGATAGAAGCATCAACCAATCAATGTAACTTTAAGCCAAGTACACATACTAATAAAATATTGTAATATCCACCAGGTGGTAGCGGCTGGCAAGGGACCAACAACTTTGGTGAGCAACCTGCCTTCGGTGCGGCCCGGTCTTCTGTCACTAATTGGTCAGGCTTTGGAAACGGTCTGAACCAAGCTAGCGCCGGTAATGGGGCAAGGGGCGAATGGCGCAAGGCGAGATTTGGGTTTGGGTCCCACAGTCTAGACCAAGAAAGAAATCCTTCAAGGAAACCATATGCTACCCGTTCCGATGGCTCAAGCACCAGATTCAGGGGGGCTACTACAGGCTGGCAGAATGGTGCAATTGCAAGGTCCTCAAACGTAAACGAAGTTTCTGTCAATACTGACTATTATAATGGTTGGGACAATTCAAGACAGGCTAATGAAAATAACTACTGGCATTCCTCTTCATGGTAAATACATAAATGAAAACTTTCTTGCTAAGGTGAACAAGAACAAAATACTTCCACAGTATAATATGCAATTTTACTGAATTATGTAATGTTTATATTAATTAATAAATAGTACCTAATGCGTGAATTGAAAATATGTTTTTTTAAATTAAACTATTTTAGTTGAGAAGATAAGCAAATAGGATGTCCATTTATTATATAACCAGCTTATGCCTGCGGTTTCACTCGCCCGGGTACAGTTTCTTTTAAAGATGTATCCTATATCCTTTTCTGTATCCCTGACAACGTGTATGCCAAATTTCATGATAATCGGTCAAGTAGTTAAAGCGTGAAACAAACAAACAAACTCACATTCGCATTTATAATATTAGTTAGGATAATAAATAAAAGTTTTTTTTTTTTAATAGTAGATAACTAGTGATTTTCAGTGGTCATTGGAACCTGGAATTGCCTTATATAGGCAGTTGTCACTTTGCTATTACCAATAGATTAAGCCGAGTGCAACCAACAGACAATAAATAATATAAAATTGGGCTATCTTAATATCAAAATAAAGCTTTATTCTGCCTGTTATCATTCTTCCAGGGAAGTACGCAACACAATGGACAGAACTCGGCATTAAGGAGTTCTTATATCTGTAAAGTCTAAAGAACAAACTAACGAATAATAAATCCATCTGTCTTCACAATAATTTATTAATTAATGGTTAATTAAACGGTGTAGACCAGTAACATTGATTAACTTAAAGTGCTACAATTACATTGACTTAGATTGGTATAGAGAATAATCTTCGGGGTTTGGCTCCCAGTCTTCTGGGCGTTGCAGGCGCGTTAGCGCGCCTGCTGCCCAACTTAGGGGGGCCAAACGCCTCCTGCCGGAGGCTCTACGAGGGGGTCGTGTGGGCTAAGGCCCTATACGGAGCACCCGTATGGGCCAACACCCTGGCGGCCAAAAATGTGGCCGCTCTTCGGCGGCCACAACGCGTCATCGCCATCAGGGCAATTCGAGGTTACCGCACGATCTCGTTCGAGGCAGCGAGCCTCCTTGCCGGATCGTCACCCTGGGACCTAGAGGCCGGGCTCCTGGCGTCGCTATTCCAATGGCGCCAGGAGGCACTGGTTCGGGGTGAGGTGCCGTCGCATCGCGATATCGAGGTGCGGCGGCGCGAGCTCCGCGAGGTCCTAGTGGCAGAATGGGAGGAACGACTTGTCAATCCCAGCGCCGGGCACGCCACAATCGTGGCGGTAAGACCCGTACTTAGAGAGTGGCTGGAGAGGCGTCATGGCGCCCTCACGTTTCGCCTGACGCAGGTGCTGACCAACCACGGTTGTTTCGGTCGGTATCTGTGTCGAATAGGCAAACAGGAGACGCCCGGTTGTCATCACTGCGGCGACTGCCGCGTCGTTCTTGAGGACACGGCGTTGCACACATTGGTGGCTTGCCCTGCTTGGGCCACGCAACGCCGTGTCATGCACGTGGCAGTCGGTAGAGTCGTCCTCTCGCTCGAGGCTATGGTTCTGTCCATGATCTCGAGCGAGAGGTCTTGGAATGCCGTCGCCTCCTTCTGTGAGGAGGTGATGTCAGTGAAGGAGGCGGCGGAGAGGGAGAGGGAACGATCAATCCCTCTCCCTAACCGCAGAGCCGGGCGCAGGAGGGCGCGAGACGACCTCCAGCCACCCTGAGTAGAAGCCTGCGGGCGGTGGACCTATTGGGGCCGTCCACCGCCCGATCAGCGCAGGTCCGAGTAGGCGGCGTTCGTGTTCCACGCACGCCTCTCGATCGGAAAGGGGACTAGGTCCCCCCGCTATGTTGTCGGGGACCAGGTCCCCCAATTATGTGTATAAAGTTTTGTGGGACCCGCCACGTCCATCGGCGGGTCAAACCTTTGGCGGGGTCGCGATTCGAATGCGAGAGCGATCCGCGCGACCCCGCCATAAAGGTGTGAGGAACACCGCGGTGGTTTTAGTCGGTTCAGCCCAAACATATGGGCTGGATCCCGACATATCCCCATCGCCCGCCCCAAAACCGGCGATGGGGAATGTGACAAGCACATTTCCCCGCGTTAAAAAAAAAAAAAAAAAAAAGAGAATAATCTTCGGGCACGCCACGATCGTGGCGGTAAGTCCCGTGTTTGAGGAGTGGCTGGACAGGCGGCATGGCGCCCTCACCTTCCGGCTGACACAGGTAATGACTGGCCACGGTTGTTTTGGCCAGTTCCTGTGTCGTATACGCCGGCAAGAGACGCCCGGTTGTCACCACTGCGGCGACTGCCGCGACGTAGTTGAGGACACAGCGCTGCACACTTTGGCGGTTTGCCCCGCCTGGGCATCGCAGCGCCGTGAGTTGATCGCAGCAGTCGGATTGGTTGCCTTCTTGCTCCCGGCCGTAGTTCAGTCCATGGTCCGGAGTGAGAGGTCGTGGAACGCCGTCGTCTCCTTCTGTGAGGAAGTCATTTCCATCAAGGAGGCGGCGGAGAGGGAGAGGGAGCGTTTAAACCCTCTCTCCAACCGCAGAGCCGGGTGCCGGAGGGCGCGAGACGACCTCCAGCCACCCTGAGGTTTGACCTGGGGGTGGAGGGCTTTGTGGGCCTGCCCGCCATCCGTTCAGCACCAGGTCCGAGAGGCGGCGTGCGTGTTCCCACGCGCGCCTCTGTTTCGAGTCCGTCTCCCCTCTAGGGGGGAAACAGTAGGGTTTAATAAGTGAGTGAGTGCCTTTGCGTAGTGGCCTGCCGTTTCATACGGCGGGCCGAAATCTCGGCGGGGTCGCGACCGCATGCGCAAGTGATTCGCGCGGCCCCGTCGATAGTGGTTTTGTCGAGGAACACCGTGGTAGGTTTAGTCGGTATTCCGGGAGGTACGTTATTCTAATTCCATCTTTCTTTTACCCCGGCGAGTCCGACATAACCCCTCCGCCCGCCCCCGCGGAGGGGTATGCGTCAAGCTTTCCCTCAAGTAAAAAAAAAAAAAAAGAGAATAGAATAGAAACTTGTATACTTAAACAGCCGACATACCCGCAAATATAACTTTAGAGGCAAATATAGAGGTCAAAATGTGTGTATATTTATAAAACGCTAGATCAACAAACTTAAAATGGTAATGATCCACGCTATTCTAGATTTCCTAGAAAAATCACAGGTTATCACTTTTCTGTCTGTATGTTTGCGTGACGACGCATAATTTGTGCTCGAAGCGGAATACTACAAATTGCAGTACGCCCGGGTCCCACATCGCGTTGTGGCAGTCCTTATCCAGTGCAGTTCGGTATTGTCAACCTTTTTTATATTGCAATAGTTGGGGTGGGCAATACGAGAGCGCACTCTCGTCCGCTTCAGATAGCGAGTTCCTCTCTGCCCAATTTTTCTTAATTTTAATTATATTTTGTTTTATTGTTATTTATTTACTATTTCTTTAGCAAAATATACATATTTACCTAATTAATAGCAACTATAATACCACTGGCTTAAATCTGTGCTACAGAAGTCTATAATATAATAATAATATTCTATCACATATACATACTATACCTATATATGTATATGTATATAGTATGTCCCGTAAAAAATGGGTAATTGGAATCCCAAAATAAATTAAATATATCCCTGGTAGTATTTACAAATCACTACAAATATGTATATACTACATATAATAAAAAAAAATCTCCCGCCGCGTCTGTCTGTCTATTCGCGATAAACTCAAAAACTACTAAACGGAATTTCATGCGGTTTTCATCAATAGACAGAGTGATTCATGGGGAAATTTTAGGTGTATAATTTGTTAAGGTGTTGTACCCATCCGAAGCCGGGGCAGGTCGCTAGCATGGAATTAAAAAAAACGAAGTAACAACGAGTACTTCATGAGAACTAACGATCTTGTTGAAGGTAATTTTTTAAGTAAGAGTGGTTAAATTCCTAGTACCTAATACTTAAGGGTGAAACCGAGTATTATGTAGTGGCTACTTTCTTCGATACACGGAAAGGGCGGATCGTTCAGAATTTGCTAATAAAACTTCATTTGTAGACGTTACGGTAAACAATACCTAATAGTAAAATAACTTTTATTTACGTTTCAGTTTCTGCCGATGACATTACCCTTAGAATTTTAAGGGAACATCAGTTTCGTTCGTTTTATTAAATAGAGAACATCCACACTAAGAATAATTTCTGTATCGTGGAGGACTTACTTAATTTTACACACATTTAATCAATTAACACAAAGATACCTAAAATTAAAACAAATATTTGTGGATCACACAAATCTTTGTCCGGGGTGGAGTTTATTCCCACAACAATGCACGCAACGCTAGCGGCGAGAGGACCATTGAAGTCACTACGTCTTCCGTTCAGTCTAAAACAACATACGTGCATAGTCTCGCGCCCTTTATCCACAAATGGGTTATGATAATGTTTCACCAGGTACGGCTTCAAGTAACACGTGATAGGGAGCGAGCCTATTACCGTTTACCGAGCACAATTCCAGATACCGTGCTGTTACTGATAATCTTTCTACGAGAAAACCCAATATCACCTTGCCCGACCCGGGAATCGAACCCGAGACTTAATGCACGGCAGTCGCGTACACTACCGCCATGCCACCCAGAGAACGGATTACTGGAATAAAAATATCATGTCTTAATCCAGGCCATAGGGTAGCTTGGTGACAAGGTTCATCTAAATCTGTTTATCGATTTACTTTAGTGATTGAATAACAAACATGCAAACATCAGCCACAAACTTTTAACTTTCACTATAATAATATTAGTAACCATAACTCATTGAAATCGGAATCATCTTACACAGATCTCGCAGTGGTTTAAGTGTCGCCTTTGTCTTTGCTGCGACCATTTATTTTACTGTTTGTTGGAAACGCATCAACGACTCACCTGATGGCAAGTAAAAACCAAGGTAAGTAAAAAAGCTCGTGAACAAAGCTCTCACTATTTTCATATACAAACCAAGGAAACACAACCAAACTGCTGCCGTGTTGCGGTTCTGACTTGCCACTGGGTGGATCGTAGACTTGCTCTCCGTAACCAGTAATAAGAAAAAGATGGTTGTAAGCACTGGCATGGGATTATGTCTGACCATCCATTCAGGCACAGGCATAGATTTACGCCTGTGCGTTATGAGGTTGGTAGAATTCTATTGTGCAGTTATTTTTTATGTGCTCTGCTTTACATGGCCAATTTCAGTTTATATAAAAGGTCGAAAAAATTTAGAAAAGTGGCCGTGAGTTACCGGGATTTACGTGAACTACGCCAGCGGCAAGCTCCTAAGCCACCATATTTTATTTTATTAAAGAGCTGCTAAACGAGTATTATTCTACTACAATGTCTGGCTTCTATATACTCTCTGGCAATTACAGCCATATTTTATACACCGCATATGGCAATCAAAATAATTATATTTGGACTGGCCGACGCAAATAAAAGTTTTAAGCTGGCCTGGCCATAGTCGAAAAATTGCAGTAAGTAGTAAAATATTGCTCGTTTACAAATCCCCTTTATTATTGTTGTCGTGTCCAAAAATACTAAACTACTACATTTACATTATTTATTATATTCCTATTTTATATTATTTATTATATTCATATTACATATTATTATTTACATTAAATAATCTTTGTTACTGAATACGTATACCTACACTTATTTATCTCCCATCTTCTTGAGAAAATGGCACATGGTATATGAGGTTCATGCAAAATTATTATAAACAATCAAATAAATATAATTATTCTTATTTTTATTGTATAATAATACCTTTGCCTTTACGCAAGTACCTATTAAATATTTTTTTAAATCTTTAAACGTACTGTGATGGCGAAGATAAATTTATATAAAATAAAACTAAATTAATTATGGTAATTTACATTAATAAATATATTTATACAGGTATACTAAATCTATACCTACTAATATTATAAAGCTAAAGAGTTTGTTTGTTTGTTTGGTTGGTTGAACGCGCTAATCTCAGGCACTACAGACTCGAATTTAAAAATTATTTTAGTGTTGGATAGGCCATTTATCGAGGAAGGCTATAGGCTATATAACATCACGCTACAACCAATGGCAGCGGAGCATCAATGAAAAATGTTACAAAAACGGGGCAAATTCTTATGTGAAGCAGACGAAGTTGCGCGGGTCAGCTAGTTATATATAAATTATTTCTGTAAATTAAAATATATTAGGAAGGTAGCCATATATATAATAAGAAATAATTCAGTTAATAATTATTTATCATTATATTAATTAATTGACTCATTAAAGCGCTAACTACTCATCAATTTTAATACAGGCAATGTTAAAATTGTTAGTAATAAGTATCATTTGGACTGTTAGACTAAGTTAAATTTAATATTTGCCATAGTCACGGTTATATTATCTAACAGTATTCTATCTTCATACAAACGGTCGAAACGCGAGTCATGCCTACGCGCCTCGAGGTCGGTATACACTAGGTAACCAACCAGTCGTGAATGCGCCGCAGCTCGCAGTGTCAAACGGACAGTGTGATGGTTTTATAAGCAGTAAGCGTGCGATTTGTTAATATTTGATTTAAATAAGTATAAGTATGTACTTACATAATAATTATGGCAAAGTGCAATTGTAAACAAAAATATTTTTTATTGTACTTTTTATCCGAATGCGGATTATTTTATACCTACTATTAAATTTAACAATAAAGCTTTTTGTACGTTTCAGTGGAGGCGCAAATATTTTTTAGTCTCAATATTAAATCTACTAATAAAAAAATACAACATGATTTTTATTGAACACTTCCTATTTCATTCACAACAAACATTTTATAAATAAAAATATAATATTTACAATCACCAAACTAGAAAGAAACTCAAGTAGGTAGATGAAATTAAAATACTGTAGGTGGGCAACCCTCTCGCGTGTATGGGTACCGCGCGGCTGTAGGTAATTATTTCAAGTACAGGGCCAAGTTACGTCACTGTTTGATAACATTACCATGCCATAGTATAGGGTAGTAAATGTAAATTAAAGCGGTTTCATTACATAGAGCAGGAAACTGCTTTAATTGATGACAAATAAGAACATATGGTCATGTTTACAATGATAGAAAATGAATGTAATGCAGTTATTACGAAGTTTGTTAAATTCTCAGGGCAAAAGACATAATATATACCAAGAAAATAAAAATATGGACAAGCATTTTTCTAAATTAAAAATGACATCACCCACATTAGGTAGGTACCTAATGCGGGTATTGTCATTTTTTTATGTTCACGGAATAGATAAGTATCTATCCTGTGTTTTGTGGTCTGCGGGGAGTATATAAACATTCAAACAAAGATCACTTAAAGCTGAACAACTATTTGTGGACCAGACAAATTTTCGGCGTGTTCGCGACGAAAATTAGTAATCGAGAACTCGACGCAGTGGCAGTGGCGAGACGCACTTAAACTATTACGTCATCCGTGCAGTCAAATATGTAGACCAAGTTCTGTACAGCGGAACATGAATCAATAAATAAACAGTTGTAAATTAATTGGGCGCGTACTGCTGTGCTCAATGTTCTTACAGTCCTTTGGCTATTAAGGAAGATAGCTTGACACTGGCTTTACTGTCAAACCCAATTTGTCAAATCAAATGTTTACAATTATCAGGCCCCTATTGATCATGCCAAGGGTAGGTTTTCAGTAATTATTCAATATTAAAAGTACAAGTTTTAATGAGTTTTTGCTTTGATTGATGGCATTCATAAATTAAATTTGTCTATAATTGGATCAAACAACAATAAACAACTGTTATTATAGCCTCAACGCAATTAAACTTTTTTACAATTAGGTAGTAGGTAGGTATTTTATTAGAGACTTTTTTAAATATTATTGTCATTTAATTGACGACTACAGCAACAATAAGAAAAAAAGAGTTATACTCCGATGTTGCAAACGTTCATAAGATGAATAATTGAAGTGTGTTTTCAATTATGAATAAAATTAAGGAGGACTATTATTAATAACGGCAAAGTGTCAACTTTCATCTAATCTTTTTAAGCTTTAACGCGTTATTGAGTGACAAACATCTAAGCGTCAAAACATGATGTTGGATAGAAATAAAATACATAGATTCAAATCTGTTACTACTACAAATCTGTTTTATATTGTCATTACACTAAAAAAATATTCATAAATGAGAACAATTGTCTTATACTAAAAACCTACTAATATGGCAAACAATTCGTCCATACTATCACCCTAAAAAAGAAGCTCACGATCCGCCTAATTAAGCTTCAGAAAGTGAAGATCATATTAGCTTATGAACGTTTGCAACATCGGGGTATAACGCTTTTTTTTTATTGTTCTGAATAGAGTTGCTGTTGACCACGATCTCAGCGACAATGCGAAATCACCGATGAAGCACGCTTGCCTAACAGGTACTTATTTACTCGTGACTTAAAGATAGAGGTAATGAGTTCCACTACTTTGTGGTATAAAAGGAAGCAAAGCGTTTCGTGCGTATACGTGATATATCCACCACATAAATCGCACGTTGCTCCCTCTTCAAAATGAGATCCTGTGCTGCAAGCGCGAAGGGCAAAGAGACTTACGTACTGCCAGCACAGAGTTCTCCCATCAAACCTGGAGACCATACTCAATAGCACACAAAATAACGTTCGGTAAATATATTTTGTGCGGTGGGAGTGCTTCCACACTACAGAAAATAAAATAAAAACACATAACAAAATTTCGTTATCAAGACATATCGTATCACCAATTAAATTGTTATATTATAATAATATACTTTAAAATTCATATTTTTTATACTAGACAATTTTCTATTGCACGACTTTTGACTTTGCTTGCAGCATAAAGTACTTAATCATTGTTTTACGTCGTAGAATAATTAAGTTCAGACTTCACAAGCTTGAATTTCCTTTGTCTCTCATTGCTACTTTCTAAATATGGCGTCAAAGGTAGGTTTTCTTTTCACCCAATAGCGATAATATTATTTTTGATATGATGTAAAATATTACGTTACTTGCAGGCAACAAACAAAAACTCCAAACAGAAAAGAGATCCACGAAATGGGACAAGTAACCTAGTCATGTTGATCAGTGAATTAATACGCAACACAGGTCTCTCAGCACACGGGACAGTACAAAAGGTGCACAGGGCCGCCAATGCCGCTACGATTTGTTTCTTAATAGCTTGTATTCTACAAATTATCGCTCTCTTTATGGCCAAGGACGATCCCGAGAGGCTCTTTGAATGCTTCGGTGTTCTTGCTTTCTGCGGCATGGGCGTCTTCAAGCTTAATTCATTGCGTTCCTA
The DNA here is from genome assembly GCA_930367265.1 of Catocala fraxini. NCBI lineage: Eukaryota > Metazoa > Arthropoda > Insecta > Lepidoptera > Erebidae > Catocala > Catocala fraxini. The sequence goes on from OV884031.1 coordinate 11,008,143, forward strand.
TTATAGCCATTGGCAATTCCTTCTGAACCAAATATCTAATTTGGAAGAAGAAGAGTTAAATAGCCTTTATACTTCAGATTTGGATTACGCGTCGGACGACGAACAGACAAACAATTTTTCAAACTATGTACTCAATTATACTGACAAGTTTAAAACAACTTCAGGTATCCTACGCAAAATGTACAGTTTCACGGCAGTTATTTTCATATTGTCACCATTTTTGGAGTATGCATTTTATACAGTGCGCGGTAGCGATTGTTTGACATACCCACACATACTGCCAGGATGGACTCCTCTGGATGATTTTAGTATTTTTGGTTACTTGGTAACAGTGTCTTGTGAATTAATAGCAGCCGTTTATTGCGTATGTGTCCATATTGCATTTGACTTGACTGCAATTGGAGTCATGATTTTCGTTTGTGGACAATTTGCTCTATTGTGCGATTACAGTGCACGTATTGCAGGCAATGGAAAAGCGTCTAAGCTTGCCAAGAAAAGGGATGACCGGGCACGTTTCAGAATCAGACATTGTCATCATATCAGCTTGCTACTAAATACGTATGTTCATTTTTTTGTTACTTAGATACTTAGGTTTTAAAACAGAACTTTTCGTATAATATTGTTTCATTATGTTTCAGTTCTATCAACAAGCTCGATAAACTGTTGAAAAATATCATTGGCGTTTATTTTTTTGTTGCTACATTGACGTTGTGCTCCGTTGCTGTTCGACTGAACTCGGTTTGTAGCATGTTTGCGCAAATATACCAAGTCACCTAAAATGCTCAGCCTTACACTAACTCAAATAAATTGCAATAGGCTCAGCGTATACCTAGCAATATATGCAAGGTTCTATACGTTATTTTGCAAGGTAGGAAACCGTTGGTGAGTGAGCCTGACTTGCAATTCTTTGAGTACTTCATCACAATAGATCAATAACCGTTAAAAGCAAAGTTTATTACGTGCACACATTTAACGTTAATAATTTAATATATTGTAATCAACGTACTGAATGAATACAAAAACGACAAATTTCTGTTTGAGTAGAAAAAAACAAAGATTTATTTGCCTATTGTCGCGTAAAATACAATTAAATTACAAAACCTCATTCAACAATGAAACAAAAAAAATTCAAATAAAAAAAAAAAAAATTATATCATGGATAAATAGAAATAAATAAAAAACACAGCCGACCAAGTGCAATTTTAAATCCGTTTTTATTCTTGTTTTTTTAAATAACTTGCAGTTCTCTGTCTGTTTTATAATAAATTCTTTATTATGGTCCCGTGCACCTAACTTACTTTTTGATCCGATTCATCGGCCAATAAAGCCAGGCCCTGACGATAGACCCTAATCACTTCAACCGTAACACATAGATATATTTTTGATTTTATATTAAGTGGTCACCGTAGCCTATGGACGCCTTCAACACCAGAAGCATTACTTGCGCGTTGCCGACCCTTTAGAAAAGGAAGTGGGAAGGTGAAGAAGCGGGAAGAGGGAAAGGGGGTGATTGGGCCTCCGGCACTCTCACTCACCAATCGAAACACAACAGTAGGAATATTGCTATTTCACGTCGATATTCTGTGAGAGGGTAGTCCCTCCCCGGTCGAGCCGGCCCATTCATGCCGGCCCATTCATGCCGAAATCAGCGAGGCTCTACTACTATTAAAATTTATTTTTCTTATTTCTCTTAAATTTTAGCTCCCTATCCACAAAAACTTTATCTATGCCAAATCTTACGACTCCGTTCGCCTAATATGCTTAAAAAGTGTTATTAAACAATAAGTTTCGGTATAGTTCACCGACGACCTGGTCAGGGAAGCGATTGGATGCGGGTGGCCCAAGACCGGTCCGTATGGAAAACCTTGGGGTAGGCCTATGTCCAGCAGTGGATGTTTTCCGGCTGCGATGATGATGATAAAGTATGTACCTATATAAAATCAGAACTGCTGCATTAGATTTATAGTTACTAATCGCTGTTTTACCCGCGTAATTGCCACAGGAATTGAATGTAGGTGTCCTATGTGTTACTCCACAGCAAGATCTATTTATATACCAGATTTATCCAAATCCATTCAGTGCTTAACGCGTGGTTAAGTAACATAATCTACTTATGTATGTACATCCAAATATCCAAACATCATCAAAAATGTTCACATTTACAATAGGTACATATAATATAAATTTTGACTTATTTTAAAGAGTTGTAAATGTATCAATTTATGCAACTTATAACGTTTGGTACAGGTATAGGTATAAATACAAATAAATTGAGATATAAGCGCTACGTATATGCTATTTGTCGGCCTCGATGGCGTAGTGGTTGGTGTAACCGACTGCCACGCCTGAGGTCGCGGGTTCGATCCTCGACAAGTCAAACATTTGTGTGCATGAACATGGATGTTTGTCTTAGTCTGGGTGTTTCTATGTATATATTTACAAAAAAAAGTATATATGTATGTTTATCCATTGTCTAGTACCCATAGTACAAGCTCTGCTTAGTTTGGGCTAGATGGTGTTGTGTGTATGTGGTAGAATATTATATTAGAATATTATATTATTATTATATTATATTATTAAACATAATACAAATAAATTTAAATATAATTCCTATGTTGTATCTTATGAACCTTGCACGATTTGTTGTATCGCTTGTACCGATTTGTATCGCTTATAAGCTAAGGGCTAATATGATTTGTAGGACACACACAAAAATCAGTGCGTTGTACCTGTTTTTACCCAGCTTTACTATGGTTTCAATCATACCTGGACAACAGAAGACAGTTCACAAGAGTAACTAAATTTAACCATATTACTAACAGCTTAGAACATCATGATTCTGAGCTTAAAACTAATTATTCTGGTGTGCCCCAGGGCAGCATTTTGGGGCCCTTGTTATTCCTGATTTATGTCAACGATTTACCACGCACACTTTCTCACGAATGTGTCTTGTTTGCTGATGACACATCAATCATCATGAATTGTAAAAATGAAAATTCCTATGAATCTGATATTAATAGAACATTAAAAGAAGTCATAAAATGGCTTGATGTAAATAAATTAAAAATTAACATTGAAAAAACTAAACTCTTACAATTTAAAACCTACAAAAGCAAACCTATTCAATTAAATATCAGTTATAAAAATACAGAAGTCCAGCAAATACAAAGTACAACATTCTTGGGAATAACTTTAGACGCTCATTTTACATGGAAGGAACATATTGACAAGATATGCACAAAAATAAATAAGTTCGTTTTTGCCATACGGAAAGTTAAAGAAACAACATCCAGGCAAACTGCCATAATGATTTACCACTCATACATTTGCTCTATAATACGTTATGGCATAGTTGTATGGGGCAACTCGAGCGAAATTTTAAGAGTTTTTATAGCGCAAAAAAAATGCATTCGCGCATTGTTCGGTATGAAATGGTCGGAGTCCTGTAAACCTATTTTCAAATCGAATAAGCTATTAACTGTTCCTAGCATCTATATTTATGAAGTGGCTAAATTTGTCAAATCTCACAGTTACATTTTTGAAAAAATCGACAATACGAATAAGCGACATGTCACCCACTTATCCATAAGAATGCCTGTGCCCAAGTTGGAATTATTTAGGAAAAGTTGTGTCTATATGGCACCACTCATTTTCAATTCCTTGCCCAAGAGGATAGTGAATTTACCAAATAAGAACTTTTGTTGTGCTTTACGGGAATGGCTTATCCAGGAAAACTTTTATTCCATCAAAGACTTTTTAAGTACTAGTTCTTGTCGTTACTGCACTTCTTAAGAGACATTGTATTACGACTAAAACTCGGTGTTTTAAAATTCCTAATTTAATGTTATGCATGTTTTGTTTTTATTAATTATTTCTACTCACTTAATTCAATTAATTTTGACATGTAAACGAAAAAGAAAATCCTTAATTTTACATATAATTTGATTAAAATATTATAATATTTTTATTGAAATGAACTGGATTTAATGAATTTACTTACAATAATAATTAATCTCAAATTCAATATTATCATGTACCTAATTTATTTAATAAAAATGTAATTAAGTAACTTAATTGACATATAATTTTGCATACCTGTATTACGGGTGAAATGTGTATTGTTCTAATTTATATTTTGTAACATCTTTGTGTACCACATTTGAAGCAAAATAAATACATTATTATTATTATTATTATTATTATTAACGTTTACGCGAATGTTATACCTACATTGAAATTAAACTTCTTTATACGGATTTTGATTCGCGTGTGCGAAGTGTAAACTTAAGATAGTTTTACTAATTTAAATAGCTTTAATAGTAGTAAAGTTGAATAATAGTAGTAATGAAAGTATAAAGTTACAAAATTATGTAACAAAAGTGTTTTAAAATTATCGACGCTACATAATCTGTATAAAGTAGTTTAATTTCAATTATACCTGCTTGTTAGACTACCTTCCTACTACCTGATCGGTAATGGTAGTCACTTAATATCTTAAATCATTTAATATTATATTTTAGAGTTACTGGAAAATTGATTGCAAAGATTGTTGTAACTTGCAGGGTGCAAGTCTTTGGATCGAATTCGTAAACACACTCACGTTACATTCGTAGCAATGACTTATAATCACTTGGTACTACCTACGTCATGCAAGAAGATGTAAAAAAATTACCTTCATCTTAAATTATTGGTTGTTTAAATACATAATCATTGATCATTGTTTGTGGTTTTAGGAAGGAATGAGCGTCATGCAATTGGTATCGTTGTTGCAGTATATGTGCGCTACTCTCACACAGCTCTTTCTGTTTTGTCATTACGGAGACGCAGTTTTGCATGAGGTAACTACTCTCGAATATTTTATACTAAAATATTAAAAACTACAAGTAAGTATAGGTATTTTACAAGCCTGTTGATCAGCTCAATTAATATGTGTAATAAAATGTTGTGAATTACCCAATTGTAAATAATCTGGTTAAATTTAGTTGGAAAAGACTACGACAATAGTACAAGAGGCACTAAGAATCCTGTGTCGCGGGTACAAACATTGAAACAACGGACAAAAAGAACACCCAGTCTCAGAACAACTATTTGTGGATCACACAAATGTTTGTCTCGTCCGTGGACCGAACCAACAATACCTACTCGGCGCATTGGCAATAGCGAGGCGACCACTTCGGCATCCGTGCAGTCGAGAGTGACTAAATTAACCTGGCAGTAAGTTTCGGTAAGTAAATTCGAGATTCTTCGTTCTCCTTGAGACGTGCCTATGCAGAGCACAAGCGTGTGCTTAGTCAGGAACCGTAGTTCCTTGAAGTGGTTGAGGGTAACCAATCAATAAACAGTTTATAAACCGATAGTAACCGAAAAACTACAATAATACCTATAACTAAAATTAAACATTGTGATCAAATTCTAACTTATAAGTATTTATGTACTTCCAGAGTTCCGTCAACATGGGCCAAGGTCCCTTCGCCGCGGCGTATTGGTGCCTAAGTCCTAAAGTCCGTCGGGACTTGGTGCTGCTCAGTATTGGCATGATGATTCCACGACATCTAAACGCTGGGCCCTTTAACTATCTTGACTTGCCTTCCTTTATTCAGGTAAGAACTATTCGTACTAGTGCGTAGTGCACAGAATAATAAAGCAGTAATAAACTGATCCGAAACTTTTTTTAGACTTGAAACATTTGCTTTTTAAGTATTTATTTTATTATCGCTAATAAAATAGATGATTGAAATATTCATGTAACCACCGCACGAATGCAGCCTTGAACCGCACAGGCACGACACCACAAGACCATGACTGTTTTATCGAAACAAGATTAGTTCCGAAAATAACTGTTTGATAAGACTTCATGTTCAACATAGAAACAGCGATTCGACAAGACGATTTCTTGATTGTCATAGCGGCGCGCGGAGTGCGCACACGTCTTCGCACCGCAGCTTCGGCCGCTTGTTAAAAATTGAAATAAACCGAGCTACTCACGCGACTTGTTTTTATGGCTTCCACTTGCGCGAGAAACGGCTCGCTTCGACGTTAGCGCCGCGCACGGCAATTAGCGTAAACTGAACTCATTTCTGATTCGTCGAATTAAGACTTGCTATTGGTTACATTTCTGTGTAAATATTTTATTACCTTTTATTGATTAACGCAATATTTTGTCTACTATAAATTAAGGTGTCAAGAATGAAATACCTGCCTTTATACATTCTGAAATCTGGAGTCTACGTGTTATTATATCCGTCACTATCCACACCTCCAAACTTACTAGGTTAACAGTACGGCCGTCTTTTTATTTACTTTTTATTCTATTTAAGTGATTCAGACCTTTTTACAATACCTAAATGTTAAATTAAATATATCAAACAGTTAATACATAAGTATAGATATATAAGGAAGTCCAAAGATTATCGGATGCCTGCTTTTTGATAGGACGGCAAAGGCAAAGAGAAAACACGAAGTATAATTTTCAAAAATCTGCCTAGCCTAAAATATCTTTTTGTCAACTTCTTCCCCAAGTTGTTTCTACTAAGTTGGATTACTTGTCGAAGATACCTACTTATAAATGTTAGATACATAATAACTTATATAAATTTTCACAAAATTATTTCTCTGTATAACCGCAGAGAAAGAATTTTGTGAAAATTTACCGGGGTAAAATGAAGCTTGGAATGACGCTGTGGTTTTAAAGTTTTTGATATTAATACTATATAAATACGATTTTAAGTTATTGCTATTTCTTTTTCTAAATTTACTATGCATGTTTTTGTTAATTGGATAGATATTACAAATAAATTACCGGTACCGATGGCGGATCGCAACCCGATCTGTCTAAATTAAGTGACGAGATAGCGGAGGCGCATATTACAAATCGTAAGCGTAGACAACCACAAGACAATGTCATTGTTCGGAGGAAATCACGGTAATGCGAAGCGAGTTATCACATGTTTCTTTGCTATTGGTAGGCTACATAGGATCGAACGCGCAATTAATGAACCGATTGAGTAATACTATAATAGAAGTTAAGGCCGAAATTACTGAGTTAGAAACTTCAAACGAACAAACAAAGCAACTGATCACTACAAACATAAAGGAAATAAGTTCACAAATAAATGAGATTAAATTATCAACAGCGGCACTTGTATCTGAACACGGGTTAATTAAATCACAATTGTCAAACTTGGAAAATAAGATATCAGCTGGCGAAAACAAAATCAAATCACTCGAATCTGGCTTTAATGGACTCAAAATGAGCTCATCCTTGACCCCCAACTAGTAATTCAATGTATGCCAATGAACAAATAATTAAAGAAATACAAAAACGCAAGAATCGGGAGATTAACATCATTCTTGTGGGTTTATCTGAGCAAACTTCTTCTTCTTCTTCAACACCGAAGAGAGAATACTCAAAGAAGAAATGGATGTTTTTAAACTGACATCTACAATATCTTCAGACATTCCTAAGCCCGTGAAAGTATACCGTATCGGCAAGTATATACTAGGTGAAAACCGACGACTTAAAATCTGCTATAACAAACCAGAACCCGTTAAACTATTGCTTCATAACAAAGGCAAATTGCCTAATAACCTAAATTTTTTTCTGATCAAACACCGGCCCAACAAAAGTACTTCTATAGTGTCAAAGACGAACTGACTCGACGCATAAATGTGAGTGAATGTGACCTCACTACAAAATATATAAATGGGCTACCAACTATTATAACACCGACTACAAAAACTACCAACAATAATAACAAATAAAGCATCAGTAAAGAATATAAGTTATCAAATTCTCAATAACTATCAAGATATAGATACAGTGAAATCACACATATCATTTTTGTATTTAAATGCTAGAAGCATACGAAAAGAGAGTAAATTTGACGAGCTGAAATGCATTTTATGTTCTATACCTACTACCATACATATAATACTAATTACAGAAACATGGATAACAACGGAGACACAAGCTTTAGCGTTGCAAATACCTAACTACATGCATTATTATAACTACCGCAATGATACTAATGGTGGAGGTGTATCAGCTTATGTACACAACAACTTAAATCATAACCTAAGTGAGTCAACCTATGTTGAAGGTAATAACAACCTATGGATACATATACAGAAATTTTCACTTGATGTTGGCGTCATATCCTGGGAATACAAATTTTAATAACTCTTTGGAGGTTCTTGATCAACAACTACAACAAAGAAAGAGGTCTATAGTTTTCGGTGACTTCAATATTGATCTACTCACAAAAAATAACAAACTAAGACGATACAAAGAAACATTAAGTGAAGCTGGTTACAGATTCCTTAATAAAATAAGCAAAACTCATTGTATAAGGGATTCGGACACTAAAAAATCAATCCTAGATCATATTTACACTAACCTTGAGTCGAATAACTACAAAATGGCCTTCCTAAATCCATCCATGTCAGACCATAAACAAATATATTTACAAATAGACAAATTTAAACCACCAAAAATAATTCAAACCACATATGAAGTTATAGATTATTCAGAATTATACAACTCTATACATGAATACAAGAACTACACATTACTTGAAACCAAAATTAAATATTATATACAGATAAATAAAGTACTCAATTCGCCTCGTGAAGATTGGATAAATGGAGATATAGTAACTGGCGTACGCGACAGTAACCACGTATGGGCGTTACACAGAAATGATCCTGAAAATGAAGTACTGAAAGAGCAATTTGAAACCAAAAACTAAGCTATAGCTAGTCTGATTCAATCCACAAAAAAATTATATTATTTTAGCAATTTACTACCTGTTTAGATAAGCCAAAATAGATGTGGAATCTTGTAAATATCCTAGCAAATAACAAAGTACAGCATAAATGTTCTCCTTCTAAACTTATCATAGACTGTAAAATATTGACGGATAAAAAAAAATTGCAAAGCTTTCATTGGATATTTTTTAACTATAGGGACTAATTTTGGCAGAGCAAATACCAAAGAAATTTCATAAAATATCTAACTCAACACATACAATAAATGTCCCAGAATTAACTATATTTGAACCATGTAATTCAGACGAAATTTATAAAATTATAAAATCACTCGATTCGAATTCCAGTATTGGTATAGACGGAGTGAGCACCAAATATATTAAATGCTTACTAAAGTTAATAGCAAGTGACGTGGAAAACTGCTGTAATAAACTTATGATAAATGGAGAATTTCCAGACACACTAAAGATTGCAAAAGTTACTCCTATCTATAAATCAGGACCCATAACTGACCCAGGTAACTATCGCCCAATCGCCGTTCTACCAGTACTTTCTAAAGTTATTGAAAAATCATACATACGAGATTAGTGACATATTTAGAGTCTTTTAACTTTATTTTGGACCGACAGTATGGTTTTAGAGCTAAAAGTAATACCACTACGACAACAATTGATCTTATAACCAAGATTAGAGAAAACATAGACCGAAAAAATACTGTCGTGGGCTTTTTATCGACCTCAAAAAAGCCTTAGATACCGTAAGTCATCAACTGTTACTACATAAACTTGAAAACATTGGCATCAAAGGCAATGCTCTAAAAATGTTTAAATCGTTCCTCAGTAATAGACTGCAGGTTGTAAAAATCGATAATGTCGTAAGTAATGAATTACTTATCACTTATGGAGTCCCGCAAGGTTCAATACTAGGTCCTCTTTTATTTACAATATATGTAAATGACATACAAGACCTAGAACTTCATGGACATTTAACGGGTTGTTCCGGCGTCACGCTATGACGTTTCATCCTACACTGTTTTTTTCCTAACTCAACCTATTTATTTACGTTCCTTACTCAACTGTCAGCAATTATTGCATTTTTAATTCTTTATTCATCTGTAAGTATTCCTAGCTCAACCGATTACGAAATTATCCAAAAGCTTTAAGGCTTGCGTGACGGTCTGAACAAAAATTACTATTTTCGTAATCTATATCTATATTAATATTATAAACAGGAAAGACTTGCTCAACAGATTTTAAAATATTTCTTCATTTGAAATCTTTATTATCACCGAGTACCTAGCATAACCTATATATTTTTTTAAAGTACTGTTCCTAACCTTTTTTTTTTGACCCAGGAAAATCCTTTATGGATACCCCCTGCCCCGGGGGGGGAAGGGTGGTTATGTGAGACTCTCCGCCCCTGAAGGGGGTCGGTATACACACTAAAAACCTGGGGTGAGCAGTCCCTCCGCCGACGGAGTGGGGCGGGATGGGGTCGCGTTAGCAATCACCATCCCGCCCCGGCGGTTGGCCCGGCTGATGGTGACCGGGCCTCAGCACCTATGGAGGGAAGGCCTTGCTCACCAAGGCCATTCCCCAGACGTGTGGGGCCGTGCAAGCCGGTAGAGAGTCCCCCGACTCTGTACCAGTGACCCCACTATACAGGAGCGAAAAGGCGGGCAAATCGCCTCCTTCTCGCTCCCGTCCGTCTGCGCCGGAGAGGGTCAGCGAGGAGGTTGTTCTCCCTGACCCTCTCCGCGGTCTCCTTCTGCGCCATGACAGCTTCGCAGAAGGAGACCACTGCCTGCCACGACCTCTCGCCGCCGAGCATGGCGTTGATCACGCTCGGCAGGGAGAGATCTCCACCTATTATGGCCGAAAGCGTGTGTCGCTGCGGCCCCCACGCGGCACACGCCTCCAGCGTGTGGAGCGCCGTGTCTTCCGGCGCCCCACACTCGTGGCAGGCCGGGGTCGCCTCCCGTCTCGCGATCTGATGCAAATACTTTCCGAAGCATCCATGCCCGGAAAGCACCTGCACCAGTCGGAAGGTCAGCGACCCGAATCGCCGCCCTATCCATCCCCGGAGGACCGGCCGAATGGCCTCCACCGTCCACTGGCCCGGGGCCGGTGGAGCCAGGTCCTCCGTCCACCGCCTCAATAGGGCGGCCCGCGCCTGTCGCCGCATGCGTGCGACCTCCTCCCACCCCGGGGGCTCCCCGCGGGATCTCCTCGCCGCCACGAAGTGGTAGTACTGTTCCTAACCTAACCTAACCTACTTTTACGAAGCCAAGGGTTGTTTTGCTATCCTTACTTTTTTCGGTAATATTTGCCACGGGTAGAGTAAGGAACGCATTTCGGTTGAATGAAGAAACTTTATTATAATAATATAATCGGATCAGTTAGGCATACTAGTTTAGGATGAGTAAAGAAATAGGATGAGACGTCATAGGGTGAATACGGAACAATCCCATTTAACGTTATACGCCGATGATACGTGTCTTTTTTATTTTGGACCCACAGTACAAAATATAATTTCATTAGCACAGGACTATCTAAACACCTTATCAAATTGGTTTCAATGCAACTTATTAACTATAAATATTACAAAAACTAGTTATATTATATTTAGATAAAAAATAAACCTATACCAATTCATAAACCCTTAACAATCAATAAAATACTGTTAGAACAGAAGTAGTCTGAAAAATATCTTGGCCTAAGGATAGATCAACATTTATCATGGAAAAACCACATAGAACATATAAAGGGCAAAATTTCATCACTTATAAGGCCCATACGATCTATAAGTAAGTGCATTCCGCGAAAATAAAGATTAAATATTTATAATTCATTAGGCAAGCCACATCTACTATATCTGATCGAAATTTGGGGCAGTAGTACAAAAACTAGCTTACAACAATTACAAAGAAAACAAAATAAAATAATAAAAACTTTATTTCAATTACCGTACTTAACACCGACCTGCAATGTTTATGAACAAACTAAAATTATGAATATTAAACAATTTTATATTTCCAGTACTTGTCTACTAATCAGAAAAATTCTAAATATAACCATTCATACAAAGCTGTCATTTATTAAAAAATCTGATATAAATAAACGTAGCACTCGTCGAGCAAGTCTACTTGTTCTGCCAAAAATAAGCACCAATTATGGAAAAAGAATATGACTTTTGAAGGTATTCAACTATATATCAGTCTGCTCTTACATATAAGAAATGTTGACACATTTAGCTCATTTAAGTCCACATTATCTCACTATATAAAAAGCAACCGCTCGTTTCTCATTTAAAAGATATTTATTGAACTTTTATTAAATATGTAGATGTTTTGGTGACCATTGTATAAAATAGTATTATTTATGTTAAAATAAGTTGTTCCCATGTAGGTAAGTGGCTTGTATTCGGGCACGCCACGATCGTGGCGGTAAGTCCCGTGTTTGAGGAGTGGCTGGAGAGGCGCCATGGCGCCCTCACCTTCCGGCTGACACAGGTAATGACTGGCCACGGTTGTTTTGGCCAGTTCCTGTGTCGTATACGCCGGCAAGAGACGCCCGGTTGTCACCACTGCGGCGACTGCCGCGACGTAGTTGAGGACACAGCGCTGCACACTTTGGCGGTTTGCCCCGCCTGGGCATCGCAGCGCCGTGAGTTGATCGCAGCAGTCGGATTGGTTGCCTTCTTGCTCCCGGCCGTAGTTCAGTCCATGGTCCGGAGTGAGAGGTCGTGGAACGCCGTCGTCTCCTTCTGTGAGGAAGTCATTTCCATCAAGGAGGCGGCGGAGAGGGAGAGGGAGCGTTTAAACCCTCTCTCCAACCGCAGAGCCGGGTGCCGGAGGGCGCGAGACGACCTCTAGCCACCCTGAGGTATGACCTGGGGGTGGCGGGCTTTGTGGGCCTGCCCGCCATCCGTTCAGCACCAGGTCCGAGAGGAGGCGTGCGTGTTCCCACGCGCGCCTCTGTGTCGAGTCCGTCTCCCCTCTAGGGGGGACAGTAGGGATAATTTGTTAGAAGTGCCTATTGGGTAGGTCTTTCGCGTAATGGCCTGCCGTTTCATACGGCGGGCCGAAACCTCGGCGGGGTCGCGACCGCATGCGAAAGTGATTCGCGCGGCCCCGTCGATAGTGGTTTTGTCGAGGAACACCGTGGTAGGTTTAGTCGGTATTCCGGGAGGTACTTTATCATCTTTAACATCTTTCTTTTACCCCGGCGAGTCCGACATAACCCCTCCGCCCGCCCCCACGGAGGGGTACGCGTCATGCATTCCCCAAGTAAAAAAAAAAAAAAAAAAAGTGGCTTGTGTTGTCTTTTTGAGAATAAACTCTTTAAACCTAATTTAAGAATTAATATATTTATTTGAAAACTGTCTCTAAAGACAATATATAACTATATTAAATACAACAAAATTACTATGTTTTTGCTATACAAGTTATACAACAGTGATGAGGTGCCAATTCTTTATCTTGGTGACCGACGACCAAAATAAGTCTCGAGATGCTACCATATTATTTTCACATTTTCACTTATTACTCTTCTTTGTTTAAAAAGTGTAAGCGAGGCATATATAAAACAAATTGAATCAGGAGAAGTAACACAACTACGTTTAGCGATTTTACTCATTGTGTACTTACTTAGAAAGTTTAATAAATAACCAAAAAAAGAAAAGCAACAAAATATTGCGTAGTTAGATAAAGCAATAAAACGTAAAAGATGACTACAAACATTTAATTACCTATACACCCTCAAAACCAAAATAAGAAAATACTGCATTTTATGTAACTTGGCCTTATACAGTATATATGAATTTTATTTTATAATTTAAATTGACCTGATAGCAATATTTGGTGGTCGTATTAGAAATCAGTAATCTCAATGAATAAAAAAAAATGTGGTACCTAAGTAACTCTTGCGAAAATTTTGTAAACTAGTGTTATCGTATATATAGGCTGCCAAAAATCTCAATATATCTAAACCTGCTGTAGGTGGCTTATTGCCGTATTTCCATAAAGCAACTGTTAAGTGGCCACCACTAGTTGCCCATACCAGTTTTAAAGAAACTTCTCCGCCTTAAATTCTGTGGATCTATGAAGATACTAAATTATCGCCCTAAATATTATTTGTAATAATGATCCTCGTAATTCCATAAGCAAAAATTGCGTTCAACATAAGAATAATAATTAAGTGTAGGTAATATTTTACGATTATATGTACTTAATATGTCAACCTACATAATAAAAAATATTGTATATCTGTGCAAAATTGCAAGTATGGTAGGAACCTAATACCTATAATTAAACTGTAAGTACTCCAAATAGGCAACGCAGTGACTATACCTATAATATCTAAAATATCCCTACCTGCGGTTGTTCGAAGATGACGCTGCTTCAACGAGAGTCCGAGTAAAAATAATATCACAAAACACACGACTCCGCGAAATATGGAAGCACGCCACGGCTGCAGTCGCCGAGCTGCAATAACGAAATGTACTTAAAATCCCACTATATTACTTAATTATAATATGTGACGCATAATCACATATCCATTATACATAAAAAATTCACGTCACAATAACTCAAATTACATGGATATGTGATTATGCGTCAGCATTATTTTGCGAATTGCTCGCTCATTTTAGGCATTATTTATAATTGCAATAATTGAAGATAAAGACACCATTTTGCACAACACAAACCTTTACAACTTATTATTTAGAGGTACATATATATTTTACCTATAGGTTTAGGTGTACGTTTTTTGAAGCCTGTGATTACGTCGATTTTAAGACATATTACTATTAATATGCTAGGCAATCATTTTATTAAGTATAATAATAATGAATACGAAAGCATGCTTCATTTTTACCTACTGTGATTAACATTCTATTCTGTTCCAGGTTGTTCGAACTGCTTATAGTTACTACGCCGTATTAGGCCAGAAATAGTACCTACATTTAATAGAAAATTTCGTCTTCATCACTCAGCTACGGGACAACAGAGGCTTTCGTAGTAGCATCGCTCTGTAAATAATGTTGTGGCGCCCATCCACCTAATATTGGGACGGTCCTGCACATATCTGCAATTATGTTGAAAATTTTAACTTATATAAATGTTTTTATATACCACTTGTTTCTTCTATAGCCTGCATACTCATTCCCGTAGCAAAATTATGCATTTAAGGCGGCGTCCGATTGTAAGGACCCGTGTGAAGTAAGCTGGAACATACCAATAACGTTTCTTATTTTTCTGTTGGTATATTCTTACTAACACCATATAAATATGGAGTTGTACCCAGATTTAAAACATCTACCTATCACATGGAGTTAGTAATATAACTCGTGAAACTGTATCTAATAATTGTAGTCAAATAACAGCACGTACTCTATACCAAAATTGTTAACAAAATTGTGTGCATTACCGCACCAAAATGTTGTGCTTTAGAGAGGAGGTACTCTTCATCGTGAAGAGTAATTTATTCAATAATAGCAAAATTTGTTCAAGTTGTAGTTAGAAAAACAGATTTTGCTGCAGTAATGTTTGAAACATTACCCTGGCAAATTTTGTTCTTAAAATCGTCTCATCCCAGGAATAAGTGCATGAATAGATAGCTTTTGTTGCGTATTAAATGTTTGTGAACAGCAATTTTTGTGTTGTGGTTCTAAAGTTATTTAAGATTTTGCTGTGGTATCTTTTTGGAATTGCCCAGATCTCAAAAACGACTCAACGTAGAAGTTTGAAAAAAATACCAATAATAGACCTTAATTAAAAGTTGTTCAAACATTATTTACATTTATTCATGCATTTATTTCCGGGACGAAACGATTTTAAGAAAAACATTACCGTAGCAATACGGTAATGTTGCAAACATTACTGCAGCAAAATCAGTTTTCCTTAAATAACTTTACACGTACCACTTGAAAAAATTACTCTTTACGGTGAACTAATTATTTGTTATACTCTCACATCTCTAAAGCACAACATTTTGCTGCGGTAACGCACACAACAAAATGCGTGAAATTGTGTCGCATTTTTCTTGGGAGTCTCTTAAACTTACTATGTAGGATATACATATGTTGAGGTAGGAAACTTACTATGTAGATTATTAATTGTCATAATTATGAGTGACAACGCACTTAAATTTGCCCAAAAGTAGTTCTAAGCATTAGTTTGAAGTAAATAAAAAACGCAAACGATTATATGACCATTTTATTTCTTATCCAATGAGATACAAAACATTGAGAATCCACTTTCAGTTATAAATGCCTTAAAAGTACAATTTGATGTTTTAACTAGCGTTGGGCGAATGTCATTTGAAATATTCGAATATTCATGTTATTAGAATAAAAATATTATTCGTCGACTGCTATTTGATTGGTTAGTTAGGTCTTTTGTATGTAACCAAAATCACAAGCGAGCAATATATGGAAGTTCACAACAGCAGTTTATATGAGTACCATTTGCGCGTTGCTTTTCAAACAAGGAGCTCTTCTGCCAGCACAAAAGTTTATAAATATTAAAGTCCTGCTGACAATACAGCTACTTCTTTAATAGGAATCTTACTTGCAAAAGTATACTTAACTATTATTTAAATCAGACAGTAACGGCGAATAAATTAACATTCCAATGCAAGGTGGTGGTCATGACGACAATTGACAAATTATTCGAATAAAATTTCTTTCGGTAACATTCGCGCATTACTAGTTTCAACACCGACGTAATTAATAAGATTAACCTCCTGACAAAATGTAAGTGACCGGACGCGTACAAAGTCGATTCAATAACATGTTTTCTAAAATACCTACCATATAAGTAATAAGTACTAAGTAAGTGTAGAGAAAAATACACTTATAACATTTAGCAAAAACTCATTTGCGTCTTTTAAAACTTAGTAATCACAAAAGATAAGGAGAAATGTCGTGTTTGTACCGAGCCTTTTTAATTAATAGATAGAATAGAATATGGTATTAGGTTATTATATTTGAGCATGCAGCGTGAGCATGCTTAATAGGATTTCAGAATACATTTACTGACTATAGGTGTCAGAGAAACGAAATTGTAATGAAAGTGTTTAACATTTATTATATAATTGTACATCGACTAAAATTGGGTATAATATGACGTTAACCTGCAGATTTAATCCACCCAGTCCTTTGATTATCACAACGTTTCTTATCATCAATCTTACGTAGTGCTTTTAAAACATGCTATCAAAACCAGCGCCTTGTGCCTGCGGCGCCTCACAACTCTCACCATAAACGTCAAGTTACTAGACACCGAGACACATAATCGACTAAAAGTAGGCTCCCGAACACAGACAAAATGGCACTGTAGTTTGATACCCTGTATGTTGTCCGAAAGTGATGATGGCTCGCGTACGAAATTACATACAAAGTAATGTTAGTGGGTCTGTCAATAACTATTATACCTATTTATGAAGGTGTGCTTTTGGGAGCCTACAGACACAACATCTATTCAAAAACATCTCGTATATTTACTATAATAGTCCATCTATACAATTTCTAGGGACTGTAAGATTCGCTCTACTATAAGTTAAGCCCTATGATTAGCCTGGAGCCAGGAAGCGACGCCGGGCAGGTTGTATGTGTTCCACCGAATGTTGTTCCGGACATTCTCAAGAGCACGTAGGCGAGCCGTCTCACCGGCTCCTGCTTCGGGGTATTGCGAGAAGAATGCCTCCATCTATAAATATAAGACATTACTTATTAGTACTTTGTCGTTAGAAGCATAATAAATAATATACCTATATATAGAATCATATGCACGCATTTATGAGTCTATGCGCTTATCACAACATTTAGAGAACAGATTGAAAATGTGAACGTACTGTAGTAACAGTTGTAATTTTGGTTTTCAGTAAACCTGATCAATATTTTACAAAGCAACTTAATTACGATAATATTTGCTGCAATTTCTGCGCCTTGTTTACATGACATGACAGATAGAAGTGACGTAATATTATTATATACAGAATTATTATTGTTCTCAAAACAAAATCGGTTCTACAAAATCCCTTGCAAAACAGTTACGGCACGATTCGTATGATAACTATTTCTTCCACTTAAGCTCCTTTGTTATCTACAGCGCAACCTATTAATAAAATTTTCAACTTTAAGGTTTCGATTTTCAACCTACATAACTGTTAAACTGAGGTATATAGAGTATAAAAAAGTGGAACTTACCTCCTTATATTTGAGATCAGTATTGAAGGTACTGGTGATGGTGGGTATGACGTTGCCGAGGTAGCGGCTGTTGAGCGTGAACCGGTCCACAAGTTGCGGCCAGCGCGAGCGCACGTCGTCCCACACCAGTGCCGTGCCCGACGGGTTCGCGCTGATCTGCATCAGCACCGTCAGGTAGTCCTGGCTGCGGATGTTCGTCTCGTCCCACGCGAGGATCAGGAATCTACAACGTATAATTATATCGGCCCTGTATGTAAACACTACTAGGCGTGAGCCCCTTCTCATTGTTCAGTTCTCAGTGAATTAGGCTATAGTCCACGCTGGCCCAGTGCGGGCTGGCAGATTTCACACGTCTTCAAGAACATCATGGAGACCACTCGGACATGCAGTTTGTCTCACGATGTTTTCCTTCACCGCTAAAGCGAGCGACAATTAACTATTTTTAAACACATAACTTTGAATAGTCAGAGGTTCGTGCCTTGGGATGAAACTCGAGACTTCTGCGTGACTGGTTAATGGTCACCTACTACTAGCCTATTGCTGCTTAGCCTAAAACATATTTCTGCTAATATTTACTTCTTTTGTAAAGTAGTACAACAGTCAGCTTCAAGCATAATTTCTCTGTCAGTCACTTAACCGATGTCGAACCTAAACAAACCCGGAACAATGTAATCAGCGATTTACGCAACTCACGAGCGGTAATAACCACAATACTCAAAGCGTTCCATAGTCAAGTCAGTCGGTGCTACTCGATCTCTTCACTCAATAAGCTCGTGTTGTTTTTAACTATCTTACTGGACTTGTACATATATTAATAGCAGATACACATAACTCTTCACTACAAATTAAAATATAATTTAAATGAAAGATCATCTATTACGAATACGAAATCTTGTAGTGGCGTCATTGGCGTATCTAGGTTGTTTCTCTAAAGGGCGTTGGCCTATATATTGCTCTAGAATTATAGTTGAAACGTTACATCCTGAGGCCATCCTTACTGGATGATTCTGGTGTGGGCATGTCTTACCTTGCCCTCGTTCATGTACGGCAATAATTGGTAAACAGCTTATTTATTTTTTAAATGCAATAAATGTAGCGATTGTCTTCACTACAACATATGGTAATTGCTTTAGGTACAATAACCCTTCACGTCGAAGATAGTCATAAACAAAGATTCCAATTTATAACTTCGACAAAAATCCTTGTTGTTCCTCTTCATTCATACGTCATACATTGAAGTATTTAGTAGGTATTTGCTCTATGTCATGTTTTTGTCATATATGATTTTGGGCAAACGTTGATGCTTTAAATATTAATTTTCAAAGGCAATCTCGCAATATAAAATCACCTTTTAAAAATTCAAAGACAGGAACTGTCGGTAATGTTTATAATTTAAACTAAATGATTAGGTAATATGACAGACTAGCCATACAGAAATGTTCCCACTATTGTGTTATTAATTAGCCAGATTTGTTCGTGGATATGAAAAGCATTTTCGTCTGCTTTTATGTTAATTTTCATGAATTATAATCATTATATAACTAAACTAGGTAAATGTAAATCAGTGACGACAAATGAAAAGTACGTTAGCAACTCACCGTTAAGCTAAACGCGTTAAGATAAGACCATGACCATTAAAATTCTGCATCCAACATACCATAATATTGTATTGATCTACTGTGGCCAATATGCTTTACATTGTAAGTTGTCAGTTTTAAGTAAGTATCTGTTTCAACTCTTTGTATAGGTATCTACGTTCTTCCATAAATTTGTATGCTCTTTATTATCCAAGTAACTTAACTTGGTCTTCCAAAACGTTGTATACAGTTATTGTTTAATAACGAAGTAAAAAAACACGCGGGGCAGTTTTTGGGGGCTGCCGATAGAAGTCAAAACTAAGTAACTTGAGAATTGTATCGTCGAGCTATTAGATTATTATTTTAGAATTTTGAATGAGTTCGGTGACGATGACGCGAGTTCCATTATTTTTGTTCACCCAAAAAGTGCTCAACTACTACCAATATTATAAAGAGAAAATATTTGTATTTATGTTTGTAATGAATAAACTCAAAAACTAAAATATATTAATAAAAGCTACTTTATCTAGAATTGACATAGGCTATAATTATAATATTACGAGCACGGCACGAGCCACGAGAGCGGCGCCAGAACGTGGGTGAAACCGCAGGGAACAGCTAGTAAGTTATAATTTGTCGTTTTACTGTAAAAACAGATTCGCTAGTCGTATTTCGTACAAGCCAAGTGTGGCAGCGATACAAATACGTCACGGTACGTGTAAGCTGCACTTGGTGCCGTCAATCAGTCTAGTACTATTATTGTTACTTTGATTTACACCTACTCTCTTATAACATATTCAATTATCAGTGGCGGGTAAATATGTATATATGAACTAGTATAATGTAACTGACACTAAGTTCTTACTCAATTTGCCTATAATTGTACCACTTAAAAACTGGACCTGAATGGTGTTAGGGGTACTCCACTTAAACTTATTGCAAACTACCCTTACAAACAGACGAAAGAAGGTTCAAATAAATCAGAGAATAAGTAATGAGCTGCCAATCGAATTTGGTATTCCCCCCTGGGAAGCATTTTTGAGCCTACGTTGTTTCTGATCTATATAAATGACCTCTGTCAGATCCAACTCCAAAATGGAAAATTATTACTTTTGCCGATGATACAGCACTCTTTCAGCGGATGCAGTTGGGAAGAAGTCTTCAGTTTTGCCCAGAGTGGTGAACTACGATGATACCGAGAATTTAACGTCTCCCGTAAGATAATCTATTCAGCACCACAAAAGATTATTTTATTTTATATTATTACTTGCAATTAATATATTACTATACAGGGTGTCCGATAACCTTGAAATGTCTTAAAGTAGAACAGATGGCCGTTCAAAAAAAGAATTTGAAAAGATCTGTCCTAACTTCTACCTGAGATATGTTTCTTTTTTGAAGTCTTATATTTTACCTTATTTAACTTTCTTGTACACTACGACCATAAATGAATGAATTCCATCGGTTTTTTGTTGTTTTATTATTAAACACTAACAATGCTAATAGATAGACAGTCAAAAGGATGACTAGCTATAGTAGTTTAAAAAAAGCTTTATTTTGTTGAAAAAAGACAACATTTATTTTTTATTTAAAGTTTAAGTTTTTTCATATACCAAATAACTTTGCACTGTTAGATTCCTCGGTAATTCAAATGGCCCAATTATTATTCCATTTAATATCCCGGCTCAATTATTTATTTTAAATTGATAGTGGGATCTGTCTTCACGCATAACATGAGGATTTTATTGTTGCCAACTGTGTAAGTTGTGAAGATTTAAGAACCCATCTCTTTCGAGTGTTGATTCATAGCTCCACAGAATTTAATTGAAAATTGTGGGTCTTCTTCCATCTTTTCATCATTACGTTAATGTCAAATGTTGCATTTTATTAATGCCGATTGGCCAGGTACTATTTTATTTAAAACATATATCCAATATTACACATTTTGTTTTTTAGTTACATTTGCTCCTTTCCTACATTAATAGCAATAACTCTCTATTTACAGTAGATACAATTATGAATAATACCATTAAAAAATCTACTTGAAATTGACATTTTGATAAAAATATTGGTCACTCATATATTCATACTTTTTTTATACCCAAGATGTTTAAACTTCGATTAGAAAACAATTTTTGTAATTTTCAACATATTTTTTTTTTAAATGTGCCTGCAATAGTCATCCTTTTGACTATCTATCTATTAGCATAATTATTGTTTAATAATAAAACAACAAAAAACCGATGGAATTTATTCATTTATGGTCGTAGAGTACAAGAAAGTTAAATATGATAAAAAATATTAAATATAAAAATAAAACTCAGTTAGCAGTTGGGCTAATTTATCAATTTTTTTTCTGAACTGCCTTCAGTTCTTCTATAAGACATTTCAAGGTTATCCACTAATTACCGGACAACCTGTATATATGTACATATACAATAAAAATACATTACATATCAATAAGCATATGCATACGAATATACACACGCACTCTAACATATGTCATGATAATTACACATTCACCAGACATAAAATTGGTGGCCTCGATGGCGTAGTGGTTAGTGTAACCGACGGCCACGCCTGAGGTTGCGGGTTCAATTCCTGCACAAGTTAAACATTTGTGTGCATGGACATGGATGTTTGTCTTGGTCTGGGTGTTTCTATGTATAATATGTACATATTATGTATGTATTAACAAAAAAAAGTATACATGTATGTTTATCCATAGTCTAGTACCCATAGTACAAGCTCTGCTTACTTTGGGCTAGACGGTGTTGTGTGTATGTGGTAGAATACTATAAAAAACATACACATACGCTCATGTGCCTATTTACCCACTCTGGCTGATATTAGTTCTATTTTTATTTTTCTTAGTATTTAATTTTTTTATAATTGTATCTCACATGTTTAATCGCTGTAACTATAATCCTAGCATATATGTAGTTGTACTATAGCTATTGGAGAGCCTTGGTAACCTAACAGGTTACAGGTATACAGGTTTTATAAAACCTACTTCAGGCAGATATGCTGGTTGTAAACTATTACGTAACTTTGTATTACCTATAGTGAAGAGATATATAAAAAATATATATTACTATAATATAACCTTCTGATACTGCATAAGTTATTTCTCTAAATAGCTTAAAAGTAATAACACGTGGAAAAAAGTAATTTGTTTTATGTGATTGTACGAACTTATGACATGTTCGGTCTTTATGCCATTGCCTGTCCATTTATTTATAATAATAAGCTCCAAAGTAGACACTTGAGTTATTAAACAATTCGGATAAGGAGGCCGTATAATTCTAAACACGCTAAGAGGAACAACTTTTAGGTTATATACGAGTTAATGTAATAACGCAATAACCAATAACTAAAAACATTTCGATTAAAATCGTAGTAGCTATTATCGATTATAATAATAAATATAAATAATAATATCAGCCAGGACTAACTGACTGACAGCACTCACTGCTGGACACGGGCCCCTTCTCAGCGTGAGATGGGTTAAGGCCATAATCCACCACGCTGCACTGACCCAGTACGTGTTAGCAAACTTCCATATTCCATAACTTTGAGAACATTGTTGAGAACTCTCAAACATGCAGGTTTCCTCACAATGTTTTCCTTCACCGTTAAGGTAAGCGATACGTAATTATATAGTACACATATAACTACGAAGTTAGAGGTGCGTGCCTGTGGATCGAACTCGAGACCTCTGCATGACAGTCCAATGATCTCCTACGAGACTATTTTTGTAACAATCTGTATATTAATACGTGAAGCAAAATCTTTGTAGGGAAAGAAAGAAAAGAAATAAAAATAATTTTATTTGTTCCACGCTCATGAGGTAACAGGAAACACAACCAATATGTACAAGAAAAACAAATAAGGTCCTGTGTCAGCAATGTTGCAGTATATCCACAACGCTGGTATTCTCGCAGAGCCTGCATGATTTCGATGCATGTAGGCAGTAACATACATACATAACTCGATTAAAATTTAAAATTATAACGAAATAATAATTTAAATAAATTAGGCAGAAGGTGGTCTTATATGGCAAAAGTAATTTTATAGTAAATAATAATATTGGTATTTATATAATACTTATATGTATACATATTTATATAATTAAAAGTATATTGAAAATAATAAAAACAAAAATAATAAAAAAGACATTATATTATAATATTTGAGCGCATCATATTAATGTTGTGTTACATTTCTGAACGACCCCCAGCTCTTGTCAACAAACATGACACTGATGTCATCTAATAATTCTATTTCTATTAACAAATTATCAATCACAAATTTATAAGCATATATTTTATGATAGGTAATATTTATACCTACTTCTCATGTATCTACATTCATTTTCACATGATAGACGACTATGTAGTGCAATCTACGTAAAATTACAGTTTGTGTATGGACATGTATATTTAGGTTATGACAACAGTGAAGCAATACTTTACAACGCGCAGTATCATAAAAGTAAATGGACATACCGCTACTAAAATTATGTTAAAGTTCTTTGGTAACTTAACTTATGCTTGAGCTTGATTTGGAATGCATGTAACGATTTCTCGTTCCAGAGTGGTGGCGGCAGATCATTACAACACTTAGTAGCAGCATACCTGAAATTACCTCTAAAAGCAAAAGTAACCATAAGATGTGACGAGGCTCGTGTGTTATATAGGTTAACATCTCGAGACCAATTCAGCTTATTATAGAGATATTCAGGTTTTTTGTGTAGTATAATGCCAAATAGTAAGGTAGCTAAGTGAAGGCGCCTGCGTGCTGCCATTTTCATAAGATTACCATTGTTAAGAAATGGTGTGACATGGCTACGAGGTGGAATGTTGTAGCAAAATCTAGCACAAGCATTCTGTACCTGCTGAATTAAACTTTGAGTTCTTTTTAAAATATACAACTACCATAAATAGAATCAGTATAATTTAGCTTGGATAATATAAGTGATTCACATAGCAATATCCTCATATCGACACTGAGATATTGGCGTATTCTATACAGTAGCTTGAGACAGTAAAAACAATTTTTTACAGCATCTAGAACATGTGTCTCAAAATTCAATTCCCCATCCATAACTAAACCCAAATTTCGAGCTTTAGAAACTTGTTGTATGGGAGAACTGTCAACCAATACTACAGGGTTTAAATTTTTTTTCTTTTTGATACATTCCTTAGATCCAAGTACTAAATATTTGGATTTAGTTGGGTTAAGTACTAAGGAATTTCTTCTTGCCCAGTTAGATATTCCATCCAAATCTGCGTTTATTTTATTTAAAGTTGAAGTACAATCGTTTGGATTACAAGAAAGATATATTTGGAAATCATCAGCATACATATGAAACTTGGTGTTCTGAACATGTTGAACAACATCTGCACTGTACAGTATGAAGAGAAGTGGCCCAAGTACTGAGCCCTGAGGCACCCCACGGTTTATCTGACAATAACTTTATTGCCCCCGTCTATATCCAGTAGTAAAAACTGGGTTCTGTCTGTCAGATAACTATGGAACCATTTCACAGTAGCAGAGTCGCATCCATAGTATGAGAGCTTGGCTAAAAAAAGAGATATATTAATTGTTTCAAATGCACGGAAAAATCAAGTAGAGTAAGAATAGTACCCATACCCTAGTCCCTAGACTCCAAAATATCATCAACTACGTTGAGGAGACTGGTACTCGTACTTTGTCCTTTGCGAAAACCAGACTGTGTATGAGGTAGGATGTTGTGTTTCTCAATGTATTTTCTGAGCTGACTGCTCACCACTCTTTCTAATACTTTTGACAGGCAGGGAAGCAAACTGATATGTCTAAGGACTTTTGCTAATGTTGGATTAGGGATTTTGGGTATTGGCTTAACAATGGCAATTTTCCATAAATCAGGGAATGTAGAAAAGATAATTGATTTATATATAATTGCAGTGATGAAAGAAAGACTGTGAGGCAGTGTCATGATTAGCATTTCCAAAGAGATATTATCAGTACCAAGAGCATTTGACTTGAGGCTGCAAATGTGTAAATGTACCACATTTTACTGACAGGCTCAAGACAAAGTGTTCGCGTGGAACCTCTTTGATTCAAAGTAAATCAAGTCAGATAAAGGAACTGTATCACTGCCAGGAATATTAAGGAAGTGCTTATTAAGCTCTGCAGGATTATTGAGTAAGTGTGGCTAATCATTATTTCTTTGTTTACCTATTGTGATAGTAGATTTTAAGTTGTGCCATAGCTTTTTTGGGTTTTTAATAAGTCCATTTATATAGGTTTCAAAGTATGCTCTTTTTTCATACCAAACAAATTAGTAGCGCCAAGCCAGAGACTACACTTGTATGGTCGTAATGCCTACTGCATGGCAATAACAATTTTTAATAAACTGCTACCACAGATTAGACAGCTGCCTTCAAACAAATTCAGACGTGAAATATCTTCTTGGCTTTTGGATATGTGTTTTTACTCTGTTAAAGATTTTATAGAATATAAGTCATAAATAAATAATTGCTCTTAATAATAACAATAATATAATGTAATATTAAGAATTAATAACCACTATGCAAAAATTAATTATACTTAATGATATTTTAATATTCTAATTGTAAAATATTTCTACACCGGATACGGTAGTATATGTGAAACACTGTATAATATTTGTAATATCTGTAATACCATGTACTAAGAAATAAACGATATTCTATTCTATTCTATTCTATTCTATTCATTATCAATAAAATAAAAACAGTAGTGAGAATATTTTAAGAATTTTATAGCTACTTTCATGTGACTCTTTTCTTTTTTTAATTTGTGGCGATGTTGATACTTGTTACGTAATTTCACCATTTCTTTAACTGTCTGTAATCCAAGGATGAGACCTTTCTCTAACTAGAACGTTTTTAACTGGCGCATGTAAGTTAAAAAGAGTAATGATAAATATATTCAATGTTATCACCATGTCATTCACATTATCCTAAGCTGTTATATAAGTCCAGTCCAATTTGCTGAGGTCAAATTAAAAAAGATCAGGCATTATGTGCTTTAATGGTCTATAATGTATCCACTGGGGGACCGGTTTACTAATTTTAAATTGTAATTGCACTGATATGATCGCATGTTGCCCTAATTCTGGCTTACGTTGCACTACAATAATGTTGACCTTAGTGTCAGTGCATATAATGTCAATCAAAGTCTCGCTGTGTTCTGTAAAATGTGTAGGTTCCTGTATATAATAATGCAAGAAATGGTTTAACAATGTGGTATTAGTATCATTAATATTTAAACAATTTATGTTGAAGTCACCCAATAATATAATTTTATCTGCTTTATTGAAAGATGTCAAGGAATCCGTTATCGCATTTAGGAAAGGGTTTACATTCATCAAACTGTAGTTATAGGTACGGCGTACAAACTTCCAGGTTTGTACGCCGTACCTATAACTACAATTTGTTTGTTAACAGAGAATTGGAGCCACATTTGTTCAGCATTCGTCGCGACCGGATGTCTCAAGGTTCGAACCCTGAAGCCGCGACGCACGTAAAAGCGAACGCCCCCGCCCCTGCCACCGCGCACGTTCGTCGGCCGCAGTATATGTCGAAGCCGGTAGTTAGGGACTATCGGCGCCTGACCCTCCTCACTATCCCGCAACCAAGTTTCATTAATTGTCATATGTTTACTGCGAGCTCATCCATTGCCAGTAAGAATTCATCATGACGTGTTCCTAATGATCCTGCGTTGAATAAACCTACTTTTAAGTATTTATTCCTAGTCATTTATGTACATTTATAAAATAAAACTTATTGTCTTTAAATGTGATCAGAATACCTATTTGTAAATATATATATATGTCTTGTATATCTCTTATGTCTCTGTAATTAATATGAATGCTATGTATCTTATGTAATAATAAAATGTATATAATTAATGAACTGATCATTGACCAGAATATATAGGTGTAATATGAGATTATTAAATTGTATATAGTATAATTAATAAACATTACATAAATATATTTATATAGACTACCGCATGAAATTATCTGCCAACCTTCTTTACATATGTAATATATTGAATCCTACATAAAATATAATATAATAAAATATAATATAATAAAGCTTTGTCGCCCGGCTTGTTTCGAGCGAGGATGTGGCCACGTTTAACCCACACGAACTTCCATCCAAGGCGCTGGCCAGCGTCACGCGCCAAACGAAATAACTGGCGGTTTGCTTTGAGCCGCTCGTTGATATAGAAGCGCCTTGGATCACCACATGAATGGGATTCTCGCTACTGGCCTCGGAAAAGTTTGCAATCTCCAAATCATTTGCCACCAACTCCTGGTCACGGTCTTGAAGGTTTTGTTTGAGCTGGGCAACTACGTCACTTACACCATCAACCCGAGTTGTTCCCTGCCTCTCTAGAACGTTTACCCTGTCCTCTAAAGAATCCACCTTTTAATGGTAATCTTTCACCGAAGCCCTTATATCTACCAATTCATCCCTAAACAGCTGCAAATCTGAGTTTATGGATCTCAGATTATCATGTGTGTGATGTCATTTGTAATTTCCTGTGTTGATTCAAATGTTGAGTTCATCGGCGATGGTGAGCTAGCATGCAATGTTTCCTGCTCACGATCGACCATAGACATCTCAGGCCTTTTCTTAGATGTTTTGGGTTTGCAACCAGGGCACTGCCAAGAGAGAGAAACAGTGCCCGCTGGAGGCAAAGCAACACACCGCAAATGAAAGTAAACATCACAATGATGACATCTAGCGGCCTCGGGTGGATCAAAAAGCGACAACAACGACCACAGTTCTTCGACATTATAATCGATCAGTTTAGGTAGTACGCTAGAAAGCTCTAAGATGGCGCTGTTTTTAAATGATAACCTTTAAGGTATTTTCACATCTTGATCGATGATTATCCAGTACCGTAGATAGTTGTCCACTTTACACTTCAATGCACGCGTACACTGCACTCTCGAGTCAAAATGCACTATAAATTAATACTGTTTTCTTATGTTATTATATTATAATACGGGTAGATTTATATAGATTTGTTTGTTAAAATTTTCAATTATGATATTTATAGTTTTGCACTTCACTACGTCACTGGATAACAATTTATGTTTTGTATCGCACCGAGTTTTTATCGTTTAGCGTAAATATAGCTAACCTGATTACAATTTATTACTTATTAAAAAATATTTGACCTGCGTGCGTATGTATAGCACTGTACATGTACCGATTCCTCTTCCACTTTTTACGAAAATTGCGCGGACATAGGAGTATGAAATTTAGCACAGTTAAAGTTTATATGGAGGAGGAGTGGCGAATCCTAATATTTTTTTATAAAATATGCATTAGAAATACATTAAATAAATGAAAAAACATTACACGCAAACAACCATGCATTTGACACACGCAGTCCAATCGCGTTTGTAATATTTCGGCGTGATTTGGTCGATGTCGTACAATTCTTCGTAACTATGGTTACATACCTTAAGTACCTATTGCAATTTCGCGGTATAAATAATAACGATCAAACTTAAAATTAAAATCAATTATGGTCGAATTTCGACCACTTGGCGACCGCTAGTTAATTTAAGTAGGCTATTTTTGGCAAATTACTCTTCAGTGGTGTGACGTCTTATATTATTTATAATCGGTTGGCGTATACACACAAAACGCAAATGATATAAACATACAAAGAAACACGAAAACAATTATTTCGAAGTTATGCGTCAGAAAAACGCCAGCACGTGAGGACTTTTTCAATGCGCTGGGTTCAGAGAACGCAGCGCATGCAGCATTGAAAAAGTTAACCGAGATGAAAACATTTAAAATGTCATAGAACCACAAAAACACATATTTTTACAATAATTAACCTGAGCAAATTATTTTATTTATCTTCTTTTTGTGATATTATGTTTCTATATTGTTTTACGTTGTCATTAACACGTGTACGTGTAAATTATTTTTATATTACACAATAATTTTACGGTTGCCCTCGCGCGAACATATCTGTTTAGACCGACTTCGAAATAATAAAAAAATACCCGGATCTGGTACACCAGGCCCGGGTTTAGTACTACAGTACCTACCAGGTATCTATATCTAGCGTACCTTTATACTATACTAGTTTCGCCCCGCGGTTTCACCCGCGTAAGTCCCGATGCCGTGGGAATATCGGGATAAACAGTAGCCTATGTGTTAATCTAGGTCTCCAGCTATCTACATACCAAGTTTCATCACAATCGGTCCAGTAGTTTTTGCGTGAAAGAGTAACAATCATCCATACATACAAACTTTCGTGTTTATAATAATAGTAAGGATATATAAAATATTCGTAAAAGTAATTTTTGTACAGTCTGCAACTTAAGTAATTAACGTTAAACCAATTTGTGCTGGTATTTTATTAATAAAAAATCTAAGTAATAGTTCTTGTTTTTTTTAACTGTGATTAAATCAATTTTTTTTTACTTCTTGATTTTATAAAAATCAAGGAAATCGAAAATTCGCGCTTGTGTGTCGACTTATCTTGTCTGTGCCATCTACATTAATACTTACTTTCTTAGTATAGTGGTGTCACGTGGTGCAGACAGAGCTTTGCGAAGTTTTAACTTCTCCTGTACGTCATCTTCTTTCAGGTATATTTGGAATAGGCGGTCCCAGTCTGCTGCTGAACTTGACTTCATACCTATGAAAAGTATTATTAATAATAAATTAAACGACAGTTTAAAATTATAGCAAAGCAGCGCTACCATCCAACAACGACAAGCGATAGGCGATTACCCGAAAAATTTAAAACTACCTAGCGATCCATCATCATGCCACAATTATTCGAATGTGGTTCGAATTATTAGTAATAACGAATTGCTCAAAATTTGAATACGTAGTCATACAATTTGAAAATATCGCACAATCAATCTATATATAAAAATCTCGTGTCACGATGTTAGTGATCGCACTTCTCCGAAACGGCTCGACCGATATTTATGAATTTTTAATGTATATTTGGTAGGTATGAGAATAGGTCGTAAAGTTTCATACCAATTCAAAAAAATAATATCTATGGCAGAACTACCGTTGGCGGGTCAGCTAGTATAAGTATAAAACAAAAAGTATGCTCACCGTAGAAATATACGTTGTCTCTTAGGTCTTGGTGAATAGTCACTTCGTCAGGTGTATCTTTCTTCTGCAGCCAATTGAGGAACAGGCTTTTGACTCGCTCTTCGGCATCAGGTAATTGGCAACGGACTGCCACTGCCAATATTTGTGTGCGGAGCAAACTGTGAAAAACAGACTGAATCAGTCAAAGGAACACTATGTTGATCCCTAGTTGAACAAAATAATTTTTTGCGATACTATATAACTAATATCATAAATGCGAATGTGAGTTTGTTTATTTGTTACGCTTTTACGCCCTGACTACACATATGATCATGAAATTTTGCATACAGTTGTCAGGGGTACAGAAAAGGTTATAGGGGTACTCTATGAACTTTTCTGTACACCTGACAATGTGTACCTAAAAGGTATTTTACTACAGAGAAAAAGGACTGATCCCAATATATTCGCATATATATTTATTCACAAAATCTACATTAAATCTAGTTTATTATATTATTTGATTGCCATTGGACTTTCAATCGAGTAGCTTGTTGTGGGTTTAGAATCGGTTGTAGGTTCTAATCCTAAGCTAGACAGTCCCTTGGGCACGCCACGATCGTGGCGGTAAGTCCCGTGTTTGAGGAGTGGCTGGAGAGGCGCCATGGCGCCCTCACCTTCCGGCTGACACAGGTAATGACTGGCCACGGTTGTTTTGGCCAGTTCCTGTGTCGTATACGCCGGCAAGAGACGCCCGGTTGTCACCACTGCGGCGACTGCCGCGACGTAGTTGAGGACACGGCGCTGCACACTTTGGCGGTTTGCCCCGCCTGGGCATCGCAGCGCCGTGAATTGATCGCGGCAGTCGGATTGGTTGCAATCTCGCTCCCAGCCGTAGTTCAGTCTATGGTCCGGAGTGAGAGGTCGTGGAACGCCGTCGCCTCCTTTTGTGAGTAAGTAATTTCCATCAAGGAGGCGGCGGAGCGGGCGAGGGAGCGTTTGAACCCTCTCCCCAACCGCAGAGCCGGGCGCCAGAGGGCGCGGGACGACCTCCAGCCACCCTGAGGTTTGACCTGGGGGTGGCGGGCTTTTTGGGCCTGCCCGCCATCCGTTCAGCACCAGGTCCGAGAGGCGGCGTGCGTGTTCCCACGCGCGCCTCTGTTGTTTCAAGTCCGTCTCCCCTCTAGGGGGGACAGTAGGGATAATTTGTGAGGAGTGCCTTTGGGTAGGTCTTTTGTGTAGTGGCCTGCCGTTTCATACGGCAGCCCGAAACCTCGGCGGGGTCGCGACCGCATGCGAAAGTGATTCGCGCGGCCCCGTCGATAGTGGTTTTGTCGAGTAACACTGTGGTAGGTTTAGTCGGTATTCCGGGAGGTACATTTTCTTCTTAACATCTTTCTTTTACCCCGGCGAGTCCGACATAACCCCTCCGCCCGCCCCCGCGGAGGGGTATGCATCAAGCATACCCCACGTAAAAAAAAAAAAAAAAAAAAGAAAAAAGCTAGACAGTCCCTTGGATATTTTTTAGAAATTCTTTGTAGTAAGACTGCGTGTAAAAATGTGCTCGATAAACGACAATAGCTGCGCGGCCTATTGCAAGGAACTTAAAAATATAGTTGGCGACAAATGGGTGTAAAACAACTCTGCATATTTCGCCAGATATATTATACAGTATTCAGCTTGTATGTATTATTATAGTTTTTATACTATACCTTTCCATAACGGAGTAATTTTTAGCACTCCAATTTTGTTTCACATAAATCGGGCGAATCAAGCGTTGGAAGTATTTCTGGGAACAATAAAATATTTATTAAAATGATAAGATCTCTATTTACAATAAGCGGTAATATCGATTGAAACAATGCTAGCGATGATAACGAGGTATTTCTAATTCTAGTTTTAAAGTTACATAAACATATTAATTTATATATCCTAGTTTCTAGAAGGTATTTCTAGATGAATATTGTGTTTTATATAATATGATTTACTATAATATGTAATAATATTGTACCACATACACACAACGCCGTCTAGCTCAAACTAAGCAGAGCTTGTACTATGGGTACTAGACAATGGATAAACATACTTATATACATTTTTTTTTGTAAATACATACATATTATACATAGAAACACCCACTATGAAAACTAAATTTAGAATTGATCTATCAATGTCAATAATCTTAATATTTTGTGTGATATGGTGCATCCACACCACAATTACTTTTTGTGAAGTAACATAATGCAACACGATAACATTAGAAAATATTATTTAACTTTTGCGACTGTTTGTTGATTTTTCATGAATGTTTCTTTTGCATCCATACCGCCTGTAATATTAACCCAGTATGAAAAAGATATAACTTTTTGTTATAAGCGAATTACATGGCACATGTTCACAATATTCTGTAGACAATGGACGTGTATCCCTTAACTACAGAAAAGTTACCTATATACAGGGTGTCCGGTAATTAATGGATAACCTTGAAATGTCTTCTAGTAGAACTGATGGCCTTTCAGAAAAAAATATGAAAAGATGTCTATCCTAACTACTACCTGAGATATGACATTTTTTTAAAGTCTAATATTTTTTACCATTCTTATTTAACTTTCTTGTACACTACGACCATAAATGAATGAATTCCATCGGATTTTTGTTGTTTTATTATTAAACACTAATTATGCTAATAGATAGATAGTCAGAAGTATGACTAGCAATTGCACATTATTTTAATTAAAGTTTAAATATCTTGGATATAAAAGAAATTAATACATGAGTGATCAACATTTTTCTCAAAATGTCGATTTCAAGTAGATTTTTTAATGATATTATTCATTATTGTATTTACTGTAAATAGATAATTATTGCTATTAATGTAGAAAAGGAGCAAAGGAGATGTTTCATTTTCAGCTATGAAATGTACTATCAACCAAAAAATAGCAAAAGATACCAGGTATGGGAAAAATAATTATTTCAAGTAGAATTACGTTTGCGCTTAAAAATAATAGTTCTTATATTATTGCCATTATATTTAATATGGCGGTGGTTTTCGGTCATATAATTTTGTATGCGTTCATAAATCATATCGAAAACTGTACGAAAGTACTATATAATAATTTAGATAATATATAAATATATATATATGTCAACAATATATATGTTTTAGAGAATCATTTATTCATTTCAACTATCATACACATCTTTTCAACAAACAATCAACATAAAAAATATATTCATGTAATATAATACTGATTTTGCAGGGTGCACTCCGTAACGAAACATTTGTTTATGTTTGACATTAACTGTCAATGTCATATTTCCTGATAATAAATATTCCAATGCTGAATTGGTGTTTCTTAGTACACTTTCCTGAATTCATACGTTTTCCTTTCATTTTTACAAGAATTATCAATTCTTTGGTGAATATTATTCCAGCAAGAGTTCTTTTACTTCTGACAATTCTAGCATTCTAGGTTATGTATAAATGGCATCTACCAACTTGTCATAGATGGTCCGCACGACAAACGTCAAACATTTTATATTTTATTTTGCACAACGAAAATACTAGATTTTAATAAAGAATCGCTTAACTAAATGTATTTAGGTGTACATTTCTCAGGTTTCCTGAGGATGTACAAGTTATAGCCGGAGTCCTATACAAAAGTGAAACATCTCCTTTGACTAAAAAACAAAACGTGTAATATTGTGTTCTTTTTTAAATTAAATATTACCTGGGCAATCTGGATTAATAAAAACAACATTTGACATTAACATAATCTTTTATTTCATATTAATTTAAAATAAATACTCAAATTGTTTTCCTCCGACTCTTATGCACGCCCTAAATCTACAGATAAATCATCTTCTGAGCAGCTTTGTGTACAGTCGATCACTGCAGCTGCTCTGACACGGCTACGTAATTCTTCTAATGAACCTATGGACTTACAGTCAGGCCCTGTCAATATATGGGGCTAAGTTTATACCTACGGGGGCTGAATTTTATTATGGCTTAAAAATGTTTTTATTTTAATTTATTACAAATACAATGTAAAAAACTTAGAAAAAATTATGAATTATATTTTCATAATTTAACAATAGAGGAAAGTATCGTTATCGCAGTATAAAGAAGATAGTTCAGTATATAAATATTTACAATTAATTTCGCGTCATTTACTAGCAACACTACATGAAAAATGTCTGCCACCGCTTACGCACCGTTTATCTTGTAATTTCGGTTTATTTTCATAAACTAGTGTTTTTATTTCTCCTGCATTAAAAACGCTGAATCGAGCGCTCTGTTCCTCCGTTGTAGTGTTTTGGTGAAATCAAGTGTTATTTTGTGAGATATAGACTCAAGTTGTGAGATAGTGACTTACATTGTTTTTGTTGTTTTACAATATGAGTTCCAATGAAACACTCAAAGTCGGATATAGTATTTATGCACATGTACCTATATTCATAGTAAGATTTGTATGTATTGCTCTATTCACAAAATCACAAATAAACCTTTTTATAATAAAGTTATATACATATTTTATTGAACTCTCTACTGTGTTTTTCGGTTAAGTTTTTCTTTGAATATGTGAATGCTGATTTTTATAGAATAACATAACAAATCTAAATCGGCATACACATTAACTTCAAGAAAGTCTTCGAAAAATACAATGCTACCAATTTTGAACCCTATGACAAGCAAATAGATATACATACGCATATAATTCTATCACATACACATACACACAACACCATCTAGCCCAAACTAAGCAGAGCTTGTACTTTGGGTAAACATACACATATACTTTTTTTTGTAAATACATACATATTATACATAGAAACACCCAGACCAAGACAATTTTTAAAGTGCAATAGTTAGTCTTCCTTTCGACTGTCTATTTATTAGCATAATTAGTGTTTAATAATAAAACAACAAAAAAATGATGGAATTCATTAATTTATGGTCATAGTGTTAAGTGTGTAAAGTTAAATAATACGATAATAATTTAGACTTAAAAATAAACATATCTCAGGTAGTAGTTAGGATAGATTTTTTCCATCTCTCTCTCATAATAAATTCAAAAACGAAGAAAACTACGTCCAATTTGATGCAAAAATTACCTAAGTCTAGATAAAAATATATAGGGCGTGAATATATAATATAAATATACCTACCTACAAAATGCTATTCTTTGTTGCCATGTTAACAATTATAGCTAATGTTAGGCAACATTCTATAACAAATGTTGTCGATTATTACCATTTGTTGACTGTTATCAGAAATTAGGCAAAGATATTTAATACAGCAACATATACTTACAAAAATTACTTTTTGCTATCGTATATTTGCCACTTATACTTGGAAAAATTGCTCCACAAAGAGTAACTGCGATGTGGATGCTCCTATTACCTTACCTGCAAATTGTCGTATGCTAGCGAGTTAAGAAGCTTGTTCTTGAGGCTAGCGTAGATGTAGTTAGCGGTGTCCCAGGGGATGAGGTCGTTCTCGACCAGCAGGTAGCTCGTGAGGTTTAGTGCCAGGTGGTACGGGACCATGCGCGCCTCAGCCAGGGCAAACACGTCGTCAAGCAACTGGGACCTGTCCGCAGCTGTAAGCTGCGAAAATTTACTTTGATTAAAATATGACTAAACGTTTACAGTCAAAGTTATCGTCCTTAAGTGCATTTACGCCTTGTCAGGCAAATAAAAAACATCTATTATATAATAATTGTACTGCCTTTACTATGCACATTACACATCGATCTTATATTTGCATAGTAAAAAAGACCACAAATGTCCTCAGAATATGACACTTCTTTGTGATGTTGCCATTCGGCACAAACCATAAGGCAATGCTCTAAAATATAAATTCAAGTTCACAGTAAAAGATGATTGAATGAAATAGGTTCAATTAATCAATCAGCCTATTCATTCATCAATCATAAGACAACATTATTACTAATTCATGAATGTACGCCACGACTCTACGACGAGGTATTTAAAAAATAATTCGTTAATAGTAACTGCTAGTCTAATTGGCAAAATATTTTCACATCAAAAAGCACGTTTTTTGTGGGACGTCATAAGGCGAAGAACATTTTTAAATGAGCCATCACAAATTGTTAAAAGTCGCTGATAAAGATTCATTGGCAAATATTATGCCCAATTTTGCAACCAACCAAAAATAAGCATGGGAATGATTATGTTGGAACACACCTGATGATCTTTGGACTTAAGCTGCTCGATCAAAGTCTGCCACATTGGCAATGAATAGTTCACTCTGTAATATCCCATTTGGTTATTATTAATTTTAACCCATTTCTCGTCTTCTTTCAATTGAATTTTAACTGAAAAGAAAAAGTAAGTTTTTTAAGTTTATTTTAAGCAAGTCGTCAATGTGATCATGAAGTTAGATAAAAGAAATTTTTATTGCGACATTTTTGATGAGATTAAAATATAAATTAAAATTGTACAAGCATCGATTGCAATAAGTCGCAGTTTGGATAGCTTATAGAATACAACTTAATTCAATATAATATTGTATTACAGACTTTCAGAAAATTATTGATGCCAAGGATAGAGAAATAATTGATCTGAAGTTATCAGTAACGCAATTACGATCAACTGTCAGCACGATAGAATATAATGCGCTGAAAAACGAAATAGAGATATGTGGAATGTCTGAGGAGATTAACGAAAATTTAACTCACATAATGCTAACTTTGTCGCAGAAAATAAGCGTAGATTTACAGGAATCAGATATCAGTGATATTACCAGAGCCGGTCCTAAGCCCCAACTCAACAAAAAATCACCTTGGCATCGGCCCATTATAGTTAAGCTAACTAGAAAATCTAAAAGAGACGAAATCATCACTGCTTCGAGAACTAGGAGAAACTTAACATCCGAAAGCATTATTAATGAAACGTCTTCCAAATTATACGTCAATGAACGTATCACTAAAGAAAAAAGGATGTTATTTCGTGAGGCTCGAGCAAGAGCCCAACATGGTGCATTTCGATATTGCTGGCTGCGTAATGGGTCCATATACATCAAAAAAGAGGAAGGGCACGCTGCAATTCGCATCCAGTCCATTGAAGACCTCAACAAGAACATCACTATGCCAAAACCAGCAACTAATATTCTATAGAAGATATATTAATATTATGTTTGTTTTTCTTTCAATTGCTTGCATTATTAATCAATGTAAACATTTTGTTTTGGTAGATTCTGTACTTACAATAATCTATACTCTTTGAAATATAGCTCTAATCACACTCATCATACATAACACGATCACTACAGAACACATCACCTCGTCACTCGCAAATGTTTACATACATAATTGTATATTCGAAAGTTCAGGAATGTCGTATATGCATATAAACCAAACGTATATTAAACTGATTTACTCCCTATACCATAGAATGGCAGTCTCCTTAACTTTTAACTTATCCGTAAGTGCATCTATAATTATAATCCATAATGACTACACCTGACATATTACGATGTATTGATAACGCTTTCCCGGTAAATTGTCATATTATAAATTCTGCCGAGGATTGCTATAGAATAATACTCAAATATAAAATAAAAATGTTAACGTTGAACATACGAAGTCTTAGTCGCAATTTCAACAATTTACTTGTATCTCTTAAAAGAATGAATATTGATTTTGATGTGATTATTCTTACGGAATGTTGGTTACATGAAAGTTCAATATTGTATCACATGGAGGGATATAGCACTTTTCGTACAACAAAATATATAAACAAAGCAGGTGGTGTTGTAGCATATATAAAGGATATTTGGTCTCCACGAGTTTTCGAACCAGCCTTAGAAGAAGCAGAATGCATCGCCATTACTATCCCGCATGTTATAACTGTATTAGGAGTCTATAGATCACCCTCTTTTAAGAACCCGGACCGCTTTATTAATTCAGTATATGAAGTTATGAGATCTGTAAGCCTGAAACCTTGCACTGTGATTACAGGCGATATTAACATAAATATAATTAACCCCGACACTACTGAATCAAGTGCTTATCTTTGTGCTATGGCTGAAATAGGATTAAGACCAGCTGTAAATGTACCTACCAGAAAAAATGCATGCCTCGATCATGTTTTTATTAGAGGGCAACTGGATATGGAAACACTCGTCTGCCCGTCGGCAATAACCGATCACGATATGGTAATCACCGGATTAAATAGCATTTCTACTAGACCAATAATCTCACCGAAGTACAGACTGCGCCTTGACTATGACTCCATAGCAGATGAACTGAATAACGTGAACTGGTCTAGATTAAGCAATATACAAAACGTGACCGATCAATTGGATCTTTTTCTCAATATAATGAAGCGAGTAATTGAATCTAACACAAATACTATATTGATTAGCCGTTCAAAAACAATTATAAAGCCATGGATGACTCAGGGACTGTTGAGATGTTCACGTATACGCGATAAGCTTCACTTAGACGCTAGAAATTATCCAGAGAACAACATTAAATCAATAGTATATTCTCGGTATCGAAATTACTACATCAGCCTATTGCGCAAATTAAAAAATAACTACGAAACAAATACGCTTCAGAAATATAAAAACCATCCACGTAAGCTGTGGCAGGCTATCAACGAAATAGCTCAACGAAAATGCGTGACGAATTCCAAGGCATCAGAGCTGGTCGCTGGAGATACTTGCCCACAATCTGCAGTTGATCATTGCAACGAGTTTTTTGCTTCAGTGGGGCAACAATACGCTGAAAAAATCCTACAATGTCTGGGTTCAACTCAATCTGATTTGGCCAATAAAATCGACGACTCAAATTCACCCGTTAACTCTTTCTTTTTTGAACCAACTGATAATAAAGAATTAGAAAACATTATCATGACTCTTAGACACGACAGTGCACCGGGATTGGATGGTATTAATTGTATGATGATTAAAAACGTTAAGGATCAAATAGTGGAACCACTTAAGTCTATTATAAACCAAAGCCTGTCCACAGGGATTGTACCACAAGACTGGAAGACAGCAATCGTAGTTCCAATTCATAAAGGAGGCGAATCGACCTTACCAAATAATTACAGACCCATCTCGCTGCTTCCGATATTTGCGAAGATACTAGAAAGAGTGGTAAATAAGCGTCTTGTAAAATATATCGAAGTCAACAATATCCTGACCAACACTCAATTTGGTTATCGAAAAGGAAAATCCACGGAAGATGCTGTAACACTTCTAACTGAAGAAATCGTTACTCATCTAGATAATGGATGTGCTTGTATTGGAGTCTTCTTAGATGTCGCAAAAGCTTTCGATACGGTGTCCATTCCAATCTTACTAAGAAAATTAGAAACCGTTGGAATACGTGGTATTGCACTTGAATGGTTCCGGAGTTACTTAACGGGGAGAAAACAGCGAGTCAGAGTTGATTCCTGGATTAGTAACCCTAATGTAACAGAATTTGGAATACCTCAAGGCAGTGTGCTCGGTCCGACGCTATTCCTTCTGTATCTTAATGATTTAGCTTCCCTAACAATACAAAAAGCAAAGATTGTCTGTTATGCAGACGATACTGCAATAATATTTCATGGCTCAACATGGAGCGAGTGTCTACGGCAATCAGAACTAGGAATGGCATTAGTAACTGAATGGCTCGATAATAATCTTTTAACTTTAAACACAAGCAAAACAAAGTTCCTCTGTTTCCATAAAACTAGCACTTCATCCCCGGTAGTCAGTCCTAATATTAGAATTTGTAAAAGTAACCAACAACAGTCTAATGCCAACACCTGTTGTGACAGTAGTAAAATTCAAAGATCCAAATCCATAAAATATCTAGGAGTAATCATCGACGAGAAGCTAAATTTTAATGAGCATATAGCTGCTCTCTGGACGAGGTGTAGGAAACTCATCTACGTGATGAAAGAACTAAGAGACGTGGCCAGTATTGAGCTTCTTAAGACTGTGTACATCTCACTCTGCCAGTCCATTTTGACATACTGCCTAAGCGTTTGGGGAGGCTCAGCCACGTCTCATCTGATACAATTGGAGAGAGCGCAAAGGTCGATACTTAAAGTAATGCTCAAAAAACCATTAACTTTCCCAACAGTTGACCTCTACAAAGCTGCTGACTTGTTGAGCATACGACAGCTATACGTTAAAAATGCGGTCATCCAGATGCATAAGTCGGTCCTGAATACCCCTGATTATAAGGTTATGTTAAGTGCAAGAGTTTTCAAGATTCCCATCACAAAATGCAAGACTACGTTTGCCAAAAGGTTTAAAAAGTACTTGTACCCCTACTTATATAATAAAATAGTAAAACATTGCGATCTTAAGCACAGCAGTATGCGGGAAGTCCATGTTAGAGTTAAAATTTTTATAGCCAGCCTAAATTACCACGACACGGAACAACTTCTTAAAACCATTATTTAAATGTACCGCTCTAGACGTTCTTCAATCCTTTATAAAACTTATACACTCATTTACACACACACATACATACACACACTCCATACCTCACACAATATCATAAATACTCACCATAACTAACCCAAACATCCACTCACTCACACCACTCTCACATCTTTTTATTCATGCATATTAATGATTTGTAATAGTTAAGTTCTAGGTATATGACAATCCGTATAGTTTGATGGCCACGACACAGGCTGTGCCTAGTGTGGCTGTCACAGTAAATGTTAATTTATGTGTAACTTAACTGAAATAAACATTATTATTATTATTATTATTATTAAATAATTTGGAAATGCGAATGTGAGTTTGTTTGTTACGCTTTCGCGCCTTCACTACTCAACCGATCATAAGATTTAAAAAAGTACTGGCACTAACCTAACCTAGATTTACGCGAACAAAGCCGCAGACAAAATCTAATTATAAAATGAATGTACATTATAACTGAGGAACAAGACAATCTATGACTTCAACCTACGACCTCGACAAACCTTCACATTGCTTTGCCAACGAAGCTATTCATCGTCCTACATCAAAGATCAAAGTTTCCTCTGTATTTTTGCATCTAAGGCGATGCTATGCGCCACCTATCGTATAGCAATATAAACATGCAATTATAATATTATATTAATTACTAAAATTAAATATTTAATGCCATTAATAAAGTAGGTCTTACTATTTTCAGCTGTATCTGACAACCACAAAAGTTCTTCATGCACTCCATTTGTTGTCTTGTACGTAATCGGCACAAACCAGCGATAGCTAAAAATATAATAATCTATCACATACACCGAACACCATCTAGCCCAAACTAAGCAGAGCTTGTACTATGGGTACTAGACAATAGATAAACATACATATATACTTTTTTTTATAAATACATTCATATTATACATAGAAACACCTAGACCAAGACAAGCATCCATGTTCATGCACACAAATGTTTGACTTGCGCGGGAATCGAACCCGCGACCTCAGGCGTGGCAGTCGGTGGCACTAACCACTACTATTATGTTACGTCCATGTAACGTTATAAAACAACTAAAATAGTAATTTACAAACGACTTTCTTCAAGATATTCTGTAATTATTATTTTTATTAACTGTGTTTAAATTATATACCTATTTACAGAAAATCTCTGTACAATCTCTGTAATAAATAAGAGTGAGGTGATATTTTGTGACTCAGTAATGAGTGACTATCCTGAATATTGTTCAAATGTTCCCCTTAGGTTACCAAAAGGATAAGTGCACTCAGTTTTCCCATTTTTCTACAGGACTGACAAAAAGCAATCAGTCAATCAATCAAATCAATAATTTGCCATGGTGTTGCTAACGCAAAGACTTCTATAACTGTTAGTTATTAAACGGGCAACAATTATTTGACGCCTTAGTAGCATAAGAACCTAAGTTACCGTTATTATATTTTGACTGCACGGATGGTTTAAGAGGTCGTCCGCCATTGGCACTGCGCCGAGTGAGGTTTAATCCCTACATTGGACAAAAATTATGTGATGCGGCTACTTACGAATCACATAATTTTTTGCCTTACTGTTGTGTCCATTGTTTGAATGTTTCTAATCAACAGCGACACAGAAATTATTCCATGTGTACGGCAATAATAAAGATAGAAAATCACAAAACAACTTACTTGAACTTGGAATCATTGGCGTATACCGCATCAGGATCGTACAGGAACCGAGACTGTGTGATAAAGTAAGAATTGGGCTCATCCCCAGGCTTAACAGTCACAACAGGGTAACCCATTTGACGTGTCCATGTATCCATGATATACCTGAAAAATTACGAAAGCATGAGAGCAGAATAAATGCTGTAGAAATGAGAGCGCTGAGAAATATATGTGGTGTGACTCTGAAAGATAGAATAAGGAATAGTGTGATTAGAGAGAGATGCGGCATGAAAGTGGATATAGTGACAAGAATAGAAAAGGGTATGTTAAGCTGGTTTGGGCATGTAGAAAGAATGGACGAGGAAAGACTGACTAAGAAAGTTTATAAGGCTAGTGTGAATGGAACAGTCGCAAGAGGAAGACCTAGGCGAACGTTTCTTGATCAGATCGGAGGCGTTCTCGACAAAGGCCAGGTTAAGAGCACCTTGAACCGACGGGCGTGTATGAGGAATGTGATGAAAGTGAATGAAGCCAAAGAAGTGTGTCAGGATCGTAGCAAATGGAAATCCGTAGTCTCTGCCTACCTCTCTGGGAAACAGGCGTGAATCTATGTATGTATGTATTACGAGCAGGTAAGTAATAGAATTATTAAAAAAGGTAATTGATTAATAAATAAATTGTAGAACTTTTGATTGAGAATACGAATACGAGTTCAATTCTAACTAATATTATAAATGCGAATGTGGGTTTGTTTGTTACGCTTTCAC
Source organism: Catocala fraxini (assembly GCA_930367265.1). Classification (NCBI taxonomy): domain Eukaryota; kingdom Metazoa; phylum Arthropoda; class Insecta; order Lepidoptera; family Erebidae; genus Catocala; species Catocala fraxini. The sequence continues at coordinate 11,051,686 of OV884031.1, forward strand.
GCTGCTCATCATGAAATTACGCATACACGTTGGCAGGGGAACAGAAAAGAACATAGGATACCTTTCATCCAGGAAAGAGTACCGTTACTAACCTAAACTATGTATATTTACGCGAACGAACCCGCGGACAATAACTAGTATTAAATAAATGACCGTTTTTAAGTAGTACTCTCGTATTTTCTTATTTATTTTCTGAGGTAGCAGTCGAATCAGGTGCAAAGAGCTGTGTGCTGTGGGATCGAACTACTTACTACACTAAAATATACAAAATCTAAAATAAACATACGTAATATTCAAATCCGGATATCTTTGCTTGAAATAAGGTTCCAAACATGTCAGCAGATCTATAGTGACGGTGTTACCAAACTTGTGCTTTTTTAAATAGTCAGATACGCCAAGACGGAAATTCTCTGGGCCCGTGAATCCTTCCAACATTCTTAAAATTGATGCACCCTAAAAAGATAGTAGTAGTTTCATTTAATTTAGTTAAAACATATGATGACATTCAAGTAGCAATATGGCAAGATACGAGGGTATTAATAATAAGGCCCATTGCCTTCATTCAACAAGTCAATATTGATAGAGAATGACGAATGATTGAGACACTAAGTATATTGAGTATTTATTTTTACTAGCGGTCGTCAAGTGGTCAAAATTCGACCATAATTGTTTTATTGTCTATAATAAAAGGTTTTATTGTCTATAACTATACCCTTAAAATAACATTTAATTTAGTCACCTACGACATACATAATATGTATGTAACAATAGTTGCGAAGAATTCTACGACATCAACCGAACAATGCCGATATACTACAAACGCGATTCGATTGCTTGTGTCAAATGCATGGTTGTGTGCGTGTAGTGTTTTTTCATTATTTTAATGTACATATATCTAATGCATATTTTATAAAAATATTAGGATTAGCCACTCCTTCTCTATATAAACTGTAACTGTGCCAAATTTCATACTTCTCCATCCGCAATTGTCGTAAAAAGGGGTACAAAGTTTTTGCTTCACGTATTAATATATAGATTTTCTTGTTAAACCCCTTTTCGACTCGCCAATTCACTCGCTATAAATACATATTATATTATATTCACATTTCACACACAACTATACACAGAAAATGGTCTATTCAAAGTATTACTAATTTAGTGTAACTAACCTATCTAAATAAAATGTATTGTAATTATTAATTATGATAACCAAAAAATTTTCCCTACCATGCTCAAAGATGTTTTACTTTAGTCAACAGTTGTGACCTGCCTTATGACTAAACTTGTATATTATAATTATAGAGAACAAGTATACTGGATTATGCTCACCTTACTGTATGAGATGCCGTCAAATATGGCAGTGATCTGATCCGGAGTAGCTACAGTTTGTACTATAGGGTGACTCGACAATCTGGCGTCCGTCACTAACACTGGATGCAAGGTTTTCGTCAAGAAATGATCCAACTAGAAACAGAATAGACCATTACTATAAGCATTTCTTTATACAACTAAACTTAAATAGTATAACAACTTTCCCAGGTAAGACATTTATATATGTTATACATGTGTATCCTATATACAGGATTGGCCATCATGATTATACATATGTAGTAATGTCGCTTACATACTTGAAAGCGTAATTGATTACAATAATTAGCTTTATAAGTACCTAATACTAAAGATAAAAAAGTGTAAAATAAATTATTCTCATATTCAGCAGTCTGTGCTTCTTTCTGTTTTGTTAGTTCTGTGGCATAAGCTCGTGAGTTAGTGGGTTCGCCTCCCATTTCAGACAACTTATTATTAGTTATTTCTGTTAGGAAGTTTTTGTAGCAGTATTGAGAATAGAAATGTAATGAAAGTAGACATCAATATGTATGTCACCTATTTTGTGGGATCTAAAACATAACTGGCGAAATATATTATTTTATTAAGTATCTAACCTAAGATATTATCTGGGTCATTTCATTGTAAATATGACATTAAATAAACTTTACCATTTGCCAAGACGGCTCAATATTGTCCAACGCCTTTACTTGCATGTAAGAAGCAAAGCCCTCATTTAGCCAAACATCATCCCACCATTTCATAGTAACTAAAAGAAGTACAAAATAAATTTAAAATAGAACTTTTAAAGAACAGTTCATATTTAAACATGTAAATATTTGGTTAAAACTTACATTCTTATTATGAAATAAAGTATTCTAAACAGTCTAACATCTAGTTTCTGATTGGCAGATCAGTATTAAAAATTGTAAACTTACAACAGCCGTAATCAGCTGATAGATAACATTCAAACAGTATTGATTAAACTTTCATATACTGGGTGCAGACAAATCTATAATATATGCATTATTCTACCAATTAAAGCTCAGATCATTTAATTTTATTTAATATTTACAATGTTTAATTAGTTAAATATGTTTATCTGACTTTCGTGAATCACTGTAGATGAATGGAGTGAATTTATGCACAGTGAAAGTTAATATTAGCTTTCATGGAGACTTGAATAAATATTATTTATTTAAATCTCCATGAAGTATTTATAATGCACATGTAATCGGTATGAGAACTAAAGATTTCAAATGAACATTTGGTCCGATCAAAGAAAGCTTCAGAATTGTTTCCGACTATCAATTGACATTCAATACTGTTCAAACTATAAAAATCTATAAAACAGTAATAGGTAAGTCTAAGTAACAATGTAATATTTACCCAAATTGCCAAACCACATGTGAGCCAACTCATGTGCTATAGTATTGGCTACACTGATCTTGTTCATAGCAGAAGAATTTTCTTCATCAATAAGGAATGATGTCTCCCTGTATGTGACCAGACCCCAGTGTTCAGTAGCACCAGACACATAATCAGGAATGGCAATCATATCTGAAACATATTTATGATAATATAATTAATAAACAATAATGTTTCCTAACTACCCACATATTATTGAATATATTTAAATATGGCATAATTAAATCTGGCCAAATATAGGAAAAAGTTTATTACTTTTTAACACATTAAATGGCACACACACACACCACATACACAATAGAAAATGTATTGTTTGCAGACATTTATGAACCACACAGTCATGATAACTGATAAGATAACTCTCACTAGACTAGGTACATGTCGAGACAAATATTTACAACTGTAAAAAATACCCAGAGCAACAAAAAGGGGATAAAAAGAATTTGCCCTATGGGGGTCAAACCTACTCTACTCAGTACATTGTTAGGTGTCTACCTTAATCACTATACCATGTATTTCAAGTCAATTAGACAAACTGTATTATTATAAAAAATATAATCTAGCTTTGTTAAACTTGTTTTTTCATAACAAGGTAATACTGCATTTATCCAATAATGTTTTAAACTTGAAAATTTTAATATAAATGACATTTTAATATAAAGTTCAACAAGAATTTAACTGTTAAATAATAAATATGTAATCTAAAACCATTTAACATAAATAAAGAATCAATTATACTATACCTAGCTTAGGCAGAGGGAATGGCACTTCATAATATCTTATATAATATTCTGTAGCTCTCTTTCCAATATCCTGAGCGAAATTAATTCTGTGTAGTTCATGTTTCTGTGCAAATGACCGGAGAGTAAATTTGCCTCCTACTTCTCCAGAATCAATATGTGTTTCTTTGTTATCAAAATCACAGACAACAAAGCAGGTTAAGTATGTTGACATTGGTACACTTGTTGCAAATGTTACCAAGTCCATATTGGCGTCCTCATCATGTATTTTTGAAATTTCCTAAAATCATTATATATTATTAACATTCAAATACATGTAAAGCAGCAAGTTATCAAAATATTACCCAGAGACTGCTACACAGATTGCTTAGTTACAGAATATGAAGTAGTTACTTACATTCATGTTAGAAAGTGCCACATATGAGATGGGCTTCCATAATGTGACATCAAATGTAGCTTTGAAATCCGGCTCATCAAAACATGGATAAGCTTGACGAGCATATGTAGGTTGAAATTTGCTAGCAACCATGGTTCTGAAACATAAAATATTAACTCTTTAGTTGCCGGGACTAGGTAAATCATTTTGAGTGTATCACATTAACAATTGATCTTTCTTAAAAAAAAAGAACAAGGAAAAGAAAGAATAATTATTGATAAAAATGTGAGACAATGCAATTTTACTGGTTTTATTTTTACTTTTATTAAGCTGAAAGGTTAACAGTAATTGAATGGATGACACAATATAAACCACAAATATAATATATGAAGAAGAATTAATCTTGATTCAGCACTTGCCTCCCTTGCTCTATTATTAAATGTATGCCATAGGTATAAATGGTCTGACTAAGCTTATTGTTAAACATCAAAATTTATTAGCATTTTATACAGCATTCAAATAAGTTTTTTTAATTTTTATATAAGGTACATTGGTAGGTACATACTTGTGGTGATTAAATACTATGTATTACTTTGACAGACCTAAATGGAAAAACATATGTTTAATATTGCATTAAATATTAAACATATGTTTTTAATATTTAATGCAATATTATTAGGATTTTTACCTGCCATCCTGTAATCGAGAGGAATAAAGACCAACAATATTGCGAGTGAGTTCTCCTGTATAATTGATGTGGATTTTATAATTGCCTGGGCTGAGGGCACTGTCAAAATATATATAAAGCTGCTCCAACTGTTTAACCTCCAAGAACTTAGATACAATCACTTCATCTACACCTTTATATACTTTTACATCCACAATGTTCAGAAAATTTGAATGCAGATTGATATGGTTCCTTTCCTGTTTGACAGTCACTTCAATTTTTACGCTCCCTTGAAATGTGCCGGCGGTCATATCAGGACGCAATTCAAGTTTATAATTTACAGGCCGAACAAGCGGGGAAAGTCGCTCAGATAATTTCACGTTGATACGCATGTTTTCCATAATATTTAAACCAGTAGAAAAAAGAAGCCGGCTTTTTCTTAAAACACTAGTAAACTTGAATAGTCTTCTACAGTTATAATAAAGGAAAGACATGAAAATAAAAATAAACACGAACAATGCCTTTGATAAACCATGAGAAAATACTATGTTTTAATCATTATAAATACTTTACATTCTTCTAAAATAATATGATCTACTAATATGTATGTACGACGTTAATAGTTTTATTATGAAATATGAATTGAAGTCTGAACTCTGAAGTATTATTTTAAGTAGTAAGTCGACAGTCAGCACAAGTCTTGCCAGCGAATTTTATTTAATTAGTAGGCAACTACATAATAAAATTCATGAGAAACCTTGGCCTCAGGCTGAATAATAAGCTACTTGACACTGTTTTTATGTAAATCTCAAGATTTATAATTATAATGTTAAACAAAAAAATATAAAACTATATTTTTTTTTAAACTAGAAATCTGCAAAATTGTCTTTTAAAAATAATTTATTACTGAACAGACGAAAACGCTGTCCGCCATATTGGTCTATGTATTATCTGTGCCTTGGCGTCAAAAATTTCAAAATGCGTCAGCGTCGTCACGATCACGATTTGTAAACAAGCATTTCCAATTCCTAAATCTACCAATAACATCTCAAAGTTTATAACCATGACTTCTACTAAATTATACTAGTTAAGTAATTACTATTATTATTTATTATATGGGTGGTAAGTATTTTGCTATCTGATTGGACTGATTCATGAAATGATTTATATACTGTAACCGTAGCGGTGGTGTCCCACCGGTGGACACAGGCTTCTTCCCAGTGTGAGAATAGTTAGGCCCTACTACATATTTAATATTGTAATATAATAATCAAGTTAATTATTCTGATCGTTTTATAGTTTATACCTGCTATCATTGCCATTGTGCAAATTAAGTATACTAATATTATAAAGCTAAAGAGTTTGTTTGGTTGAACGCGCTAATCTCAGGTACTACCTACTAGTTCAAATTGAAAATTTATTTCAGTGTTGGATAGCCCATTTATCGAGGAACGCTATAGGCTATATAACATCACGCTATGACCAAAAGGAGCGGAGCATTAATGGAAAATGTTACAAAAACGAGGCATATTTTCTTATGTGAAGCAGACGAAATTGCGCGGGTCAACTAGTTATAATAATATGGTATAGATGTGCCCGCGGTTTTACCTGTGTTTATGATTACTGCGCCGTCCCCGTGGGTCGTAACTTGATGTTATATAGCCTATAGGCACAAAAGAAATAGGTACAGAAATCAATCTACATAGAAAGAGCGCTAGAGCAACGCGTGGAGCCGTTGGGAACAGTGCGAGCGCAAGCAGCGCGAGTGCAATCCGTCGTATCTGTAAACTATTTTGTGAAAAAATGGAGCAACAAAAAAATTGTTATTATAACTGTTCCGTGGTCTGTTGTTTAAATTCAACATTAAACGGTGAATTGTCGTTTTTTAAGCTACCAGTTGTTAAGAGGTAAGTAGGTACTTGCTTGTATTTCTATGGTTCGTTATGTTCGTTTTAACGTAACACAGAACATGTAGGTAGGTAGGTAAGCGCCCCGGCCCCCGGAGAATATGTTGTGAGGTGGCTATCTAAGCTCGATTTATATAATAGTTTCCTATTTTGAATCAGTATAAACGAAGTAGGTAGGAACAAAATTTTTGTAAGGTAAATTCATGCCACCAAATAGGGTAAAGTACCGGGTACTTTAGCCCCGCTCTAGTACTCGGCCTTAACCGATTCGTTGCGACGCCCATTTTCGAACACTTTTATCTGTGGCGGCGAACAAATATTTCGTGACACGATAGTCGTGTCAAGCGCCATAGAAGTTGATGACACGCCTTTTGTGCCATCAGCCATGTACAAAACAAAATGCCCTTTTTATGCTTTTTTACTTGTTTAGTCTTGAATTCTGTTCAGTTGACATCAAACATCGGACGTAAACAGCGGGTTACGTTGTGTAAAGTGGTTTTGAAGTGAATAACTACGTGTTTTACTGAAAATGGATCGTAAGTAACTTTTTTATTCAGATGTTGTAAACCTTTTGTACTGTTTTTATGATTTAGGTAATATATACATATCATACTGGTATTGTAACTTATAAAACATTTTAAGTTTTATTTATTAGCATTTCTTATGCTAAGGATTATTGTCTATTATAATTTTTTATGAGTCCAATATTACACGCAAAAATGAACCTTATCACGCACGAGCATACAATAGATACTTCGCTGGTCCAAACACTCATTTCAATAATACATTTAATATATTAGCAATAGTTCATCTCTTTTAAGCAAAAAGAAAACATAATGGTCCCTTCCAAAACCTTGCTGAGCCGAGCAATCCGAATTACAAAATAAATTCTTAAGCGATCGCAACGAGATTTAGTGAATGAAAAATTCAGTTGCATAAAATATTGTAATCATTTATTATTTATTTAGGTATCTTCTACTTATACTTTTAATGGTTAGTACGGTAGTCTAATCGTACACAATTAAAAATTGAGGTACGGTTTAGAATAATTCGAGGTAATGCGTTGCATTAATAGGTACCTTATCGCAGTATTCGTAATGCTACTTATCAAGGTTTTCAACTCCTGAAGTTATCTGATTCGCATAATATCCAGAAACGAAGACTATAGGCATGATCTGAATTCAAAACAATTAATGTTTAGTTCAAGAAGCACCTCATAAAAATTAATTAGAGCGAGATATAAGGAATTTAAAAATGACACGACATTCGTGTCACACGCCGTATACGAAAAAATTTAATCCGCTACGAATCGGTTAACAGATATAAATACCATACATAAATAGTGTAATTATTTGTTTACACGCTAACTTTAATATTCGTTAAAATCCGTAGTCTCATATTGTTTAATACGTTACTTTACGAACGAATAGCATCACAGGGCATTGAGTTATACTCGTTCATTTGCACTGCCGCCAACGTTTTGTCCATATGAGTACCGATTGAAATTTTTTTTCTTAGGATACGTGTCCAAGAGTTTGGTAAGTATTTCTTTTGATTTAATAGAATAGTTGAATATTATTTTGTACTGTAACTATAAAATGTTTATTAAGTTATAATAATAGCTCAAAACGGTTTTTTATTTGAATATTACATATAAATTTGGGTGGTGAGTACTGGGTTTCAATTTTGTAAGGCAAACCCAATAGTCAGCCATGACTGGCTGACTACTGGTTTTGGTGTGTTTTTCGAATATATGGTTGAAATTTATATGTCATATAGTTCACGTATAACTTATACGTTACACATTGAACGTCACTCTTATAGTACAAAATTATCATTTTAACAGTAGTCGGCCGTATTTAAATACCCAATGTCGCAATGGCTGACTATTGAAACAAAATGCCAGTAGTCAGCTAAAAGTTCTGTAATAGTATAGTTTTATGTGGTTTCCATTGTAAAGCTTATATTTTTTTATCATCTTAGTATACCATTATGTCGAAAAGACCAATTCATTAATAAAAAGAGGATTAGGCCAATTAATACAGGCTATGACGGCGATTAGAAATGGCATGAAGATAAGAGAAGCGAGTCGAGTTTTTAGAGTACAGCGAGGAACCATACAAGATCGATTGCATTTGAGGGTTTCGGAAATGCCACGTAAAATGGGTCCAGCCTCAGTACTTACAAAAGAAGAAAAGTCGGCTCTCAAAGACTGGTGCGTAGCGTTAGCTAAATGTGGATTTTCTATGAAATCTGATAGTCTTCTTAAAACCGCCCACAACAATATTGCCCAAGAAAACAGGACTAATCCTTTCCTAATACCTTTCTTGAGACGAAATCTTGAGTTGGCAGACTGGACGCCCGTAATAAAAGTTTTATATGTCAAACATGCAGTTATAGTAAAGACTATTGAGGCTTATTATAAGAGGCTGACTATCGGGTAAGGAAAGCTGACTTGTGGAAAAATGAGGCTGAGTACTGGTGAAAATGGCATATTTTAATTAATGTTGATTTTTAATATGAATATGTGTAATTTAATTATTGTATTTTTGTTGATTTTATACGAAAATTAAATAAATAATGTTTTTGTTAAGATCATGTGGTTTTATTTAAAGTAATAAACTTTTAAACTACAGTTAAATGAAGTTTTAATTTGCGTTAAATTATTTGAATTCATCATTGCGGAGCGCCTCGTCCAGCGTCTTTCTTCAGTGGGCCCGGATTTGGCGGACAACCAGTATGGTTTCCGACGCGGGCGCTCCACTATCGACGCTGTTCTGCGCGTGAGGAGCCTGGCGGGGGATGCGGTGTCCCGGGGCGAGGTCGTCTTCGCGGTGTCCCTAGACATCGCGAATGCCTTTAACACCTTGCCCTGGAGTTGTATTAGGGAGACACTTATTTTCCATCGAGTGCCGACCTACCTCCGCCGCATTGTCGGGGCATATTTGTCGGAAAGGGTAGTAATCTACCCGGGTCACTACGGTTGGAGTCGGCGAGAAATGTCGTGCGGTGTTCCACAGGAATCGGTTCTGGGCCCGCTCCTGTGGAACATCGGTTACGACTGAGTGCTGCGAGGTGCACTCCTCCGTGGTGTCGGCGTCATTTCTTACGCCGACGACACTTGTCATGGCTAGGGGTAAGACGCACCGGCCGGCGGCCATATTGGCGGCCGCTGGGGATGCACAAGTCGTGAGTCGTCTCCGGCGATTGGGCCTTGAGGTGGCCCTGCCCAAATCCGAGGCCGTCTGTTTTCACGGTCCTCGGAACCGGCCACCTCCAGGGGCCCACATCATGGTAGGAGGGGCCCGCATCGCTGTCGAGCCAACCCTTAAGTATCTGGATCTCTTGCTCGACAGCCGATGGGTCTTTGTAGCCCATTTTCGTTGTCTGGCCCCTAGGCTTCTAGGCGCTGCAGGTGCGCTCGCACGTCTGCTGCCCAACCTAAGGGGCCCTGGCACCTCCTACCGGAGGCTCTACGAAGGGTCCATGGCCCTTTATGGGGCACCAGTTTGGGGAGATAACCTGACGGCCCGTAATATTTCGGCGCTTCGTGCGCTACAGCGTGCAATGGCCGTCAGGTTAATTAGAGGCTACCGCACGATCTCTGTATATATATAATATTCTTTAATTTAGTCTTTATTTCATAAAGCTAGGTCAGGTACTTTTGAAGATATTGAAGATTTTATAACCGACCCTTTTTCTTTGCGGTCCAGTGTATTTGTAGTCAGACAAAACTTTTTTACGTATACCCGTAATACAGACGCCTTCAAACAGGCATTTACTTAATCTGCGGTGTACCTTTAGTAAAAACCGGCAGGGTCTGTCTAAAGTCACCAGCTAAAAGTACCGTTCGTCTCCTATTTCATCCCCATGTAGGGCGAAATTTCAAAATCGCTGAGATCATTGTTTACTTATTTACTTCTTACCAAGGGCCTACATACAAAGTTTTATGGTTTTATCTTCGAAGCTGACGAATTCCCATACAAACTTTCATCCCTTATTTCAACCCCTTCATACCCTTTTTTACAACAAAAGGTAATCTATGTCTTTTCTCAAGGTCTAGTCTATCTCTGTACCAAACATCAAAATCGGTTTAGTGGTTTAGTCGTGAAAGCGTAACAGACAGACAGACAGAGTTACTTTCGCATTTATAAGATTAGTAGGGATTGGTTCGTCATGACGTCAATTCATTAGCAACAGTCCATAAAACAATACTACTGATTATTGTCAAAAATAGAAATAGAATCAACCTTATATTTGAACTACTAAAAGTACAATATCCATTGTGTCTTATTTTATTTTTGTATAACTCACACATTTCACATGCTAAGGAACCAAGCGTAGGTATTGTACATTCTATAGAATTGTCGCTCTATTACAATATCAGGGTATCTAATACCAAAATCTATTAAGCAATAAACAGTAAACGTTTATGCTCTGCATTTATGTTTAGCTACACATAACATTGATGATTGCGTGTCTTATGTACGCTAAGGGATACAGAAATTTAGTCATGGCGATAATACATTTGTTGTAAACCTGGCCACATTTATCAGACAAAGAGATTTTATATGTGGTAAAATATATTACTGAAATGTATTTTAGGTCAAAAATTATTTGCTATTCGTTACAAATATAGCGTGATGTTTTAAAATATTGAAGGGTAGTTTAAACTGAAGTAAGTTCTTGCGACTACGAAAGAAATGGTCGAGGTCGGAGAAAGCAAATCTTGCTTCGTGGCATTTTTGATTTAAATACTTCCTGTTAAGTTTAATGGTATAGTTGGTAAATATATAGGTGCAAGCGGTACTTACCTACCATTTTTCAGATGGCTTGCATATAATCCAGTAATTCCTTTATCCAATCTGCCCGAATATTTCATGATTAATTTATAATCACCTTGGCTTAGTTCGTCTTTTAGGTCAATCACTAAAAATTCTCTTTTGTCCATAGTGCCTTTTTTCGAAACAATCGGTACACTTTCATTGTTGCGATCTCTTAAAGTCAATATGTATATTTGTAAATTTTTCGAATGTAGTGCTACTGTTTTAGTTGGTTCTAATACACTAATCGTTATTGCGACAGATCCATTAAAAGTTTTCTTTTGTAAGTTCGGAATCAAGCTGAGTTTATAGTGTTTTGGTACCACGTTTCTTGGCAGTCTGTAATATGTTGTGTCAATCTAGAAGTAAAAAGAAAATGTTAGAAATGGGTTGTCGTATTTCAATCAATGTAATTCAAACAAAGTATGTAATTGACGATTGCCACGGCGACGTATTGACATTTGCGCTATAACGGTTCTTCGCAACATTTACTTAGTAGTTGTTGGTAGTAGAATATACAATTATCTATAAATTGGAAGACTTTGCTGTTTGCAGCTCGAAAGTCGTTACTTGACAACCAAGAATTCAAGTCAGCAGATTGTAAACACATTACTACTTTAACCTAATGATTAGGGATAGTGGTTATATCAATTATGCAATGGTTTTCTTCTGTACTTATAAATTCTAGCAAGTAAAGTAATTTTCATACTTTTAAAAACTGGTGCTCGGCAATATGCTAATACGTTAATCGAATTTGAGATAACGAGGTGCATTATAGAGCGCGAAATACTGCGTGCAGTTCATATGATTTAGTTTTGTGCTCTTTGGTGAGCTATGAGAACTATTTCGGTTACAATCCAGTCTTACTACAATGCCTCTGTGATCAGCGATAGCTGTTCATCCAATATTAAACTCCACTTATACTCTGAACTTACCTTTTCTACGTCTTTATTTGATTCTTCTCGTTTGCTTGATTTAATGTCTGTTATTTCTGGTAACGTATCAATGGTATCTATTTCAAGAATTGCTTTTTTTGTTTTACAATCTGAACCACAATTGCTCACCGCTAGTGCTACTGTAGATACCAAAAGACAAATAGTAGCTAATATAAAAAACAATAATGATTTATTTTCACAGGTCCAATCTTTTACCTTTGTATTACTCATCTGAAATATAAAAAATGATGTTTAAACACCCATTGTTTTATATTGTATATTAATCATAATAGTTAATGAACTTCAAGAGCCACGTATGTATTCATAACGATGTATGTATTAGTTCATTAACTATTTGAATTGAAAAAGTACTTGTAAATTCAACACAAACATACATAAATCTGCACACTAAAATACCTTGAATCAACAAATACTCTCAATCAGAATGTGAATAAGACGTAAGGATAAGTCAATAAAGAAAGTCTAATTCTAGAAGATAAAAGATATCTTTATAATGCAACTACCACAAAACATCTAAAATTATTTAATAGTCATCTCGTGCAACGGAAGGAACGTTGGGTGTATCATACGTTTGGAGTTGAAACCTTATTCGGTGAAAACGATTTCCAAGGGCGTCCGAAATTCTGATCTTCTTGATCACTTGATCAAGAAGATCAGAATCTCGAACGCCTTAACACAGTCTTTGCCGTTTGTTAACTGAATGCTGTTCCACTTGATAGTTATTTTCGTGGGACATAGTCTAATCGTATATAACTACAACACACAAGTTGGTAAATAGTTGTTTACATTTGATTTTAGTATTCTATTAACAGTTTCAAACTATACAAATATTTGGCGTTTAACCGTATGCATCAGTTTTTGGATAATTAATTATGCTTGTTTCATATTAGTACATAATTAGATTATTAAGATGTAGAGTTTGTAGTTGTAAATTGATGTTATGGTATCACAATAAATGTTGCTGTAATTAATAAGTAAATAGGTATCTAAATTAAAAAATCATCAAGTGATTTGTTGTCAATAAATCATTACAATCATGAATGAATATTTTGTACAATCAATCAAGTAGGTAGTTAGTTGTCACAACCTTTTTTGTGGCATTGCGATATTTTCTATACGTAATTACCCGTATAAGTAATGATTTTCTTAGAATAATTATACGTACTAGTAGAATTTAATGTTTTGACTTATCAAAATTCAATTAAGCTTTTTATTAGTATTTCCCTAGATATAATTTTTTACAGTTTTCGATTATGTCGGAGTAGTAACCACGCACGTAGATCGGCGAGATTATCAACGTTTCTAGACTCCGGAGATGATCATGAAAATAACACACTCCTGAGAGCGAAACTCTGCGAGCGCGTCAAGTCTTCGTCAGTCAGTCAGTTAGTTAGTTGCGACTGCTATTCATATTTATAACTGACAAGGTATAAGGTTCCATACTATAGAATATTCTGTAACCTGTTAGACTATGCATAAAGATAGTTTAAAATTTCTAACGTTAGAATATGTTAATCTCTTTGCGAAGATTTGATAGTAGGCATCTACTGAAAACTGATATTCAGCCAAATCTGAATAAACCAAATGAACCCGTTTCACTTCCAAAAAACGAGACACGGAAGAAAAAGACTAAGGGCTATATAAATAAATTGACGTTGACTTACACAATACCTACTTTATTTTAAACTGTTATGTTAGAAATAATAAAATCTTGGAACTAAATAGCATAGCGAATGCTCTGAGTGTATGAGCTATGTAAGTAGATTATTTAATTATCAGTTACGCACTAGTTGTATCACTAGGTTTAAGAACGGAGTAAACTTTTTGTTTCATTTATAGAACCCAACTATTATTTTATTTAGTTTGAGGTACATAATAATTAAATGAGCGCAACGGATATATAAGTAATTCTTTGATTTGTGTTACATCATATTTTGTTGGTGATGCAAATAAATATTAAATAAATCACGATCCATCATATATAAAATAATACCGAGAAATATTTTTTTACGTGGTTATTGTTACGTAACGTAGTTGTAAATATCGGTTGAAGACACCTGCTAATTATTATCTTATCGATTGTTTTTGTATTAAACTTATGACTTGTATCACTAAAAAATAAGTGAGTAAAAAAAAATTCTATTTATAAACATACAAGATTTTCCCGCAGTTTCACTTGCACACATAGTCTACCTATTACAAGTCTACGTTTATAGATAATGTTTAAAATGTCTTTTTTGTGATTTAATAAGTTTCCGTTGTGCCAGGAATTATGATATTACTCTCAAACATTACTTTTTTATAATATTACTGAAGTTAATATACCTACATATATCTAAAAATAATAAGATAGGCATCTTTGTTATGTTAATCAACTACCTACAGTAACGTGTGCATTGTCTTGTAAAACAAATAAATAGATATTTGGATACTTTATATCCATGCTGTAATACTCATAGTTTGTACCTACCTATTCTTACAACCAGTAAAGTAAGGTTCCTAAATACCACCAGCGATTGAAAGCAAATACATACCGACTGTTTTTTGGTCCTATCATAACAAACCAGCCATAATTTATGTTGTGAAAGTTTACGAACTTGGTACCTATCTTACCTCACGTAATAAAAACTTACTCCATTTCTAGGCTTCTTTATTTCTAGTAGGTGGTCTTATCAGTTTAACGCTTGATAATGTCAGAGGTACGTTCAACAGGTAAATACGCTTTCATTGTTTTGTTTTATTAGTATTGAACTATAGTTAAGTATACAGTTATATAATATGTAAGTATAAATAAGTTAGAATAAAGTAAATATTTGACTAACCTTGACAGTGTTGTGATCCTTTCACTTGTGGAAGAGCACAATTATTTATATTATTATTTATAATGTTTGGCTGGAGGTAAATAGGAACGGTGTTGGTAGTGCGCGAGTTTGTGCCGACTACGATTCAAATGCTCGTTCAAGCACTCCGTGTTACGACATAACGTTTCACCCGCGTCTACTCTAGATGGACTGCAATACTTTGAAAAAATATTGCGACCATGTTACGAGAATAATAAATAAGTTATTGTACTAGTTTCCATTTAAAAGTTGACCCGCTTGATCGACGTTTATGTTAAATGAAACAAGAAGTCATCTTATGCAACATGTCATTACGTATATTATAATAATATACAGACGTGTTCATGTTATAAAATACTCAGTAGAGAGATACAGTTAGCGACATAAGTAGCCGAACAATTAATCATTTTCCATAAATTATAATATTCTATTCACTAAGCGGTGATGGAAAACATCGTGAGGAAACCTGTATGTCTGAGAGCTCTAATGTTCTTGTAAATGTGAAGTCCGCCAAACCGCACTGGGCCAGCGTGGTGAACCGTCGTCTAAGCCCAGCAGATACTATTCCCTATTTATAAATTGACATTAAATATATAACTATTCTTGCTGTAAAAAATGGGTATTCTTATACCCATTTTTTACTCTAGATCTAGCAATTGTTTTGGGACTTATGTTGCTGTGTGTACCTTCCCAACATCTGCTTTGCGTTACCTTTTAACATCAATTAGAATAAAGTACATATTGTTTCTGACACGTTCTATAATCTCTAGCTGCATATTTCTTTATAACTAAAGAGAGCCTGGCGAACTGTCACACAGTTTTCCTACCCAGTACCAACTCCAGCTCTCAGTGAGTTTTTAGTTTATGTTGTACCTATTAATGTAGCATATCCATGTATTTTATGAGAGAAATAAGCAATATTATTATTATTATCAATTCGAAGGACCGCGCCCATTTTTCATGCTTCTGACTGATATAGGCACATTTCATTTAGAGGAACGTAACATCTTAATTACTGAACGACGCGGCGACGTGCCTTGTGCTTGTTTCTGTGTTATAAAAAAAGAAACAGTCAGTTATTAACATATGTATATCGCACTTCCCCTTTGTACCTATCCCCAAAGGATTCCTAAGTCGTGTGTCACACCTATTGCTTCTTCTAACACTGTTTACCATGTCCGTTCTGGACTCTTACGATTTCAAAGACTTTTGACAATGTGACCTACTTTGCTCGATGAACTCGGGGTTCCATAGTTGGCAGTTTTACATGCATATTAAGCTTACTTAAGAACATGCATGGTTTATAGAATTGTTTTCATATGGTCAGCTTCGAATCACGCTGTTGCCTTAAACATGCTTTATATTCTATGATTTTGATCAAAATACCCGTAGTCATACATACTTAATACAAAAATATAATAAACACCTTCAAGTATCAACATAACCTCTGCATATCCTTAAGCATTACTGGTATAGAATACCTTGTGCCTAATGCATAGATAAATATACAAGGTAAATCCTTCAGCTTTGTAGAATAGTCTTAATTAAGTATGGGCAAAAAATATTGTTACACCCAGTGCCATCTCTCGGAATTGTGGGAAAGACTCGGCAGTTCCGTCTAATAATTTATTACAACGCCATCTATTGACATCTTACGGAATTACGTCGTTTGTCGGAACGCGAATAGTAGAGAGAGCACTGAAACTTTCTACAATTTTCGTACTGTTACATATTGGGTATGGCTTTTCTAGAAATCGACAGAAAATCTTTACCCGCGTATAAATAGAGCACAAGCGCACCGCCAATACAATCGTAAGCGGTTAAGTATACATTGGAGCAAACGGAAGCGAAAATACTACAGAGTTTAAAGCTAGTTATAGTGGAGTGTAGTATAGTGCGTGTTGTGTTTTAAGTTTTATTGTGTGTTAGAATAAAACGTGTTTTAGTTGGTAATATTGTTTACATTCTTATCCCTCGAACCCAGCACGTAACAATATACATAATTATAATCTACACACATCAAAAGAGTCTCGGGATCAAATACGTTTTAGAGGTTCACCGCAATTGAGGATTATTATTTTACCTTTTTTTATTGTAATTGGTACTTTTTAGTACCAATTATTTTCACTATTTGAAAAATAATTTTCTTTAAATTTTAATAAAAATAGAAAATCACCTGTCAATGAGGATTTCTATAAAAGTGTGTAATAGCGTTTTTATAAAATCATTACAATTTCTGCATCGGAACTGGGAAAACTGCATCAATATGGAGCGAAGACATCATTTAACACGAGAAGAGATGATGAGAGCCGTCGGAATGTTGCAAGCTGTTTCCAGGCAACGTACTTTGGCTGTGGCTCTTGGTACTACACAGAGCGTTATAAGTCGTCTCTGGACACGCTATCGTATCACGGGTGGCGTGGCCGAGTGACATGGAGGACGATATCGCATCACCACTCGCAGACAAGACCGGTACATCCAAAATACTGCTCGACAGAATCTTAACATGACCGCCATGATGCTACATTAGCTACGAGGCTCCACAGCTCTTCAGGCTAGCTGATAAGCGACTAAACCATCCGAAATCGTTTACGTGAAGTGGGTCTGCGTTGCCGAAGGCCGCCGAGGGTTCCACCTATAGCACCACCCTGCAATCGTAGGTCCCGCTTGCAATGGGCTCGTGAACACAGAAATTGGGAGGAAGAAGACTGGCGTTGTGTTTGCTTTGCCGATGAATCTCGTTTCGGTGTGAGACCAGATACAAGATGTACTCAGATTTGGAGGACCTCTGGGCGTCAAGAAAGTTTGAAATTTTGTCAGGAAGTTCATTCATACGGAGGTGGAACAATAATGGTTAGAGCCAGTATTTGGATCGGTGGTAGAACCGACCAGCCGACCAACCGGCCAACCGACCAACCTCAATGTTCAGATTTATGCGGAGAGGATTGTTTCAGGCGTGATCATTTCTTTGCGAAACTCGTTGGATGATTCATTTCGACTAATGCATAACAATGCTTGTCCACACACGGCTAGAGTCGTAACACGTACTCTTTTCGATGCTCGTATCAACGTCCTGCCGTAGCCTGCTTAATCTCCAGACCTCAACCCAATTGAACATGCATGGGATATACTCCAAAGAGCTCTGTCGAGTATGGATGCCGTACATACCCCACAATAACTTTTTGACTTATTAGAAAGAACGTGGGCGGCCATTCCTCAAAGTGATTTTGATGAAATGATTTTAAGCATGTCAAATCGCTGTGATTGTGTTATTCGTGTCAATATTGGAAACACAGACTAATAATTTTTTAATCTTTAAAATAAAAAATTATATAATGTCCTCATTTTTGCCTATTTTTTCCATTTACTTGAAGACTTGGGTTAATTATACACAAAATGCAAAACTTTCAAATTTTCTTAGATTACAAAATATAGGGATAATTTAATAACTTAAACATAAGAATTAAAGTAAAAAGCTAGTCTGGAAGACTAGATTTGGCAAATAGTAATTTGATAGTTTTTATATTTAGAAGTGTACTTGATCCCTAGACACTTTTTGCTTCACGTATAGCATATACGTGAAGCAAACATTTTGTAAGTATCCCTTTTTACGAAAATTGCGCAGACGGAGGAATATGAAAATTGGCACAGTTACAGTTTACATGGAGGAGTGGCGAATTCTAATATTTTTATAAATTATACATTAGAAATACATTAAATCAATGGGAAAACACTACACGCACACAACCATGCATTTGACACACGCAGTCGAATCGCGTTTGTAGTATTTCGGCATTGTTCGGCTTATGTCGTACACATCAACCTAGACTGTTTGGACTTTGCACTATTAGAAGTTGAATGCTGCGAATCGTGCGAGAGAATGCGATATACAAAGTGCCGCAAATGTCCAATTTTTGCAATTGTACCACATATTAATACACGATTTATGAATTATGAAACAAATGTATTCAGTACTTTAGCCACAGGACATTTTTTTTGGTTTCATAATTTAGACATTTTAGAACATCATGTAATGCAGAGATAACTGTACTTAGGTGGCAAAGAGCTTAAGCAGCGATATTAAAAAACCGTCGTAATAATGTAATAACGGGTCCGGGAATTTCCAGATCCTAGCCAGTTGACAAAGACGATTTCTCGGAACCTATGACCGTTAACGAGCTGGCTACAGCGCACGATTGGTTACAATGGTGGTGTATGTGTGTTTGTGTCCAATTCTATGTTATTCATTTTGTTAAAAAACAATATTCTAAATTTCTGCAAAAATATGTTTTTTGTTTATGTTATCCGTCTTGTATCAACCAGCTTAAGGTAGTATATAATTTAATGTGATAACATTTGCGCCACCTTGTATTTTTGTTACATTTACGCTGAACGGGACGCGACGCTCTATCCTTACCATTACATCGACACCACTATGCACCGTCCATTTCCAAAAATTCTCTATTTTGTATGTAGCGTCATTATGCGTATATAGGGTGTCTAACTTGATGTGTAGCCGTGTGTACAATTCTTCGTAACTTCGTTACATACCTTAAGTACCTATTCCAATTTCGCGGTATTGGCTATTAACGATTTTGCCAACGAAACCTAAATGAAATGACATTATTAGGGTATAGTTATAGACAATAAAACCTTAATAACGATCAAACTTAAAATTTAAATCAATTATGGTCGAATTTCGACCACTTGGCGACCGCTAGTACAAGTTAATTCGTAAGAAATAGCGTTTCCGAAACTTAAAATTTTACATCCTACATTTTGGAAGCGATTTATTTATTTAAAAAGTCATCACTCTTGCACTAGGAATAATTCCTTGATTTAGAGGGTCCTTTACAAACATGCAAATAATGGATACAAAGAACAACCATTTTTCGATTACATTTTGCCTCGTGTGGAGATCGAACCCTTAAAGCACTATGCTATACGTAATCATATTTTGTTCACTTTTCTTTAGTTCAGATATTATTATTCGATAAGTAATGTGCGATTTTTCTTTAATAAGCAAGTGATCACATAAAATTTGACTTTTCTTAAAACAATATCTTGGTAACTTTGACCCGGTATTGTAACTGGACGAACGGACTCTATGCTGTAAATGGTTATCTATTTAGTACGAACATGTAGCGTAGCAATATCAGTTCTGCTCAAACCAATTAGATATTATTATTTGCCTACCATATTTTATAAATTGGTCTGACTCTGGGTGTGATATGTGTACGCTGTTTTAATATTTGTAAATATAAAATGTCCTGCATTCTAACTATGTTTATTAATATTATTAATGCGAATGTGAGTTTGTTTGCATATTTGTTACACTTTCACGCGTTAACTGCTCGACCGATAATCATAAAATATTACATACCTATACTTTGTCAGGAATACAAAAAAGGATATATGTATGTATATAGATTTAGCCAGTACAAAGGACTGTGCCCGAGCAAAGTCGCGGGCGAAAGCTAGTAATATAAAAAAGTCGATGTATTATGTCAACATCGATTCTATTTCCAAATATCTGTTATCCGAACATATAAAATAAGTAAGTAAATAGAGGAAATTCGTTACGTGTGGTTTCATATGTATTTGGTTTGTAAACAAGCCATAAAATATACATACAAAATACCTTCATGTTTTCGTTATAACAAATTGTATATGCAAGTTCTTGATAATAGTTATACGATTATTTGATATGCTAATCTAAGGCTATCTATCGATTATCGCTTATTATTCAGAACCAACGGTTTTGAATTACTTGTCGAGTTGTCAGTCACTAGATGTCAAGGTGACAAAATTATCTAATAGATTATGTTAGCTGTTAGTTTAGAATATACTAGCTTTTGCCCGAGGGTTTGCTCGCGTAAGAGTAGGTTAAGTTATGTTATGTTCGGGCACGCCACGATCGTGTACTTGCTTCGGCAGTACATATACTAAAATTGGAACGATGCAGAGAAGATTAGCATGGTCCCTGCGCAAGGATGACACGCAAAATCGTGAAGCGTTCCACATTTGTTTTTGTAGCGGGCCAAGACCTTTCGGTGTCGCGGTGAATGCTAGCGCGAATCCCGTGGCACCGACACTAGGAACTGGAGGAACGTCGTCAGGGGTTTAGTAGGTATGGGGCCGGCTTCTCTGGCTCGAGTCCCATACACCCGCGCCCTACCCGGGCGCGGACGGTGCGTAAAAGCATTCCCCTGACATTAATGTTGGCTGATTGCCCTGCCTGGGTATCGCAGCGCCGTAAGTTGATCGCGACATTCGGGATGGTTGCCTTCTCGTTCCCGGCCATGGTTCAGTCTATGGTCCAGAGCGAGAGGTCGTGAGACGCTGTCACCTCCTTCTGTGAGGTAGTAATTTCCATCAAGGCGGAGCGGGATAGGGAGCTCTTGAACCCTCTCCCCAATAGCAGAACCGGGCGCCGGAGGGCGCTAGGTGAACTTCAGCCACAATAAGGTTTACCTGGGGGTGGTGGGCTTCGTGGGTCTGCCTACCACCCGATCAGTTGCAGGGCAGTTGCAGGTCCGAGAGGCGGTGTGCGTGTTACTACGCGCGCGCTCTCAGTTGTGTAGTCTTGCTTGCTATAATGCAAGCCATAGAGATGAAATTTATCTCCTAATTAGGAAAGGTAGTACAGTAAAGGTGGTAGTAGTGTAGTGGCGTTTTATACGGCGGGCCAAAGTCGCGATGGCATGTGATAGTGATTCGCCCGGTCCTGCCGTCTCTGGCTATGTTGAGGAACAACGTAGGTTTAGTCGGTATGACCCGGATGTCACCATCTTTCCCCGGGAGAGACCGACATAACCTCTACGTCGCCGTCGACCCGCGGAGAGGTATGTTTTAATGCTTTCCATCTGCCAGATAACGCCATAACCCCCAAATAAAATTAATTATACTCAGATGCGAATATCACTTTGCTCAAAGGTAATAAAATATAGAAGATAATGAATCTGCATACAAAGTAGTGATGTTGTCTAAAGCGTTTGAATGACAGACAATATTGTAACTATGAAATTAACATTGAAATCTAAATATTATTAAGGTTATAAGCATTGCCATTTAATGTGGCAATGCTGCCAGTTTTCTGGGCCACTGTACCAGCTGAATATGACTACGGAGGAATGCTATGTCGCCTCTTAAAGGATCGATTTCTACTTTTTCAACTCATTTTTATATTTCGTATTCTAGTAAGTAAGTAAGTTAGGTTGGCTTATGTTAGTAACAGTACTTCTTTGTTAGTAGTATATACTCTATCACCGTTCAATTCAATACAGCTTTCTAATGGAGACAGAATTTTTAAAATCGGTTGATTCGTTTTTGAATTTAATCCTTACAAATAAAAATCAAATCTTTTCTCTTTATAATATTAGTATAGAAGTATAGATAGTATAGATAAAAGGATCGTAATCAAATGCAGATTTATTAAAGACAGACTAACTGTTATGCATAAAAAGTCGTCGTCACTCGGCTTGCATTTCTGCATGAACGATTCTTCTCACCTGCGACTGTTCTGGAGTTCTGCCACTCTAATAGCTGCCTAATGCGGGGCGTATTTTTCTGAATGGAACTGCATTTGAAGGGGCGTCTCATTAGCTCTCAATGCTCTCTGGCGTTCGGCTTGTTCCTACAACCACAATTGTTGTTGGAAGGGCATCTCACCCGGTCTCATAGAAGTCTGACGGGTAGCTTGGTCCTCTAGTAATCCCTGGCTTTGAGAAAGTGTCTCATCAGATCTCAAAGCAGCTTATCGCTGCCTTCTTAATTCGGCATGAACAGATGATAGTTAAATTAGAATTAGGTTTGCGAGGCATACCGAAAAAAGTAAATAAACTATTAACGAAAAGAATACATACATTAAAAACAAAAAACAGTACAGATACAGGTTAGTAGGAAAAATTTAAACTGAGGAACTATTGCTTAAATATTAAACTGAAAATAAAAATTGTGAAAAATAGAATTAGAAGAAATCGCTGAAAGAAAAAAGAACAATGTAACTGCAAACAATAAAACAAATAACAATATTGTTAGGAATTATAAGCCAAACAGCCTAAAAAATAAATAACAAACGTACTTTCATTGTTAAATAAAATCATTAAATTCTGCAGGATTGTTACCGTTAATTAAAGAAATACATATAAAAATAAAGTTAAACATAGAAATAGATATCACTCAACAATGATCACCGCGCCGCTCGAAAATAAAGTGACACGTTGCGTGCGCGCGCACGCGCTTTTATAACCCGCTCGATCGGAAGATTCGTGACGTCACTTGTTTACGACGCCTTCCATAACCAATACCTCCTCTCCTGATGCTCTGACGTCCTCGTCTGGAAGATGGATCTGCCAAATCAACGGCTGGCAGTCCCAGTGTACAGTCTTGGTCTTCATTTTCACACGAACAGTGTAGGCATAGGCATGAGCCTTGCATACCACATCGATTCAAACATTGTAGGCATAGGCTCAAAATTTGCTAGTATAGACACAAAGTTCGCATACCACATACATTCAAAGTTTGTAGGCATAGGTTCAAACTTTGCGTACCTCACAACGACTGTTGGAATGGGCAGTAAGTTCGTATACCACACAAATTCAAACATTGAAGGCATAGGTTCAAAGTTCGCATACCTCAATGACTGTTGGCATAGGCACAAAGTTTGCATATCACACATATTCAAAACCAGATCATCCTTCGGGTGAACAAGTGGCGGCTGTCGGTTGTCATTGACACATTCATCTTGGTCTGCTCAATTCACGTGTAACCCTTCGGCCGTCCTCTCTTCGAACCACAGAATTAAATAAAGCTCGCTTGCATAAGATGATGACGATTTCGGATTTACAGACCTTAAGATTGTATCGCTCTTACCACCTCCTCAATAGCCGACCTCGATATTTAAGTACTCATTGCATCTGATGTCACTATTATCTGTAAACGGTCTTCCAACACTTTCAACCGTGAGACAATAGTCTCAAACGATTGACTGTGGCCGAAAAAGACTCCGCATACTCGAATGGCTTTGCAGATTGCGGAATGCACGTGATCTTGAGACGTAAAACGCGATCTTCTACCACAATCGTGCCTATTACGTGACAGCCTCACGTTGGTAGACCTAACCTTGAAAGAGAACGATGTGACATGTTCATTTTATTTGTAAACAGCAGAACCTAGTTCTATTACTTGTGAGCAAAGGAATCTTTATCCCACTTCTGATGCTGGGAATCAGAAGTAAAGGAGTCTGAAAAAACATTACAAACGTACATTCATTAATAATCATTTAATTTTACTGGATGGTTATTGTAACCGTTAATTAAAGAAATACATTAACAAATAAAGTAAAACATAATAATTGTTATCACCCAACAACTATTACACAGCACGTCCGTTTCTTCCGCCGCTCGATGTCAATGTGACTCGTAACTCGTTGCGCGCTGAACTCGCTTTTATAACCCACTCAATCGGACGATTCGTGACGTCACTTGTTTACGACGCCTTCCATAACCAACAATATTATTAGAATAGTACAAAATACTACGTTTTAAAATGTTTTTAGCGCCATCTATCGGATGTTAATTTTAGTTAGTACAACATCACAAATCGATATCGCGCCATTTATCAAGTTATTATAATACTAAACGTTAAAGGTACTTTAGTATAAAAAATATAATTTTATTTGATACACTGTATAGTACTAAACTTCTTACGACAACTTTGTCAATTACCAGAATGAACAGAACATAAGTGAACAGACAGAGCTTAATTAGATAAATGTAATTATTTTGAGATAGATGTGCCTAAAATTACTCGGGAACAGATTTTTATTTGCGATATCAGAATTCTACCGAGTTACAGTAGATCCCTTTTTCTGTACTCCAGGCGTCACGTTGTAATTCATTCATATCAGTAGACCGAGTTGTTATAGCGGACGATCGTCTAAAAGTAATTTTTTTATATCCCTCTGGAACAGTAGTTATATTCTGGATGAAAGGTACCCTATATCCTTTTCTGTAGCCCTGACAACATGCATGCGATATTTGATGATGATTGGTCTGGACCAATCATCAACAAATTTCACAAATTTTACAATTTATTTGTTACGCTTTTGCGCCTTAATTACTGATAGTTAAAGCGTGAAAGCGTAAGAAACAAACAAACAAACTCGCATTCGCATTTATAATATTAGTTACGATTTATAATTTATAGAAATATGGTTTTTCTATTATAACCAAAAACCGGTAACCGAGGCTGGATTTTTAGGGCCTTATGAACAACAGCTCTCATTCTTTGTGTCCCTAGTATAATTTTTTTTATACAACTGTTATATACAACGAACACGAAGTATGAGATTTTTTGAAATGTCCATTGTATCATGGTTTTTACACGAAAATATGTTTGAAGATCATATAATTTTCCTCATGTATAAATCGAAGCCTAGGTGTGACACCAAAACTTTCTATACACGTGTAGAAATTAGTTAGCAACATAACAGCCGTCTTAATAATATCCTGAACAATTTTACCAAATATTTCTTATGAAGCTAAAGCTTTATACAAAACTTTGGGAATCTCATATTGAGTACTTATAGTAACTTTATCAATGTACTTGCTACGTAATAATCTTATAAGCTGTAAAGCTTTACAAATGCTGTGAAAGTTTGAACTTATGATTTTGTATATGAAATCTGTATTGTAATAATTTATCTTTATTTATTATTAAATAATATTTAATACATGTATTTTAAACAAAATGTTATGCCGCACGTGCTGTCTTTCACAAGACAACTAACAGTCGTGTTGCGCGCGTATTTTATTGAATTTGTAGGTTAGATTTCAAACAAAAAATAACGATGAAAAGGGATAATTGAAGAAGTGAGATAATATATAGTAGCTGAGTCGATGAACCGGAGCTGTTCCGCTCTGGTTACGTTAGGTTGACGTCTGTTTGATGGCGAGGCGAAAGGCAATACGGTGACGATCCTTTACCGGGCTGTTATGTGTGCTATCTTTCGTGTATCGTTATCGTGCTACCTTTAATGCCTTAACTACTCGACCGATCATCATGAAGTTTTGTATACACGTTGTCAAGGGAACAGAAAACATCATACCTTTACCTTTCATCCAGAAAAAAGAACTGTTCCCGAGGGATAGAAAATTGACATAGTCCTACATAATATACGCAAGCAAAGCCGCAGGTATTCAGCCTAAAAGATTATGAATAAAACTTTATTGAATCCAGTTCATGAATTGAGTACAATTCATCGTCTGGAACCATTCATCTACGGATTGTAAATTTAATGTAAAAAATATCGCCAATATGAAACTTCTTCGTGAATCATTTAATGATTAATCCGTTAGTCTTTCTGGAATTTGCAATATTACATCTGGAAAGTATTGTGATCTAATGCGTTACATACTCATCTATCTATGTTGAAGTCGTAGGCTGTGGCTAATTAACTTATTGAGTGGCAACACACCGGCGGTTTTCATCAGAACCAATAGGTTTTTAATTATATCCGGCATTCTAAGATTTTTCAACCAACGGACTAAACGACGCGCAGAATCCGTACGACTATTTTGTGGAACACATAATTTTGCTCTGTGTATCCTACGCGGACCAAAATTAATTTGATCGAACCAAAAACACAGAGAGCATTGGTCATGTCGAGGTGATCACTTATAATATCTACATTCCGTACACACGTCTGGTTTGATAATACTTATTATATTTTCTATATTTTGAGGCATGATTCGTAGTTTCGTTAAGGCTCGACTCCAATTAATTCCATTAATTTATTTTATTGGGATTTGGATTTGGACAGTGTGGTGGACTATGGCCTAAACGTAGTCATGCTCGGAAGATGCACGTGCACAGCAGTGGGACAGTGTATGTACCAGTAAAAGGTATAATATAATATAGTTTACTATATTATATTATACCTTTTACTGGGATTTACATTTTTCAAGAGGTTTTCCTTACAATTCTTAAGTACAATAACATAATATCTATTTGTATGTTGAACATTGGGCAAAGAAGTAAAATGCGATGTAGACTATTCTTATTAAAATTAGTTAAATATTAACGAAGATCACCAGTCATAAAAGATTCTAAGTAAAATAAGTTAATGCCAGTCATACGAATCCGGCACTATACCGGCTTTCACAATACATTTTATTATTTAGACCGCAGGATTGATGTTATAATAACTGAACAACAATTTATAACTTTTTGATAGTTGGTTGTAAAATAGCTATATAAATGTGGTGTGACGCAAGAATGATGTTATTATGTAAGTTTGTGAACCATGTCCGGGCGGAATGTGTTATATTATCAATCAATAACTAGATCTTGGTCTGTGTCACTCAGCATGGAATACGGCCTGGTGCATTCTGAATTGACGATAGTAGATAATATTCATACTGAGTGACGCACGGACTCGGACGGTTAGTTCGTCGTATAGATACTCGTATCTATTCGCCTGGTCTGTGTTTGACGTAATTACACATTATTTTGAGACATAGATTGGTATTTGATCAAAATATAATTATCTAATTGTTTCGCGTTTAAGTGTCCTTTGAGACGATATTAAAATGAATGCGACACAATTATGAACAACAATATCGATTAGTGATTGAGACTCGTTACAGATATCTTGAATCTCCAATGCGATTACGAAATAGGACTTATTAAAAGAGTCCTTTACAAAAACTCATTGACTTAGTACCTACAGATTCTTTTACATTATTTATACAAAACTAATTTTTGCCCACGGCTTCGCTCGGTCGGGAATAAAAGTCTTCCTGGATAAAAGGTACCCCATGTCCTTTGCTGTACCCCTAACAACGTGTATGCGAATTTTCTCGATAAATATAATCATCAGTCGTGAAAAAGTAACAAACGAACTCACATTTGCATTTATAATATTAGGTAGGACTGCTTCGATATATCGATGACCCCGTCGAATAAAAGTGTAATGGCTCAAACCAAAAAAATATTTTTGCATATTTCGTTTTAACACATCCAGCACCTATCTAATTTTTGTCACAAGTTTTTGTCCAAAAATGCCGCAGTAATAAGCAGTGAAACCTTTCTTCAACGGAAAAATAAGTTGAAAAATTCACACGACAAAAAATTACAACCAAACGGTTGCAGTTTTAATTATCTATAAATTTTACAAGAATAAACGTGTCTAAACATTGAAACGATTTACAAATTGCAATGTTTAGTCATCACTTTGTGCACCGCGTATTACACGATTATTCGTGTAAAAAAAATTATTGCTTCTGTTGATTAAAGTATTAAACCAGAAATAAAAATGCGTGTTTTTTGAGTTTGCATCTAATACAAATAATATTTTTGTTTTAATTCAGTGTATAATTCATTACTGTTTATAAATATGTCTCTGAATTATTGTCATAATCAAAGCACGATTATCTGCTGATTTATACTTTGAACGTTAATAAAATAAGGATACTTTATTCAAATTTGGCCGCGACAAAATAGCGTGTTTTTAGGATAACCGATAGACAGGGATCGCATCATCGATGAGCGCATAAGGACATTACGTTTGCGGAAAAGTCTAGGTATTTCTATGGATTTACAAACATATATATAGATTATATCTGTTGTCCATTTCCCACAATAGCATTTACTTAGTTAACACTGCTTAGTTAGGACTAAATGGCATTGTGAAAATTTGGTAGAATATTACTTATATATTATTCAGATATACTTATTAGGTATTGTATTCTTCACTTTTCCATAATTGACACCTACTATGTCATAATTATAACCTAAAATAATATATTAATGCTTTAATGATCAATCTATTGTTTCAGGAAGTGTTAAAGAATTCACACGAAGTCCTATTACTATAGATGATACATGAGATGTACTAGAGCTAGAGGGTGCTAGTTGCTGATCTAATAATAATTTAACTATGGGTTCACAACTAGTTTTTGCCGTATCATTCATTACAACATCAAACCCTACCTCCACACGAACCTGATTATAAACTATTAGATATTTCTGAAACTGTTGCAATATTAACACAGGAATCAGAGTCTTTTTCTCCTACTCTAGCATTACAATATCATAAGATAGATTACATAGCTTCTCCAACTACTTTTTATTTAAGTAAGGATTGTGATTTGCAAAGTATTTCTGACTTCGAGGGTGCTTTACAAAGCATTGATTCAGGTTACAAATCGCCTGAAAATCCAAATATTGAGGTAGAAAATGTAATTTCAAACCATAATCTTATAAGAAATAGGAAAAGGGACCCTAAATCGTAAAAAGATCGTAAAAATAAAGTTCTTAAAAATCTGGACAATGCTATGAAAGTATTAGAACAAAGAAACAAAGATCTGAAAAATGTATTGGACTGTACTGTAACTGCAAACTTAAATGTACTATGAAGAAATATTTTACTAAGTTTTGGGCTATTGGTCACCATGAGACAGCGGGATTACATCAATTGTTACGTTAAAAAAAGCATGTTAAAAGAATAAGTAACCATAGAACGTAAAAATAACCGCACTTAGACATTCAGTTACCAGCATCCTACTAATGACATTGACACAGTCAAATTTATTTTTTATACTACTAAAGTTACAAAAAAGCATACAGCCCACCTGATGGTAAGTGGTCACCGTAGTCTATGGACGCCTGCAACACCAGAGGCATCACTTGTGCGTGGCCGACCTTGTAAGATATAACGCCATTGTGACCTTTTAATGCCCTTTTTGAAGAACCCCATACTGTAGTATTGTGGGAAATCCTGGGCAGCGAGTTCATTCCACAACCTGAGCATCCACGGGAGAAAATTCCTTTGTAACCGCTTGTTGCGGCACCAATTAGGTTGTAAGGTGTGAGAATGAAATCCCGATGGCGAGCGGTGCGATGATAAAAAGTAGCTGAGGGCATCATCTCAAACAACTCATCAGAACACAACCAATTATATAAGCGGTAAAACACACAAAGGGAGGCAAAGTCCCTTCTGAAACTTAGTGGCTCCATACCGTCTGTGAGTTTGGGCTCATCGACAATTCTCAAGGCTCATGTCTGTACCGCGTCAAAAGGATCAACTGGTATTTTGGTGCTCCTGCCCAAAGATGACTGCAGTACTCCATGTGAGGCCGGACTTGCGACTTATATAGATGCAGTCTTTGCCCCGCAGTGAAGTACCGCTTAGCTCTATTGGGCACACCAAGCTTTTTGGAAGTCAGCTTGACCTTGCTCTCTAAATGACTGCGGTACCGTAAAACGGGGTGAATAGAACTGACGGGGGGAATAGAGAAAAATCTTAGGATAATTTTTAAGGTTTTTTATGGCAAACCCGGTATCCCCAGTAAAAAAACCCGCTACTTTAAAAACTTGTTAGTGAAATTTTTCTTAGTCTGGCAGCTTTTTATTGGTGGCAACATCGCTAAAAACGTCAAAACTTAATGTCAAAGTTGACAACAAAACAAGTCGTTATTGCACGAGTGAGTTTGAACCTCCGTATTTCGGTAAATTTCGGTCAGTATAGTTTAAAGTTTGCTTCAAATTACGGTCAGTGCAGTTATAAATATATTGTGCTATAATTTTTAAGGTAAGCATATGAATTACTATTTAAAATTGTTTTTATTTCGTAAGCCTTATTTTCTTTAATTTTTCGAGGTGATTAGATACACGAAAGGGGTGAATAGAAACGCCTGAGGGGTTAATAGTCACGCAAATATGGTCAATAGACACAGCCAAGGGGTGATTAGTTACGAAAGAGGGGTGATTAGCCATAATGATGTCAGGGCTGCCAAAGTTTGTAGTTGAAATTTAACTTTTAGTTACTTAAAGCGTTTTTAATTTTCTTGATTATTTTTAAATCTCAATCAATATATTTTTTATTTAATTCATTCTTAAATGTAAAGTAGTAAGGTATTTCATTTATTTTTGTTAATATTTTCATTATTTTATTTCTCAGGTACAATAATGCCTCGAAACTATAAGCCCGATCCACGGGGTAAGCAGTATCGCAAATATGACCCTAATACAATTAAACAAGCTTTGGAAGAGTTTCAAACAACTCCAAAGTGTTCATTAGCGTCTATTGCAGAAAAATACAATATAAACAAATCAGTGCTATACCGACATAATAGGAAAACTATGAAAACACAAGGTGGTCAGAATGTTTTAGATGAAGACACAGAACGCCACATCGTAAATTATTTAAATATTTGCGGCAATTGGGGTTATCCATTAGACACTTATGATTTAAGAATTGTAATTAAATTGTATTTGGATAATCTAGGTATCACACACAAACGATTCAAAAACAACATGCCTGGACCAGATTTTACCACAAGATTTTTAAAAAGACATCAAAATTCCATTTCTTTGAGAATGTGCCAAAACATAAAAAAGTCGAGAGCTCAAGTTTCACCTGATACAATTAAAGAATACTTTGAGGAGTTAGAGGAATCGCTGAAAGAAATTGATCCCAAAAATATAATTAATTATGATGAAACAAACCTCAGTGATGACCCTGGACGTAAGAAGGTTATAGTGAAAAGAGGAACTAAGTACCCTGAAAGAGTTCTTAATCAGTCAAAATCTTCAATATCTATAATGATGGCTGGTACAGCTGCAGGAGAGCTTCTGCCTCCATATGTAATATATAAGGCCAACAATATTTATGATACTTGGGCTACAGGCGGACCTAAAGGTGCACGCTTCAATAGAACTGCATCTGGATGGATTGATGGCAGCACTTTTGAAGATTATATTAAGTCCATTATTATTCCATTCTTTAAAGATAGATCTGGAAAAAAAGTTCTAATAGGCGACAATTTATCATCTCATTTATCAATAGAAGTGATCAGAATCTGTGAACAACACAATATTTCATTTATATTTCTACCAGCAAATTCAACCCATTTAACACAGCCCCTAGATATCGCATTTTTCAGGCCAATGAAAATTGCATGGAGAAACATTTTATTAAAATGGAAAAAAACAGATGGCAGGACCCAAGCTTCAGTACCGAAAGGATGCTTCCCAAGACTTTTAAAAGTACTTATAAATGAATTGTCAGAGAACGTTGCGACAAACCTTAAAGCTGGTTTTCGAAAAGCAGGTATTATTCCTGTTGATCGCAATCAAGTCCTATCAAGACTCCCAAATGCCGAAAATGAAGATCCGGAAAAATCAAGATATGCTGTTGACAAATCAGTCTTGGAAATACTTAAAGAAATGAGATATGGTACAATGAACATTAAGGAACCAACACGTAAACGAAAATTAAATGCAGAATCTGGAAAAAGTTTAGGAAACATAGATGATGATAATTTGGAAAGTATCTCTGAACACGAAATTACGAATAAGACTGCAAAAATATGTAAACAAGGTAACAAAAAAAAGAAGGTAATAGTTATTCCTGGAAAATCTGTTATTATCGATCCTGAAAGTAACGCCTCTGAAAATAAAGAAATTGAAAACACTGACCCTGAAAATGTTATAATAAGTAAATCTACGAAGAAAAAAGAAGTACAACAACTAATAGACAAACTGAAAAAAGATTTGGTGAACAAAGATAGGACGGAATCTAAAAGGAGTGTGATAGATTCAGATAAAAAAAATAAAGAAACAGACATAAATCTACTACCTGTAGTATGTGTGGATGAATATACTATTGTCAATGATTCTCAACAACAAGAAGATGAAGAACTACTTATTAACAACTACATTGATAAAAGTGTATCTAGTATAGATTACTTACCTGATATAGGAACAGAAGAAATATTTAGTGAATTCATAGAGCCGCTAGAAAAAAAGGAAGAGAAAAGAGTCGAAGATAAGAAAATTGAAATTATTTCTGTGGAAAATGTGGAGAACGCAAGATGTGCGGTGAATCTACGTAAGTGTAAAAAAATACCATTAAATACAGTAATTGACATACAAAAAGAAAACACTAAAAGATCTAAGAATATTAAAGAAGTACCTGTACGACGAGGAAGTTATTACAAAAATGATGAAGACATTTTAAGGGATTTAACTGATGACAACTTTTAATAATTTGATAAAAGATGGTAACAATTTTAACATAAACAACTGATTGTTTTTTTTAGATTTTGATTATTCAAGACTGATTTGATGTGTGAAAAAAACTTTCGAAAAATCTAACCGCCTTCAAAAACCATCTGAATAAAGTGTAAATAAGTTTCTTTCGAAAGTCATTATTTTTGTTTATTAATTAATTTTTGCCACCGACTTTCGACCGAAAAAAAGTTATTTTACACTTTATTTTGATGGTTTTTGAAGGCGGTTAGTTTTTTTTTGATAGAATCTTTTTTAGTTTTAATTAATATTTAATTATAACTATAATATGGAAGAATATTAAAGGCAAAGTGCATTATTTTGTTTTAATTCGAGTTTTAAGTTCATTGTTTACGATATGTTGATATTAGTAATTATTTTTAATAATTGTTGATTTTGAATGATTATAATTCCTGATTGATTTAAAATAAAGAATATTATTTTAAAGTCAAGTGCATTTTCATTTAGTTTTGTTTTTGTGATACACTCTAAATTTATTACATTTTAATTAATTTTTATTATTAATGATTTCTATTTGAAATTATAATTTTACTTCAAATTAATAATTAAAGAAACCATCTCGAGTTTGCTTGCCTTTATCCTAAAAAAATATTTAGAGAAACTGTAACGAGGCAGCCCTACGATTTTTTTCTAATCACCCCTTAGGTGTGTCTATTGTCCCCTGATGGGTGCTAATTAGAAATCACGTATAATTTGTGTCTTTTTTTATTAACTACAAACGTATTCGAATAGAAACAAATTTATTCCAATAGTTTGGCCTAAGACTCAATAAATACTTGATTAAAAAAATGGGTATCCATTCTGCAACTTGACGAAAATCATTACCAAAGTTCGAAGACCTATCTATTCACCCCGTTTTACGGTACTGTACATTACTTGAGATGTCGAGGCCAAGGATTCCAATACTCTTGGAGAGACGTGTTCTGGAGTTGTGGAGACACCGTGAATGGGGTTTTCTTAGCGGTGAACGCGTAGGCTTGTGTCTTAGCTGGGTTAAACACGACTAAATTTAGTCTTTCCCATTCAGATACTCTATCCAGAGTATTTCCGATTTCAGACACAAGCCGTTTGGGGCCGCCCTCTACTGTAGACCAAGGGATATTAGCGCGGCCCGTGTAATAAGTATCCCCAGTATTGTCATCCGCATAACAATGAATTAATTCGATTATATATATACCTATATATGTTGTCAATTCCGTCAATTGACTATCATTGACATTCCATGCGGTTACAGCAATGACCGTCAACCACAGTTTGGATACATCTACCGGACAAAAAGCTGGCAACCCATTCGCATAATCCCTTGGGCAGTCCGTAAGATGGTAACTTCGATAGAAGACCTTTGTGCCAGACCCGATCGAAAGCCTTCCCCATGTCCAGGCTGACAGCCAATGCCTCACCTTGGCTCTCGATGGCCAGTTGAGTGACGATGGCGGAAGCTGTATTATCGAACAAACAAATCGTGCCCCTTAAGGTACCTCAGGAACCGAGAGTTAATCACTCGCTCCATCACCTTAGAGAGAAGGGAAGCTATGGCAATAGGTCTGTAGTTCGATGGGTCAGATCTGTCACCTTTTTTTGGCACTGGGTGAACGAATTAGGTCTTCCATGAAGACGGAACTTGTCTTGTGGAATAGGAAAGCGAGAACAGGTGCGTTAATATTAGACACAACTCAGAAGCACACTTCTTCTTATTTCTTTTCGTGTGGTTAGTGGCCAACCTGTTGTCTAGAGTTGTTCAAGCCGCCCGTAGGCCTCTGACATGGCTTAACGACTGCTGTCAATTTGACAACAACCGGGACCGACTTACGTGCCCTATGAAGCACGGAGACGCTCAGATGAAATACCACTAAGCGGTCACCCATCTATAGACTGACCGCACCCAACATTGCTTAACCTCGCTAATCGTTTACCGATCAGTGAGTGCAACTGGCTATGAGCGCCACACTGCTTTAGCACTACTGCCGGTATGCCATCTGGCCCGCTCGACTTGACTTATGAACATCTAGAGACATTAGTTCCCGCGCGGACCTCACGTTGTGAAATTGAGATTTCCGGCATGTAATGACCGCACCACGGGATAGTGGTTGGTATGGCGCTCGCCAATTCTACTGCAGGGATGTAAGATTCCTTGTTAGTACAGGCCGTGGTCCAAGCCTCATAGGCAGATTACTTTTAGTTTAGTTTGTAAAAATACTATATTTTTAAACACACTGTCAATAAATCAATCAATTGGCATAGTCAAATTGCCAATTGATCGATTTATTGCCATAGAAATAGCTAGCTGTTTTTGGTTATTCATTCAAGCTTACGTAGA
Organism: Catocala fraxini; assembly: GCA_930367265.1. Classification (NCBI taxonomy): domain Eukaryota; kingdom Metazoa; phylum Arthropoda; class Insecta; order Lepidoptera; family Erebidae; genus Catocala; species Catocala fraxini. The sequence continues at coordinate 11,087,162 of OV884031.1, forward strand.
AAATGGAGTTAAAATATATCATTATATTGTGATTCGTGTACTGGCCAAAATCATAACCAATTTATGTTTGCTATGTTTGCGCTTGCATCTAAGAGGTTCAATATAAAATTTATACACAAATTTAAAAAAAAGTTCGTCAACCTGAGGCGGCTCAATTCATGCTGCTATTGAACGTTCCAAAAAAAGACACACTATTTATAATTCGGACTAGATGTACTACTTAATAGAAAATGCCAAAGTTACTGGAATAAAATACATTGTAAAACAAATGTCCCAAAATTATTTTATAGATTTTAAAGAGCAAAAATTTGTTAAGTTGTTAGTAACGAAAAAATGTATTCGAGTAAAGTAAAAGAGGTTAAATTTCCGTTTCAGCACTCAGATAGCATTTTCTTTAGATATAATCCACGAAGTGAATTATAGTAAATGTTATTGACAACCAGAACTAATTCAAGAAAACGTAAGGAACTAGAGGACAAAAATTTTAAACTAGCTTACGATGGAATGCTACCGATACCTGTACCTCCTTGTAAAGATTTAAGTTTATGTGACTCTGGAGTAATTCCTAGTCACTATCAAAGGTTTTACAGAAACTTTAAGCCATCAGCTGAAAATACAACTTTTGTTGACAATGAAGATGAAGGTTAATTTGTCTTACAAACTACTCATTAAAATTTTTCGCTTCATTGTAAGAGGTGTATTTTCAGATTATAATAATTATAGACTTATAGTTCACTTAATTTAATACGATTTAAAAAATGTTATGTAGTAATAACAGCAATCCCAATACTTACTGTTTTATTTATTTGTGTTATTATTTGATTCCATTTATGCTTTATACTGTTAGGTATCTGATTATGTTTACGTACTTTTTAAGAGAATTAATTATATGAGTTTTATTTTTGGAAGAGGTAGGTGTTAATCTATCGGTATGTTAGAAAGTTTAATTACTTATCTTTAAATATATGAATATTAAGTCTTAGCAAACTCTTTAATTTAATCCTTGAGATCTCATTCTTATAACTTACATACATATCATAAAAAATAATTATTTGGCACGATTAAAATTGTAATCTATTTTTGCATGTATTTAGTGTTATTCTTTATTACGAGAATAAACGTGTTAATGTATATTACGCGATCGTGGAAGTTTCTAATTTCCTTTAACAATAGCCTAACATTGTCTTATTTCATGTAAGATTTACATTTCAACGTAAATAAAAACATTATATCTCAAACGATTTGAACAATAATGTTATAACACAAAAATTTAAAAATAAAATGTTGTGCATGATTTGTCTGAAAACTACAAACATCTTAGTTCAAATTATTATACAAGTCAGAAGTTATTTATCTTTAATTTCTCTCTACATTATATTTACTTTTTCTCAACCATAATCGTTTAAATTAAATTAAAACGTTTTAATTTTTTCATGTAAGATTGAATTTTTTCACTTACACGTTTATTCGATGGGGCCATCGATATGTACATACTCACATAACATCGATTAGGTAAGCAGAGGTGATTATATCCACATTAGACCAACTAAGTACGACCAGCTATTTACGAAGAGCCTAAACTCTTCGTAATATAGGGCGAGGTTACTGTGTGTGTTAAAACTATTTCATTGTAATCAATGCTATGCTGCTTGCGTACGTACAACGCATAATAATTATTATTATAATTAGGACATAGGCCGCCCGTATTGTGCTTTAAACTGTTCAAACTGAAAGGCAGCGATAAATGAGTAGGTATATTTTTACCGTTTTATCAATCTTTCAGTTACATATATTGGTTATGGGAACCCTTTGTCTCGACAATTATTTTGTCCTAATTAATTTGGCATAACGAGAGTTAAGTGATCGCGAACGGAAAATAAGTTAAAAAAATATTTATTTATCGAAATACAACGTTTACTCAATAAAAACTGTTACAAGACTGACTTAAATCAAATTACAAAAAATAGAATTAAAATAATGTATCAGCTAATTCACATGACGCAAACTGTCGTGTAGGCTGCAACATCGGCATAAAGGCGTTGTTATGCCGTGGTAACTCGAGTTAGGCATATTGTTTTTGTCATAATAATACTTTGACATAATTATTCTTTTGCATACTATTTCAGTCACATAATAAATCGTGTTTCACATATAATTTAGGCTAAAGTTTTTTTCCCTAATTTTGATTGGCATAAAGTTATAAGGCATATATATTGTTTATTCGTCTAATAGTTATTAGGCATAAAGATCAAACGGATATCTAATATAACTTGGATACCATAATATTGGATTGGATATCCAATTATAAATTGGAGTAACAATACGTTAGGGTGCGGCGGCGGTGGCCCATGGGCCACCCATAAGCCGCCAACATGTTTATTTTATATACGAAAAGTATTTTATTAATAATTATTATGCCTATAAATATTATGCTTTATATTTAAGCACACATTTATGCATGTGCGTTCCGAAACTCCCAATTATTTTTAGAAACTATGTTATAATGTAATATTTTTATGTTTATTATTTTATTTGGCAAGCGTAGCTGTCCGTGGCCTCACTGGACTTATCAGAAAATCAGCGCTGCACTACCTACCATGGTGCTGCAGCATTATGCTGAGATAAGTGCCATTTTTGGTCTCGCACTGGCGGTATGATGTAATTATGTAAACAGCTTAATTTTATGTTTTCTTTGTTTTTATTTTTGTATCTCTAAAATTTATTTTTTGTTCTTTTCTTTTTGTTTTATGCCAGTGTAGAGATTAAAATAAACTATTTTCTTTCTTCTTTCTTAAACAAATTTATGCTTTAGAATAGTATCCTTAACAACTATTATGCTTATAAAAATTGTGCCTAAACAGTTATGCCAAATTAATATTATGCGTAACTATTATCAGGATAAGTTAAAGTACTTATGCCATGTTAAATTATGACATATAATTTTATGCAAATAAATAGGGAACCATTGGTTATACCTATCATACTACTTGTTGCTCGCGGAACCCCCGTGTAAAGGCCACAGGAACACATACAGGAATAAATGAAAACCTTTATGTTAAGCCAAAGCATGGACTATCTGGGTGTCATGTTTCATCGTAGGTTCGTTCGATAATAACAGTTTCGAAGCTGTAAGGTTATATTTTCAACATACATAGGTCGGTACCTACATACAGCCCGCTCATACAGATATACGGGATCCAGAATTCCAGGTAGATATCTAGAATGCTCCACAAGCCCTGTCTCGAGTCCCACTAGCAAGTCTCCGTGCTTCACACGTGAATTTACGGCTATATGTAGGACGCATTAACGGTGCGCAAGTAAAACGTCCGATCAGCACGTGCTTACTGAGCAACAGATGTTTTTTGAAGCCAGTCCTCGCAATAGGTATAATTCCTGGGTTGCGGCGAATTTTACAAACATTGAAACAACTGATACAATACTCGGCGTAGGAGCAGCGACCTTACCCTTTGCAAGGTCAAGAGGTAGGGTATCTACAGGTCTTAGTCACTGTGTTCCAACTTTAGCCTGAAGCTCCGCTGAAACTACTGCAGCCTGGCTAAGAAAGTATGTACCTCCCCTTTTTTTTTTTTTTTTTTTTTTTACGTGGGGAAATGCACCTGATGCATACCCCCCCGCCACTAGGGGAGGCGAGAGGGTTATGTCCGGCTCTCCCGTATTTCGGGCATACGGACTAAAACCCCACGGTGTGCCCCTTCGCTGCCTTGAATAGTGGATGGGCCGCTGGTAAAGAAACTACCTCAGCGACCCACCCAGCAGACTACAACTCATGGACGACGCCCCGGCACTACAGAGGGCGTCGGACCGACTCAATGGCTGGCGGGTGGAAGATCCCCGTTCTTCCGCCCGCGGCCTACGTTACGGCGGCATGAGGCGCGCGAACGCGCGCCTGCGCCGCCCGGTTCGCCGGCGACGGCTCGGATCCGCAAGGATACTTTCCTCACGGATCCGCTCCGCCACCTCCTTCTGCGAGATGATGTCCTCGCAGAAGGATGCGACCGCTGCCCACTTCCTCTCGCTGTCGACCATGGCTTTGATCACGGCCGGCAGCGAGAGGTCTTCACCCACAACCTCAATGAGTTCACGGCGCTGCACCGCCCAAGCAGAACATTGCTCGAACGTGTGCTGCGCCGTGTCCTCCACACACTCGCAGTGGTGGCAGATGGGACTCGGTTCCCTCCTAGCGACCGTGTGCAGGTATTTGCCAAAGCAACCGTGCCCTGACAACACCCGCACCAGCCGGAAGGAAAGGGTCCCATGCTGCCGCCCTGCCCACCGCTCCAACACCGGCTGGAGGGCCCCAACGGTTCTGAAACCGGCCATAGGAGCCTCCAGCCGCGCCTTCCATTTTAAAATCATGCCCTGGTGGGCTTGATTCCGCGCGCGCTCTATGATAGCCGGAAGGGGACGGCAACCCGTCTCCTCCCGCACTTCCTCACTCACTGGGTACACTTCGGCGAGCACCTCAGCCTCCAAATCCCACGGGGGTGTCCCGGCCAATGCGCAAGCTGCATCGGCCGACACCGTGCGGTATCCTCGTATTACCCTGACCGCTATGACTCTCTGCGGTCTCCGCAAGAGAGTCCTGCACTGAGCGGTCAGGGAGTCAACCCACACCGGTGCGCCGTAAAGCACCATCGACCGGATAACCCCCGTGTAGAGTCGCCGGCAACCAGCACTAGGCCCGCCCAAATTTGGCAATAACCGCCCGAGGGCGGACGCAGTGCTGAGAAGCTTCGGGGCGAGCTGTCTAAAATGCTCGTCGAAGTGCCACCTTCCGTCCAGCACCAAGCCCAGATATTTCATGTGGGCCTGGACGGGAACGCGCGTCGAGCCCACCATTATCGAGGCGCCACGGGGTGGACCGCGACGAGGCCCATGAAAGACCAGGGCCTCCGTCGTGTTAATAGCCACCCGTAAACCCAGCGCCTCGATACGCCCGACCACCTGGGAAACCCCCATAGTGGCCAAACGGGCCGCCTCCTCGAAGGTACCCCCACGGGCTGTGACGAGGGTGTCGTCAGCGTAACTAATGACACTCAGCCCGGGGGGTAGGACAGCACGTAGGGCCCAGTCGTACCCAATGTCCCACAGGAGCGGACCTAGAACCGATCCCTGCGGGACACCGCACGACATGGGCCGCCGCCAAACCTCGCCTCGAACCTCGAGGAGGACACTCCTGCCTCTTAGATAGTCTGCCACCAGCCGCTCCAGGTAAAAAGGTACTCCGTGATATCGAAGCGCCCCCTGGACACAGCTGTATGGCAGACTATTAAACGCGTTGGCGATGTCTAAAGACACCGCCAACAGAACACCGCCACCGACGACCGCCTCCTCGGCCGCGGTCCTCAGGCGCATAATGGCCCCGATTGTCGAACGTCCTGCCCGGAATCCGAACTGAGCGTCCGACAGGTCGGGACCGACCGTGCTCAGGTGCTGGACGATGCGGGTGGCGAGAATTTTCTCAAACATCTTCCTCGCCTCGTCCAGCAGCACTATGGGCCTGTACGCCGCGGCCGACTCTGGAGGCCGTCCCGGCTTGGCCAGCAGTACCAGCTTCCCCTCCTTCCAGCACTCAGGGAATCGTCCCGACACCAGGCTCGCGTCGAAAAGTTCCCTGAGGCGGACATCCAGGTGATCGAGGGCCAGCGTGAGAGCTCGCGCCGGCACACCGTCAGGTCCAGGGGCGGTCGTCTTGGAGCGGATCCGCAAGACAGCCGCCCCCATCTCCGCATCTGTAACCAGGGGAGCACTGAGGTCGGCCTCCCGATGTCGGCCTCCCGATGGGGCCATTGTCGGGGGCACGTGCTCTGCCCGGTCAGGAAATAATTCCTCGACCACCTCGGAGAGGAAGTTGGGCTGGAGGGTCTCCGTAAGGGGGGGCCCCGCGCACGAAGCTTGTTCAGTGCCATCCGATATGGGCGCCCCCAGGGGTCAAGGTCTAGACCCTCCAGCATCTCACTATTCGCCCGTTCCTTGGCGCGGCAAATGGCCGACTGCAGAGACGCCCTCGCTTCGCAATACGCGTCATACAGTCGGCCCTCCTCTCGCTCATCGCGGCGGCGACGGCCTCGGCTGCGTGTGTACAACCTCCGGGCACGAATGCAGGCCGCACGGAGGTCCGCCAGCTCCTGGGACCACCAGTAGACCCCCCTCGGGGTCCAGTGTCGCACTCGGGGCATGGCCGCGTCGCAAACAGCTTGAATGCTGTCGCGAAAGCGGACAGCCCCAGAGTCTACCCCCCCAGACGGGGGTGCAGGAGACAGCCAAGCTTGAACTATGGCTGCCTCTTCCAGTAGGTCCCGGTTCAGCCTCTTCACAGCCCACCGCGGAAAGCGAGAAGTTCTGCCCGCCGACGGGCGATGACCCCTGCTAGGGTCCCGGAGCAGTGAGACACCCAGACGGATATACCGATGGTCCGAAAGGGTCTCCACCTCCTCCAGAACACGCCATCCCCTTACGCGTGCAGCGAGGGCAGGGGTAGCAAACGAGAGGTCAACTATCGACCCCCCCTGCCGTCGCACGCACGTGTTGACGGCGCCCCTGTTCAGCAAACAGAGGCCCGCCGCATCGGCCCACTCTTCGACCGCCCTTCCTCGGACATCCGTGTGGGGGGACCCCCACGCAGTAGACTTTGCGTTAAAGTCCCCCATCACAAGGATGCGGCTAGATGATATCCGCCGTATCGAGGCCTCCAAGTTGTTGAGAAAGGCCTCGAAATCTGCCAGACTCCTGTTCGGGGAGAAGTACACACCAACGATTGTGACCTCTCCCCACACGGCCGCAACGTATCCCGCTCCCCTCTCCTTAACTGAGAGGGAGGGTGAACGAGGCGCCGTGGAGCCGACGACTGCCACGGAGCTGTCCCGGTCACCTGCCCAATTGGGGCTGGGAGGAACATAATATGGCTCCGCGGCTACAGCTACACCGATCGACCACTCCGCCATGGACTGCAGGAAAAGGTCCTGCGCTCGGGCGGAGTGGTTGAGATTCGCCTGGAGGAGGAGATAGTCACGGTCCTGGTCCATGACTAAGTCGAGATCCCCTCCTCCACCGTCGAGGGCGGTCTTACGTTAGGAGATAGGGCGGCAGCCGGGGTCGATGGGCTGCCCCCTTCTACACGCTTTGTGGGCGGGGATTTGCACCCCCTGTCGCCACGGAAGTGGGCAGCTGATCGACCAGCCGCCGCGCACGCCGGGCAGTGCGGGGTCGCCTTGCACGCTCCAGCGAGGTGCCCAGGCTGACCGCAGCGATAACAGGCGTCACTGCGGTCCACGGGGCTAGGGCACTTAATACGAGCGTGCCCAGCTTCCCCACACCTAAAACATCTCATGGGCCGAGCAGCCAGGATGTTGACCCTGGCCGAGCTCCAGCCTACGAGCAGACGCCCGGCGTCAGCCAGCAGCTTGGCCGCGGCGACAGGGCATTGCGCCCACACAGCGCCGACCCCCCCAGGGCCGGGACGGATGGTGCCAATCCTTATAGCATCCGCAGCACAACCAGTTCTGGCACTAATAGCACCAGAGACGTCCTCCGCGGACACCGAATCATCGAGGCCGGTGATGCGCATCTCTGCACACTTTACCGGCCTCGCAATCCTGACACCATCCGTCTCAGGAAACAGACTCCTGAGCTTAGCGGCGATATTGTCTGCCGCTTCACCTCCGTCAGCTCCGGGGAACTCCAGGATGCGGCCTCCTGTGTGAGTCTGGCGGACCCTGGCTCCGGGGTGCGTAACGTCCCCGGTTTTCCGCCTCGCCTTGGAGAGCACGGCCTGATACGTCAGGCCGCGCTCAGCCGCCTCCGGTAGCACCGTGATGACCACGGCAGCTGACGTTGGCGCTCGGAGTCTGTTTCTCCTCCGCCTCTTTTTCTTGGCCCCGCCTTGGTTCCCGGGGCCAGGTCTTACTGCCGCTGCAGTCGTCGCAGCAGCAGCCGTAGCAGCAGCCGCAGCGGGCTTCTTGGCCTTCCTACGGCGAGCCTTACCCGTATTCTCTACTGTCCGCCAGCCCTCTCCCTGAGGGATGGCAGGCGCAGGAGCGGGCGGCGCAATGAGCGCAGGTCCAATGGGGCCTCGCCGCAAGGTCTGGGGCGGAGGAGCCCTGGGTGCTGGAAGAGGTGGGAAGTCTTTGGCAGACTTCTGCCGTCCTCCCTTCCCAACCCTGTTGCGAACCGTTGAGGGCGCGCGAGGGGCTTCCGGTGCCGGCGACGATGGCGCTGGCGGGGCCTTACCAGCCACAGAGGCGGCAGCAGCGGCGGCCGCAGGCGGCGCGGCTTGCAGCCGCGACCGATAACTTGGTGCCGGCAGCAGTCGGTCACCGAGACCTGCTATGCGGGCGTCCACATATTTAAACATCGTCGCCTGCAGGTCCAGTTCTTGCCCTGATGGTTGGGGCGCCTGTTTCGATGCCCGCCCCCGGGTTTCAGCCCTAAGCCGCACCATCTCCCGGCGCAACTCAGCCATTTCCGTCTCCAGCCGCGTGAATTTGTCGGCCAGGTACACGACCGACTCCCTTGTTGCAGCTGCCGCCTCCTTTAAGTGCTTCTGGAAGGTACCCTTGAGGTTTCGAGACTTGGACGCCACCTTCGTCACAATCTCGGATCCATCAAGGACCCTCTGCACCGCCTCTGCTACCGACTTGGGAGTGGGGCTGCTTCCCTGCGGCCGGATTTTCTGCGCGAGCTGCGCCACCTCCTCCTCCGCGCACAGCTCTGTCGCTGCGCGCTTAGCTGCTGCCACCTCAGCCGCCTTTGCCGGGCCGTAAGGCCCTGGTGTGCCGGGCCGGTCCCTGCCCCTTCGGGCAGTCCCGACCTTTGGGTTTGGCGCTGCGCTCGAATCGCTCGTGTCCGACTCCGCAGGGGTTTCGGTGCCTGAAATTTCGCGCGGCACGGCGCTGCGATGTTGGTTGCCCCCCCCAGAATACGAGGGGCAGACGGAGCCAGCAGGCTCCGTGAGGGATTCTCCGGGCGCGGCGCACCCGCTACCCTCCTGGGGTAGTTTAAAACCTTGGTCCGACATCATGAAATTTTGTTTTGGGTGGCCCTAATGACTGGGTTCCCCCCAGCCATACAGCCCCTCGCCGGGCCACAAAGCTTGAGCTTTGGGTTATTTTTATAGAGGTTGTCTTCCTCGCAGCCCGACTGGGCAGGAAATCCATGCTCCCCGCCCCGGCCTAACGGCCCCCACTCGTGATTTTTTAGAGAGGTTGTCTTCCTCTATCCCCCCCAGGTTGGGCCGGATGGGGATCCATGCTGGACCGATCCACCCGCCCCAAGACCGCCCGACTAGGCAGGACGCTTACGCTCCCCACCCCGGCCTAGCGGCCCCCCACTGGTAATTTTTTAAAGAGGTTTTCTTCCTCTATCCCTCCCGTCTCATCCACGTGTCCTCTGCTAATCAGAGGAACACGTAGAGAGACCCCCAAACGCGGCTCTCGCGAGCCGATAACCCCGAGACAAAATGCCTCGGGTTCCCTACGCGCGCCGGTGCCGAACGCGACGGCATAAGGCACCGGTTGTCAGAAGTATGTACCTCCCCTATGCCAACTGAAGATCGCAGTTTAACCAAACCTGGTTAGTACAAGATATCAAAGGCCCTAGACCTACGACATCGTTTTACAACTAGGATTTCTATAGAAAGTAGGTTACTATTCTCATTAGTTTGTAAGTTGTGCTCTTTTCCAAATTCGGAACGTAAAGAAAATCATACTTTTTATAGATGTGTGATATTCAATAATAATATAAATCTTCTATATAAACTGTCCTACTGCCTCTTCTCAGTATAAGAAGGGTTAGGCCATAGTCCACCGTGCCAGCCTAGAGCGGGTTGGTAGACTTCGCACATCTTCGAGAACATTATGTAGATCTAGACGCCAAAGGTTACTGGGGATTGAACTCGAGACCTTTGCTTGGCAGTCGAGGTCTTCTATTAGGCTGTGCTCAATACGCATTACATATTTAATTATAGCACAACAGCATTCAAGAATCAAGATGTCCGTCTTTTATAAACACTTATAAATACTACGTATATAACTAAAAAAGTGTTCACTGACCATGCCATCTACTTAAGTGAATACTGAAACCGATAACAAAACATAATACTTAGGATGGGTGCCAGTAATCTACAACCTCATCTAACTACACAGTGATATCAATTAATTAAAGTCATGTAATACTTACGAAATAACACTTAAGAGGCAATACAGCCAGTTGAAAGCAATTGATCTGTCCATGTCATTAGATTTCTGAACGAAATATTAGGCAACAGTTTCCGGTATGTTACCACTGGCTATCACAATTGACACACGTAATTTTTAAGAAAATGGCTTATTCACATAAACGTGGTAAGTAAATCCTATTTTTTTGTGATAATCCGTGACTGTCGAGTATTTTTTTATGCCAAAAGTTGCTAATTAATAGGTACTACTAAGTGGAATTAATTAGTTTGTATTTTTTAGAGCTAAAATTCTGCGAAATCTTGTCTTGAAATAATATGCACTTTGTAAAGTCGGTTGGGCTGAGGCTAGTATTAAAAATATCAATGTTTTTTCGGTTGTGGCTTTATGTTATGTTGGGTTATGTTGTATTTTGTTTCTGTTTTTGTTTTTAAGCCATATGATTTATCTCGCTCTATCAAACTCTTGGCTGGTGTACAAATCGCACAAAGTGGCAGAAGGAGTCCCTACCAGACAAATTTTTCAACTGCGTGATTTCAAATTGGACGTCGGCGAAAGTTTGATCGAAGGATATACAGTTACAGATATAGGCACAGATGGATACTCTGAAGAAGATAAAAACCAAGAGCAGACAAGAGGCAGAGGACGTTCCACGTTAGTCCAAGTTCCGTCTGAAAGAATGAGAAAGGGTGCCAGGCACCTACCAGAGATGGCAGATGTTCAAAAACGGTGCAGACGATGTCACAAGATGAAGACTAATGTGATGTGCACTAAGTGCAATATATATTTATACTTTACAAGAAACAGAAATTGTTTTAAGGATTTTCACTCCTACACTACAAACAGATTGAAAGATTGATTGTTATTATAAGAATTTAATGAGTAAAACCTAAGTCTTGTAACAGGAGACTGATTAGGGGAAAGACCTTGTAATTGAAGAAAGTTAAGGGGAGTCATTTAATTGAAAAAGAACTGAAATAAACATATTAATCCTAAAAACAATGTATAATTTTACATCACTTAATAATTCCTTTTAGTCTAGTAATTATGGCCCAGTATCCTTTGTGAAGAACAAAAGATAGACAAATAATTTAAATTAAAATTGCATGCTAATATAATCATAACTATACCCAGAAAATTTCACTTCAAATCGGTAACTCTAACACATACAATTTTCAACTCAAATCCTTGGGCGGATATGACTGTAACAATTATGTCCTATGAGAAGCACAGTCGGGTCATAGTTAAACAAGAGCCAAAAAATGTCTGGGCGCCACGAGGCTATTCCTTTTATAAATTCAAAATATCGAACAGTAAAACCATTTGTTGTTTTTAGTCTGTCCACAAAAGAGATTATATTTTAATCCATTCATATAAAAGTTGATAAGTGTTTCCAGATTCTTTTAATACTTTTTTAGGCCGGCGCTCTCATCTTATTCTATTGTTAAAGCTGTTATATTTACCGATCCTATTTTTTTGGCCAGATGTACACAATCGTATAGCTTTTATCCAGCGCAATATATGGGATTATATTCGGGCGGTATAAAACACCTTTCTATTTGTTCTCTGAAAAGGAAAATATACTTTTAATGACACAAGTCACCGCGAGTGTAATTAATAGTAATAACGTAAACGCACCCATTACGGCCAGTTTAAGCCAAGTTCAGATTGACATGCAAAAAATAAGCACATTTTAAATAACTAGCGTCAGCTTTTATTTTTTTATGTAGGTACTGAATTTAACGTACTTTTTTATAAAAACAATTAACAAAAATGAAATAAAAATTCAAATGTGTATAAATTGATGAAAAGGGCTGTGTCCCTATGATCGATCCAAAGTCAAAGTCAAAAATCATTTATTCACTTAGGCCACAAAGTAAATCAATCATAAATGCTATAATCAATTATAAATGCAACGTAATGCACGCTTTTGAAGATTGAAAATTGTTTCAATATCAGCTGCTTTACCCTACAACAGTATGCCATAGGATATGACACTGTGAAAATAACTAAAATATACTAGCCTCGCAGTATCTATATCAGTAAGATGTCTTACTTTCCGAACCGCGAATGCGGCTGAACTTAGTCTCCCGCAAGACACGATATTTGAGCGCCCCACTGAACTTTATCATCTAAAGTAATGCCTAAGAAAACTGTGGATTTTACAAATGTTACTATTTCATTATTTAAATTAATGCTTATGCTAGGATTCTTTACATTAGTAATGTACATGTACAATGTAAATATAATACAGTTTGATTTTTTAGAATTGAGTAGTAAATTATTCGCCGTGAACTAGTCCAGGACTTGCGCGAGTGAAGAATTAACAGACTGTAAATTTGGTGTCTTACGATCTACTTTAAAAATAAGTGAAGTATCATCAGCAAATAATACAATGTCGCACAACTTCTGTACGAAGAACGGCAAATCATTCACATACGCTGTGGCACGCCCACTGCGACTGGTAATCCAGAAGATCTACTTCCATTGATTTCAACGTGTTGTAGTCTATCGCTTAGGTACTCGTAAGAACCAACGAGGTCGAGTGCAGCATTTCAAATTCCATAATGCCTGAGCTTTCGCAATAACGTTTGATGTTCAACGCAATCAAAGGCTTTTGAGAGATCACAGAATACGCCAATGGCGTGTTGCAAATTTTCCCAAGCAGCAAAAATATGTTTTAAAAGAGTAACACCCGCATCTATTGTAGATTGAACCTTTCTAAAACCATATTGTTGTGTATGAAATAAATTGTTTACGTTAAAGTAGCTCTCTAATTGCTGTAATATAATTTTCTCAAATATTTTACTTATAGCAGGTAATATAGAAATCGGTCTTAAAATTACATGGATCACTTTGCATCCATTTTTAAATAATGGTATTATGTTGCTACATTTCATTAAATAAGAAAAAATGCCCAAATCAATGCATCCGTTGAATATTGCGGCTAAGTGTGGCGCTATGTTATCAATAATTCTTGTAACCAATTTCACAGAAATACCCCACAAATCAGCTGATTTATTTGAATTATATGACTTGAATACTTTTATTATCTAATGCTGATGTGCATATTTAAAACTAAACAGGACTTTACACTCCAGCACGCTATCTCTAATCAAGGGTTCTGCTTTAACTGGGCAAGACCTTAGGGAACTAGCTGTATTAACAGGTATCTTTGCAAAGTAGTTATTAAATGTTTCAGCTACTTGCAAGTTATTTTAAATTATCTTATTATTAACATTACATAAGTTGAAGAGTATTATCACGCAGCTTGGTGCTTCCAGTTTCATTATTAATAATGTTCCAAGTAGCTTTAATTTTATCGTCAGCATTTCGGATTTTAGTTTTTAAATAAAGGGACTTGGCTGTAGCATAAGTCTTTTAATTGTAATAATAATTAAATTGGGAATAATTTTGAACATATTTAATAAAATTAGGAACAAAATTATGTTGTTTCATTCCATATAATTCATATAACTTAGCTCTACTTGTATATATCCCAGGTGTTGCCCAATCACAAAACTTAGCCTTGAATTTTTTGTAAAATGTCTTTATTTTAAAGATTTTGTTATATTCCAGTGTAATAACGTTAAGCAAAGACTCATATAGTTCATCTGGACTAACATATTGACAACCTTAGCATTAAATGTTATTATTAAATTCCTTTAGGCGATTAGATGTCATTGGTCTGCTGTTATCATAGTTTCTTTTTTAATTGTATTTATAGGAAATACAACCTTTTGCCCACAGTGGTCGGCAGTCAAATCACTCGATATAAAATTAAGACTTAGAAATTGGCATTCACAAAATATATTGTCTAAGCAGGTAGCAGAATGTGATGTAATTCTGATTGGTTCAAAAAATAAATGTTTCAAATTAAGTCTTACAGAAATAACTGATTACTACTTACTAAGTAAATTAACACACACACACACACACACACACAGGTACTTGTGTGGAGTGGTAGGTAGGGTAGGGGGTGGCCGGACGAAGAAAAAACCGGAGTGACAACAATAGCATCCAAAAGACTTTCACTCATGGCGTCTTGTCCCCTTTTTTGCCTTTGTTAATACTTGACCTTGAGGCAGGTAACGATCCCAAATTGAGAAATAAAGCTTTTATTAGTATTACAAGCGCGTAGACTGTCTTTAAATCATTCCGAAAGTGAGAAAAGAAGTATCTTCACACTAATTTCATTAATTTAGATTTTTATGATATTGCCCCTTTCTTCAGATTCATAGCAACAACTTTGCAATTAAAGTAGTTAACCGTATGTTTTATACAAATTTAGAAACCTCAATAACTGTACATGTTTTTAAAATCATGGTACACTTCGGTGTCATACATGTTTTTACAGGAGATTTTTTAAAGTTTAGTCATCCAGATGAAATAAAATAAATATTCACTTTCTTAATTGTTTGTTAAAAGGTATGGAATATCATTTGCAAAATGATATGATTATTTGTTGGCAATCTATCTAGCAATGTTTACAAGAATAAAATATCTAAAAAATGACATTATTTGCAACCATGGCATAAAAAAAACGTAATTTTAGGCAGAAAAGGAGAAATAATTTTTTTTTCTCGACAACCCTAAGCTATTTTCAAAAATTGTTCAAATTAGTTGTAGGTAATTAAGCGATCTAGCTACCATTTTAGTTTGATCCATTATTTTCGGGACATCCTGTATATTATATATATGTATATATATATATATATATATATATATATGTATATATATATATATATGTGTATATATATATATATATATGTATATATATATATTAATACATACATTACAATGCAAGACCTAGAAAAGTATGGGCGTGTTCCGTTACCGTTTTTGTGGCACCTATTACCGACCGCTAAATGACCAGAACAATTCAAGTTTACTAAAAATGCTCCTGTATTTATAGTTATTTATATAAATGATCCACCACAATACAGGATGTAATTATGAAAACTTAGCTCTATAAATGCTTAACAGCCTTTAATCAGTCTCAAAATTGCATTATGCAATTTACGGAAAAAAGGAACATACAAAAATAAAATTACTATAAAACTTTAAGTTTAGCAGTCATGTCAAATGTTTATTAAACATTATATACAAATGACATAAAACTTGAATGTTTAATGCTTTCAAATTTTTGACATCGTCTCCAGTAGCTGGTCCTTTGTTACAGGTAAATCTAATCTTCTCAAATTTTCTTTTTCTTTTTCTCTTTCTGTTTTTCTCAAATTTCGAATCCAGTCTATTAATTGGCTTTTTTCGTCCTTGGTGAAGACGGTTCGAACCCCATAATCTTCATTAGAGTGCTTGTGATCTTTCTTGTCACGAAGAGTTGTTTCTAGGAATCCCAAATCTGTTCGAGGTTTCATAGATACTTGCTCCATTATTGATAGCCATCAATGCAGACTTGAGTTGATTAGCTGTATATTACATACGTTTTGATCGTTACATGTTTCTGAAACAAAATTTACCTAGTTAAATATACTAAGTCAAAGTCAATAATTTTTAATATTAGTATGTTTATTATGAGATATGTTAATGATACTATATTAACCGGAAAATAAATATATAAATTTGAGAATGTATTATTATTACATTTTTTAATAAACGAAAATAAATAAACAGACAGACGGACGGACATACCTAAACTATAAGGGTTCGTTGTCCTTAAAAACTGCAAAAGTACAAGTAGATTGGTAATAGGTTATATTAAAGAAAATCGTATAACCTATTACCGACCTAATTAAATGTTATTGTTTAGTACATTTGTACAATTATACAGGTGCAGTAGCTATGAACATTTAAAATTAATAATATGTTAACTATAAAAATGCAATATTTGAGAATTATACATTCTATATTCATCAAAACATTTACATAAGAACAAAGTTGATTTTCATAGTTATAGATACTCTTAAATATATGGCGCTAATAGCTCAAATACAACTTGACATACTAATTAAATTAGTATAGCCCTCTACTTATTAATTGAAGCATTTTAACAAGACAATAGAAATTAAAATATTCGCCAAAAACCTAACAGCAGCATGGATCGGTAATAGGAATAAAATTGTGATTATTGTTCCTATTACCGTAGCGGTATTTTAATATTTAATTTTAGGCAAATTAAAACTATCTCATGAAAATTTGTTATTATTTGTATTTATGAAAGTATTAAGAAGCCATCAAAAGAATTAGAAGGTTCAATAGAATAGTTTACAATTATATTTTCTGCTAAGAAATAAACAAGTGTACTTACGTAATCGGGATTGGGACACTATGAAATATGCGCTATCTCCGGAGTCCAACGACAAAACCTGTAATTATTCTTTAAATCGTTGGTTTACGCACACAAGCAAGTGATGAATATTTACAATACAAATCCATCTATATTTTCTCTAAAGCAACCACCTGTCTAACTTTAATACAACACTTTAAAATGATAATTTTATATAACGGGCGGTAATGGGTGCCGATTTTAAGGCGTTATTAGGTGCGTTTACGTTAAGATAGAAAATTGAGAACTGCGTATTTCTCGATTTAAACAATATTATTTGCTTTCTTGATTTTCCTGACAAAAGTTACCTTTTCAAAATAAAAGCTTTTCAGTACAAACAACACTGCTTTAGGATTGTAAGTAGGATTTTTATTGATAACTGTTGAATCGACATAATATTTTATAAATTTTTGACAACTTAAACGTCAATGAACATTTTTTTAAAGACACACTTGTTTCTTTGAATACTTCCTGAGTCATGGAGATCTTTACTCAATAAACGGACACTAAGAACACCCAGATTTGGAACAACAAATCTCAGATTAGGCTGTACCTATATAAGTAAAGATCACCCGAAATTTAGTTTGCACCATTATCAGTTTAACGTAGGTAAATACTCTAATTTAATTAATTTATTTATTTTATTATATTTTATACTTGGAAAACTTACAGCTAATTTAACATAACAGTGATCATTCTAGTATCCAGACAGCCAATTACAAGTTTTCACTTTTAGGTGACATTCTAGAAGAAAGGTGTGAACAGTTTCGGTAGAGAGAAAGATCAATAATAATAATAAACACAAAGACAAAATAAAAAAGAATAGAACAATAAAAAAGCAACAAAAAACAATAAATATACCTAATATATACAACTAACATATTATATAATATTATAGTTACGATTATTTTTAAGGATTAATTCTGCAATTGTAGTAATTTCGGTGTTGCGAGGAGTTTTACCAACATTCAGACGCAGACAACGGACATTAAGAACAATGGAAGCAATAAAAAACAAACAAACTGCTTATGGTTGTCGTATAGGCTGCGATGTGTTTCTTCTTTTTGTATGCAGGTGACTCTTGCAATATTTATTTCAGTGCATCAAGGGTCATGCACTAAAACGTATGTAGTTGTGATATCTACGATGTACTTAATTAGTTAGTTGGACGTGTGTTATCCGCACTTATCCTCACAATTGAGCCATTGTGCGTAAGTGACCGACGCAAAAAGTTGTTCGGTTTCTCATACCATCTCAGCTCCGTCCGGAAACATAATAAAGGACCAGTGTTGCGCGTACTTCCTTCATCGTTTCTAGACTGTTTAGTAGTTTCGCCCGTTGGTTGCGCACTCTTTTACAATGTAAAAGCACGTGAGTCGGTGTCTCCTCGGACTCCATGCAGCCTCTACATAAGGGGCTGTCAGTAATGCCGATGTTGAAAAGGTGTTTGGGCCCATTGCCCACTCAATAAATACTATTATCATCAAAAAAAGTACTATTATCTACGCTACATTTACGCGAGCGAAGCCACAGGTAAAATGTTTATTTATATAATGTTTTTTTTTGTTATCAAGGCGAAAATAAGCAGTTAGTTAACATTAAGAAGTTTGTTAATGGAACGCTTAAAGACATGTTTTCAATTTCCCTAACAACCTTAAAAAATAATCTTAATCCTAACTAATATTATAAATGTGAATGTGAGTTTGTTTGTTACGCTTTCATGCCTTTTAACTACTCGACCGATCATCATGAAATTTTGCATACACTTTGTGAGGGGAATAGAAAAGAACAGTACCTTTCATCCAAAAAAGGACTGTTACTAAGCTTACCTAACTTAAACGACATTTACGTGAGCGGCGGCGCGGGCAAAATCTAGTAATGAAAATCGAGACCTTTCTTTGAATACAGCACGTACAGGCTAAAGCACAATATAAATACTAAAAGAAAAGAATTCTAATTATTTGATCGATATTGTTTATTAGACACTTCAAATACGAAAGCGATCCAAATTAGTTTATCTCTCATTTTGATATTTACCGTGATAAATATTTATAAGATTTAGTCGTTGTCTGACTCACACATGCCCAGCCTAAATCTTGGACCTAAACAGCTGTAATTTTATACAGATTCCGTTTACGATGTCATCATCATGTATGTATCATATGATGTAATCATAACGTAAATGTCTGTAAAGATTTAACTTAAGAAAGACAAAAAAAAATGTTATATTATATATTATATTCGTGCCGATATGCATTGACGTCTACGAAGACAACATGACTGAGAGGCGCGCGTGGGAACAGGCATGCCGCTTCACAAATCTGGAGCTGATCGGGTGGTCAGACTCACGAAGCCCACTAGGTCTAACCTGGCTGGAGGTCATCTCGCGCCATCCGGCGCGGCACCCTGCGGTTGGGGAGAGTGTTCAAGTGCTCCCGCCCGCTCTCCCGCCAGTGACTGTTACTAACATAACCCAACACATAAACTAACCTAACCTACTTTTAGCTTTTCTGTGAAGCTGCGGGAAAATGCTAGTATCTTATAAAGCCGGATTATTTGAAATTTCCACAGGATAGGGAATAAATAGGATTAAATCGCTCTGTTAAATCGCCTTGTTAATGTATTATTAGATTATACTAGCAGACTTCAAATTGGGCATGGTAATGAGTAATAAATATTTTAAGTATAATCTTACTAATATTATAAACGCGAAAGTTTGTATGGATGTTTGTTACTCTTTCACGCAAAAACGACTGAACCGTTTGCGATGAAACTTGGTATGTAGATAGCTGGAGATCTGGATTCACACATAGGCTACGGGAACGGGACATACGCGGGTGAAATCGCGGGATAAACTAGTATAGGATAAACAAAACAACTAAAGTTCAGGAGTAAACAATAAATGCATAACATAACATGGTTTGTGTATCACTGAAGTGTTAGGCAAAAATATAATACACCAACATTTGGCCAGCTATATTTGAAGAACCTACGTTATAGCGAAAAAGGTAATTGTCTCCTACAGAGCGCTTTCCAGATGCCGAGCCACTGACAAATTTCTAACAGATATCTCACTAACATTTTGCTTTGGGCATCGAACCCAGGACCTCAACATTGCACACAGACATAAGCGGCCTCCATGGCGAAGTGGTTAGTATAACCGGCTGCCACGCCTGAGGTTGCGGGTTTGATTCCCGCACAAGTCAAACATTTGTGTGCATGAACATGGAGGTTTGTCTTGGTCTGGGTGTTTCTATGTATAATATGTATGTTTCGATCTACAAAAAAAAAAAATATCATATGTACCTATGTTTATCCATTGTCTAGTATCCATAGTAGTAGAAGCTCTGCTTAGTTTGGGCTGTGTAAAAGTGATAGAATATTATTATTATTTGTTTCTCTTTCACGGGTTCTCTAATACGTTAGGAAAATACCCGGCCCTTTGGGAGGCTTACACGGAGACATGGGTCCAACGTGAAGAGGCCCTTCGAGAGTTTTAATCAAAGGTGGGATGGAACACCTACAGCGGTACTAGCTGCAGCAGGCGAAGGACTATTGCTACGTATGGATTTTAATATATTGGCTATGGGTATAGGTGTTTGATGGACTGGTATATTGATAACTATAGATGATAAAACGGTGTCTGCCCTGAATACTCTAATAGCATGAATTAAATGGGCAGACTCGCCAACTTACTGGATGGGCCCCCTGAATAGCTACGATAGGCATACAAGCCAGCAGCAGAGGGCAACACCGGTGCGAGCGGCTAGGGGTGTCGAGCGGTGCGGCGTAGGTTTCACCATCACGGGTCTCGTGACAACGGAGACTCGGAGCGGGTTTCCCCGTAATTATGCTCTTGAAAATGACACTTCCATACCCAAGCAGCTGTAGCTCTAATGGCCCCCCTTTGACCGGCCGACCAAGGCAAGGCAGATTTAAGAGTCTTACGGGCGCTCTTGAAGTTCTACCCCAGCCAACCAGTAACAGCAAGCTAGGGACGAGGCCCTAACCGATTCTCTGAGGCATTTAGGACCGCAGTATCGCCACTCACATTCAGCTCGCCACAAACTGCCCTGCGGAATGTGCGCTTTCATTTAACCTGGTGATACATTTTTTTAATATCACAAGGCGAAGGTGGTAGTGTAAAAGCTAGTGTATTGTGCCCTCCGATATAGCGTTAGTCTCATGATGATATAACGATTGTCCCAGAGGGGCTTATTATTATTATAAAAGCAAAGAACAATGGCGAAATCTTAGCTAAAGTAAATTTGAGCGTCTAAAAGTGAAATCTTCATAGTTAAAGTAAAAAATTATTATTATCCAGGTCACAAGGTAATACTAATGCAAATGAACGTGAGTTTAGTGAAGTTACTGAATTTACATTTAAGTTAGTTGCTAGGTTCAATAAAAGGGTTGAAGCTATGGGAAGATACTTGCTTGAAGATAATATTATATATAAGATGATGCAGCCATTATACCATATATTACTGACCATTTAAATGTAACATTTATTATTTAAGATTTAAATGGTAGTAATTTGGGTAGTCATTTATAAAAGACAGTAGCAACTATGCTACTGTAACCCAATAAGTTTATGCGACCTCATACTAATGTATTAGTATGAGGTCGCATAAACTTATTGGGTTTTGATTGGCGACATTTATTTTGACGTCACACGTTTGTAAACATAATTTAACATTGCTTGTTTGTTTATTTACACATGTGTTACATGAATTGACGACTCGACGCCATATTGCCGGCGCAAGCGTTTTGAATGTTACATAATCAATGTATTTTGAAATAGTTATCTACTATTTTTATGAAATATTTAATATAATTAAAATCAAAAATTATTTGTTGGGTCCATAGACGCCACTAAATATTGTAAGATGGTTGCCAGAAACTAGTTAAATAGCCTATTACATTTAATAGTGATGTTCAGTACTGTCGCACTTGTTTATAGGTATACACATTGCGATCCTAAATATAACTATTTATATCAGTACGATTATGTCGTTGAGGACAATATCGTTACATTAAATATATATCGGATCGTTGTTAAAGAAATCGATCTATATTCTAATGAAAAAGATTAGGTGCCTTATTTGGTCTAGTCTCGCAAGCGCCGCTGGCCAACATAAGATCTGGCGTTTGCGTCTGGTCTTCGATTTTCGTCTTCGATTTAAGTAGAGAATTAAGGCCTCATGTAAATTTTCAATTCTCGTTGTCAAAACTGTTCAAAATAGAGTAACTATAGTCTTATAAACGTCAAATGTGAACTAAAAATAAATATATGACATTTACTAAATGAATAACATTTGTGATACTGACACTGAGACAAAATCTCAACTCTGAGCAGTTGAACAGTTTTCTTATGAGAATTGGCTCTCTGTTGAGATAGTCTTGGTAAAGATTCGAGCCTTATACACAAAGCTCTTTCACTATCGTGTGGGATTTAAATCATCGCTTGTAAAGTGTTGACGTTTTACATCACTGCCTGACCGTTTAGCAACATTTATGCATACGTTATGTTTATCCCGTAACATTTTTTAAAGTTCTACTTTGTGGTTTACACATAGTTAAACTAACTGACACGAGAAATCTTAGGTTTAATAATTAATACCAACGTGGGATTTAATTAATTTGTAAGTAATAGATGTAATGTAATAGAGAAATACTTACAATTAACCAAGATCGTTCATCGTCATTAAGCAAGCTTCGCGAAAACTCGGAGTTCTGAACATGGTGAGGCGGTTCTTCGCGCAGCTGTCCCTATTGTATAAAGCACAAGTGCGCCCTTGCGTGGAGTACTGTTCTCATCTTTGGGATGGCTCCGCGCAATACTTGCTGCTACCTGCTGGACGCTCTCGACAGGTTGCAGCGGCGGGCTGTCCGTACTATCGGAGATCCAGAGGTCACGAGTTCACTGGAACCTCTGCAACTCCGTAGGAACATTGCCTCATTGGCATGTTTTACAGAATATACCACGGGGAGTGCTCTGAAGAGTTATTCCACCATATCCCGCACTCCCCTTTCCTATCCAGAACAACGCGTGCTGGGCTCAAATACCATCCTTACACGGTAGAGTCGATTAGAGCGCGCACCAACAAGTTTCGGTCCTCATACCTCTGCTGAACGATCAAGGCATGGAATTCTCTGCCAAGTCACGTGATTCCTTCTTCCTTTAATCCTGGGTCCTTGAAGCGGGGCGTGATAAAGCACCTTCTCAGGCCGTCAAAGTAAAGACTACAACATCGCCTCAGCTGCTATGTGGACGGTGTGGAGGCCACTGCTCTTAGACCACATGACTGCTTACCATCAGGCGGAGTGTGACAAGCAAAATAATCTTACCATGCAATAACACGTTTGTCTGAAAAAATATATAAGGAACGGTCTCACTAGCTTCATATTTTATTATGATGTCTTGGTTGGGAGAGATATTAAAACAACATTGACACAACGTACACAAAGAGACATCAAAGAGCACTTAGATTCGTACCGATCATTTGCAGCACACACAAATTTTGTCCCACGCGGGACTCGAATCTTCTTTGTATAATAAATGTCACCCTTTTGACATTTAGGTGTTGTCCTAATTAAGTAATACTTAAAGTTGTTATATTAGTTTATTTTAAAGTATAAATATACGTATAAGACAGTAGGTACAACAATAATTATCTTAAACCGCATAGCCTAAGTGGCCTCAGTAAAATAATAGACAAAACATAGCTCATTAACGAATTCGGAAATGGCACGTTTGTTTATGGTTCCATATTATATTTATCCTAAAAGCAGTCAAGCTTCTTTTTCTTCGAATAAATGATAAATTTGGTTGATACAGGCTGGGAGGAAAATTTCATGGAAAACACGATTATGTATAAAAACACTTATTATTCCTATTATGCTGATATTATATATAATTAATTTATATTATTTTCGGAGATAAGAAACTTAGGGAAGATCTTGGGACCTGTGCTGAGGCCATGGAAATTTCCATGACCTCTGGATCCACCTTTCATATTGCAATACATCGGTCGATCAGAAGATGCGGGCGCGTTCCTCTCTTCGCAAATATCTCATTACAATGTACTTTCGCCCAATACCGCCTAACTTGGTTCATATATATATTTTTTTATTTATGATTCCGAGATATTTAGTAGACACTAGACATTAGAAACAAATCACAACATATAAATGCATAAAGATCTTTTTATGACCGTAGAATTTGTACACAAAAGTTTGAAAATTTTAATACCAACACGGTGCTAAACTACATTTAACAAAATTACTTAAATAAAATTGTAACGTTGTTGTAGTTACTACCGGAAAGCTGACTTTGATCTTATTGTTACTTATTAGTTTTTCTTTAATGTTATATTGCAAGGTTACAAAGCCCTCTGTGTCACTCTTTATCTTATCATGAAGCTAACGTAATCTTGAAGGATATTTAAGCTTTATAAACATGAAATTCATCTGACCGTCTGTAGGTATTAAAAAATATGTAACTAGGCTGTGTACACCTATACCAATCATTAAGAGGTAATATTTGTTTGTTTATTGTAAGTGGTTAACTCTGAAACTACGGAATCGATTTTAATAAGTATTGACTAGAAAGGTAGTTTCAGAATTCAGAAGTAACGTAGTATAAAAGCATGCTACAAGCCACGGGAGCGGAGTAGTAATCATAAACCTGGGACCTAGTTAGATATATTTTATAATATCTACTAATTGGGGTTGACTATTAAGAAAACTGTGAAACGCTTACCAATATTTTCTGTTTGTTCGTTCCACCATTTCGTTAAACCTACATTGAAAGGAGCGAGTTTAACGCTCTTTTAGTTTGGTAGCTTGCAGTTTAACTTTAAATCATTTCAATGGCAAACAAGCATACGGCCCACCTGATGGTAAGTGGTCACCATAACCTATGGACGTTTGTAACACCAGAGGCATCACTTGCACGTAGCCAACCCTTTAGGAAATGAAGTGGGAAGGAGAAGGAGCGGGAAGGGGGAAAGAGGGCGATTGGGCCTCCGGCACTCTCACTCACCGAACGAACCTGTGAGAGGGTAGTCCTTCCCCGGTCGAGAGGCGGCACGGTCCGAGCTCCGCCAGGTCCTGGTAGACGAATGGAAGGAACGACTTGTGCACCCCAGTGCTGGGCACGCCACGATCGTGGTGATAAGTCCTGTTCTTGAAGAGTGGCTGGAGAGGCGGCATGGCGCCCTCACCTTCCGGCTGACACAGGTAATGACTGGCCATGGTTGTTTTGGCCAGTTCCTGTGTCGCATAGGCCGGCAGGAGACGCCCAGCTGTCATCACTGCGGTGACTGCCGCGATGTTGTTGTGGATACGGCGCTGCACATTTTGGCGGATTGCCCCGCTTGGGCATCGCAGCGCCGTGAGTTGATCGCGGCAGTCGGTATGGTTGCCCTCTCGCTCCAGGCCGTGGTTCAATCTATGGTCCGGAGCGAGAGGTCGTGGAACGCCGTCGCCTCCTTCTGTGAGGAAGTCATGTCCATCAAGGAGGCGGCGGAGCGGGAGAGGGAGCGCTTAAATCCTCTCCCCAACCGCAGAACCGGGCGCCGGAGGGCGCGAGATGACCTCCAGCCACCCTGAGGTTTGACCTAGGGGTGGTGGGCTGCGTGGGCCTGCCTGCCACCCGATCAGCACCAGGTCCGAGAAGCGGCGTGCGTGTTTCCACGCGCGCCTCTGAGTCGTGTTTTTGTCCCCCTACAAGGGGACTGTAGAGGGACTTTTGAGTAGTGGCCTGCCGTTTCACACGGCGGGCCGAAACCTCGGCGGGGTCGCGATTGCATGTGAAAGCGATTCGCGCGGCCCCGCCGTCTATGGTTATGTCGAGGAACACCGTGGTAGGTTTAGTCGGTATTATCGGGGTATCTCTCCCCGGTGAGCCCGACATAACCTCTCCGTTGCCCCGCGGAGAGGTAGGCGACAAAGCATTCCCTCACGTAAAAAAAAAAAAAAATTCAGTAACATTACTTTCATTTTCAAAATAATATATAGACTATGTTACTCGGTAATAATACAGCTTTCTAATGTTGAAAGAATTTTTAAAATCGGTCGATTGGTTTTTGTGCTAAATCCTTACAAACAAACAAAAATAATCAAATATTTCCACTTTATAATATTAGTATAGATAGTATGTTTTATTTTATTTTTATTGTAATAGGCGCAAGCCTATTACACTGCATACGACTGCTTGCGACTGCATCTTCACTTAAAATCAGGTTAGATCGCGGTCAAACGCAAGTTTGACCGCGATCTAACCTGATGTTAAGTGAAGATGCAGTCGCCGGTGGAGCACGCTTGCGTAAAAGTACCCTACCTATAGACTCTTGACTAGAAGATACCCAGATTGTACTCATCGGGAAACACAGACTTAGGTAATGAGTTCTACTCAAGTCAAACTAAGTTTACTCATTTGCAGTAAGCATTATAGAAGTGGAGGAAAACTCTTCGTGCGTAAATGTGGTATATCCACCATGTGCCTGTGCCGCTGGTCTGTTTGTCTGGTCGTCCGATGGTAGAATGGGGAAGGGGAGATCAAATTATGCAGTTCTTCTGCACACTCTTCGAAATGTATTCGATAGAAAGCCGAAAGACTGGAAACGTTACGACGATGCTTCAAGCTTTGGAGTCGTGCGTTGACCAGTTGGTCATAGCCGATAGGTCTCCTGGCCTTTCGCTCAATTGACTCTAAAGCCTCCAGCTGATATCTTGTGGATCCATCCTATAGATGAGAACAGTATTCCATGCAGGATCGAACCTGTGCTTGGTACAAATTAAGCAAATGTTGAGGCAGTAAGTTGAGGCAGTATGCCCAGCTTTTTGGCGGCTAGTTGGGCTTTTGGCTCAATATAGGAGCCAAAGTTAAGGGTTGGTATCAATGACGTACCCTTCTGGGTACGTCATTGATTCCAACCCTTAACTTTGCTCAAGACGTGGATTGTACGCTGCTTACGTCGCGGGCTAACTGTAGTCTACGCAAACAAGGACACAGGCAAAAGCTAGTATCAAAAAGAACACAAAAAAGAATTTATTTAGTTTGTTTCGTATCGTTGTAATTAATGCAGGAGGAGCCGTCAATCAGACATTAGTGACATTACCTAAAATTATCTAAAATATTTTCGCAAAGCGCTGAATGCTGTCAATGACCTTGATTCTAACGCTCACAATGACACTCGCCTAAACGTGAAAGTAGCGCAGACTAAATGTCGTTAAAGAAATCAGGTAATTAGAAATCTAACCTCAAAGTCCTTTTAAATGGTGTACCGGCCATGTTTTACTCATTTTACTTTAGTTAGTCGAAAAAGAAAACGTTTAACGATTATCAGATTAACTTTAATGAAGAAGTTAATTACATGATGTTCTTTCATATATGACTACACGGATAGTGTAGTGGTTTAAGTGGTCGCCTCGCCACTGCTACCTTGCCAAGTGAAGTGGATTCGAATCCGACACTGTACAAAAATTTGTGTGATCCACAAATGGTCGTGCCGAGTTTGAGTGTTCTTTGTGTCCGTTGTTTAAATGCTTGTAAAGTCCTCCGCGACCCAGGAATAATTCCCAGAAAGAAATAGAAAAATATTTAACAAATTACAGCATTAAAGATTACTTAGTAGCAATTAGCAAGTCACTGATCTGATGGCTCATTTGTTTGAGAAGTCACTTTGCCACTATCAGTACACTTTTTGTTGTGGGTTTATCTCCACGTGGAACAAATATATGTATAGTCCACAAATAGAAGTGCCGAGCTTGAGTGGTTTTTTGTCCGTTAGTGCAAGGTCTGTAAATTCGCCTGGGCCACAGCAATTATGGCTACGAGCCCGTACGGCCCTTGACTTTCGCCCCTTTTGTAGAAAGACGGAGTCCCGCTTCGCGAGGCTCCTATTATTCGGTGGGATTTAAGAAGAAACCTAACAACTATTAGAGGTTATGGATTAAATAACACACTGTACAAACACTTTAACTATTTATTTTATACTTTGACACGAGGAAGTTTTATATGTCCGTTCACTTACAGCTCACAACAAGAAGTGATAGATAGCAGTATTGTTACGTCTTTTATAGCTAATCAAACTGTAAAGTATTTGACTACTACCTACTTATATTGTATGATGTTATATTATACAATTACTAAGGTGCAATAATTGTAAATAGTTAATTATAATAATTAATTAATTTTTGCATGAATAAATGTACATAATTCAACACGCCCCCTCAAAAATTAATCACTGCTTTATACAATTCAAAAAAGAATAATTGTTGCAGATATTTATAATATCTTAACAGATCATATATCACCTCCAAGTGTTTACTGGGCAAAATGTATAAACATGGTCCAACATTTGTTGCTAGGATTAGGGAAAACCCAGAAAAACCTAATCAGACCACTTACATAAGTTAATCATATATGTACACACTTATGCACAGTAATAATACTTATTCTAAACCCATTTTGTATCCATCTTTGTCAAAACATCACAGCCAGTTGTTGACCTGTGGGAATATAATTTAATTTAATTATATTTCTTTCAACTTGCTCTTTTGAGAAATGATATTTTATATCAATATGTTTTGACCTCTTATGGCTAGTTGGATTATTAGCAATGCTTTTACAGACATTATTATTTTCCTTAAATATACTTATATATTTAAATTATAAACGAATTAATAAACCTATTGTTATACTAACAATAGGTTTATTAATTCGTATGTTAATACTTTCTGCTAGAGACTTAAACCATAAGGCTTCTTTTACAGCCTCGTAAAGGGCCATATATTTGGCTTCAGTAGATGAAGCTGCAACAGAAGTTTGTCTCTTTGTACATCAAGTTATAGTACACTCTTCAAATAGTTTAAATAAATAACCGGAAGTAGTTTTCCACCGTAAACAGAATCCATATAAAACATTATCATAATCATTTCTTTTATAGGTTAACTTTATATGCATAGTACCTTTAAGATATCTTAACACGCGTGTTAAAACGACTTAATATCTTTACAGATGTACTTAAATTAGGGCGAGTACATAGCATAATGTACATTAAACATCCTATAAAGTTACGACATGGTGGATCACATTTTTCTTTTAGATTTAAAGCTTCATAATTAAGTTTAGCTTCAGTAGTGTACTCACAGGATTACAATTAATCATATTGAACTTATTCAACACTGTTTGAATATAAGCACATTAGATATGTAATTATATCAGCATATCTAGTTATTTTGATGCCATGAAAGAACTTTATATTATTTACATCAGTCATTTCAATTTGAACATCAGCACATACTGTAACCAAATCATCAACATATAATACAATTTAAATATTTTTCTTGACATTTCCTTTGTCTATATATATACATCTATCAAACGATGTATTTTGAAAACCCTTTTCTTCTAGAGATCGTTCAGATATTTCAAACCAACACCTTGCAGCCTGTTTCAACCCATATAATGCTTTATTTAATTTACATCTTAGGACGCCTTCAGGTATATTAATATATTTCCCTTTCTTTAAAACGCCATTACAGAAAGCGGTTTTGACATCCATATGATGCATTAATATAATTTATGTCGATTTGCAAAACTAGTTATAAAACGAAAGCTGCTAGCTATTCTAGCGACAGGCGCAATAGTTTCATTAATATCAGTAAGATATTCTTGGCTAAAACCTTTGGCAATAAGACGAGCCTTATATCTAGGTTTTTTTTTTAAACTCATCAGTTTTAATAGTAAAGACTCATCTAGTCTACAATATTTATATCATCTGGTCTTGGCACCAGACACCATGTATTATTTATTCTATGGGATTTTAGTTCATCTTCAATAGCTTTCTCCCATTAAGACCTATTATCAAGTGACTTTATTTCTTGAAATGATTTAGGTATTATACATGTAAATGAATTGACACTAAACAAATAGTCATCATTATCATCACTTTCTTTATAACAAATACGAGGATGACCTTTGAGTCTGTCACTCCTAGGTAAATGTGTTTCATTATTGTTTACAGGTAAGGAAACCATGTCAATATCAGGTTCACATGCAACCTCATTAACTATTTTGCGATTTCTACTAGTACTGTCTTTTACATCAGAATTTTAAGTAGGTATCTGGATTAGGGATACTTATATTTTGAGATTCGGTTGACACTGATTTCATCACTTGGTCCATATCAGTTTTGTCTTGGAAATTTTTAAAATTATTTCCTTCAGGCTTTAGTGTAGGCCTGGACACATAAAAAATATCTCATCTACTACAAAATCTCTGACAGTTATATTTATCGCATTCTGTGTTCCATACCTTATAAACATTTGGACTATAGCCCACCAATATGACTTATCATCAAATTTACATTTATTGGTTTTATTATGGACATACACAGTTGAACCAAACAACCTAAGGGATTTAATACTTGGTTTTCTATCATGCCATAACTCGATATTAAGTTTTAGACTGATTTAGGGCTTTTGTAGGTGTAATATTTATAAGTGAATAACAGTTAACACTGCTTCAGCCCAAAAGCGATTATCTATCATTGCACCAGTTAACATAGAACAAGCCTTTTTAGTTATGATTTCAACCGTACATTCAGCCATATCATTTAACTGTGGAGTTCTGGGTACTGTTAAGTGGTAACTAATACCATTTACTTTACAGTAGTCTTTCATTTCAGTCGACAGTTACTCTCCACTATTATCACTATACAAAGTAGCTCATTTAAATATTTTTTTACATGCTTGGGAAACAGACTGACCTCTCTCAATAGGTATTCTAAAATCTAAAATGATAAGATTACGTAAAAGCTTACCCGTCATAATTATTTTACCTTCCTTAATAATGAGAGTCCCATGCTGATCAAAAATAAGCTTCAATCCGGCCTGCTGCATCTTTGAAACTGATAATAAATTATATGGTACCTCAGGACAATACAATACATTCTCCAAAACACGTGGAACACCATAGCTGCTTACAACATTGATCGTACCTCTTTTTGTAACTGAAATAAATAAATCATGTTTAGCAACAGATTTCTTTAATTGGTATTCAGGCGGCAATGATGTAGTGGCTAGTGCAACCGACCGCCACACCTAAGGGGTTCGACTCCCACACAAGTCAAACACCCGTGTGCATAGACATGGATGCCCGTCTTGGTCTGGGTGCTTCTATATGTAATATGTATTTACAAAAAAAAGTATATGTATCTTTATCCATTGTCTAGTACCCATAGCTCATAGCTTAGTTTGGGCTAGAGGGTGTTGTGTGTATGTGATAAAATATTATGGAATATAGAATATGTAAATGTTCATAAGTAATGAAAATACCGTCCCTGTTTATAAAGTGATCGGATGCTCCTGAATCCAGCATAAAATGTAATTTTGTTTACATTATCATCTTGTTGGAATTCTCCAGTCATAAATGCATAACCTGAAAAGTCGTCAGATTTCGACTCTTGCGATAAACTGACTGTTTGACTTGTTCTCGTTCTGTCCGTCATATCTTTTTTGTTTACTTGCTCGTTTAAAATAAACGCAATCCTTCTTAACATGTGCCTTGCGTCCACAATCATATCCATTTCACTAAGTAATGAACGTATTCGTAACTTCCAGATACTGTATTTATCGCCATCGTACGGCTTAATATTTCTCTTTTGCTTTAAATGTTCCATTACTTACGAATATCGCATTCCTTTACACGACACAGTAGAATCACGATTTGAACACTAGACTGTGGGTAGTTGTGATTTATTTATTACACAGAATGTTCGATCGCGGCACTGAGCCCATAACCTATTAGAGGTTATGGATTAAATAACACACTGTACAAACACTTTAACTATTTATTTTATACTTTGACACGAGGAAGTTTTATATGTCCGTTCACTTACAGCTCACAACAAGAAGTGATAGATAGCAGTATTGTTACGTCTTTTATAGCTAATCAAACTGTAAAGTATTTGACTACTACCTACTTATATTGTATGATGTTATATTATACAATTACTAAGGTGCAATAATTGTAAATAGTTAATTATAATAATTAATTAATTTTTGCATGAATAAATGTACATAATTCAACAACAACTACCTACTAGGGGCGAGCCACTAAGCCATCCGTGCAGTCAAGTTTTACAGCTTAAGCAGTTCCATACTTTACATTGTATCTAAAAGCTTTTAAAATTAACAGAAAGGGGTAAGAGCCCGCCATACATTTATAGAAAACTAGCTTTTGCCCGCAGCTCCGCCCGCGTGGTACCTGTATCAATAAAAAGTAGCCTATGTCCTTTCCCAGGTATATAATATATATTATAGACAATACCTGGTCGGGCCTGTATAGGCCCGTAACATTGTCATTTTATGCGGATCACATTGTGTAACGTATCATAGATTTGATATACCTACTATACAATATTAAATTTATGACCTTAACTCAGTTTCTGCTGAACGGGTCTTGGCTGAGATATTAAGTTAAACCCTAAACCATATAGCCATATAGCCTAATGACTGGGAAAGATATCAAAATATGTTTTGCAGCTTTAACGTGCAGCTCACATAAACAAATAAACAAACACGTACATAGGTTTTCTGTACATTCGCGTACATTTTTTTATTCGCCGGATCAATAGATGATGAATAGGAAAAAAATGTTGCCACGGGATTGTTTCACTTGTAAATACGTATTTTTCTTAGAAATGTTTTTCATAATATTGTCTTCTATTTACGCGAATATTATTCATTGAAATTAAACTGCTATATACGGATTTTATCGCGTTGTTTATTTGACACTTTAATACAAAATTTTGAAAATTTTTACACTACTAAGTACTACTATTAAACTTTACTAATTTTTAAGCTAATTAAATTATTATTAAACTATTTAGATTTAATTTATTTTTACACTTTCCCCGACGTTTCGGTTGCTTTTCAGCGCCATGGTCACGGGGAAGTAATAATAATTTAATTAGCTTAAACCGTTTTTAACACGCCCACACTAATGTGGGCGTGTTAAAAACGGTTAAGCCGGCTAAGCCCGTAAACATTTTATTTTCTACTTCGGCGATTAGTATAGATGTCCTTGTAATACATTGTATTAACGATATTTGCGTGAATAGACGAGTTCAATAGTTAACCAAAGGGCTGACTACCACATTCCATACGGAAAACCCATTTGGTAGAAAATTAAACAAAACCTTATCAGATTCGATTATACTACCTACTTCGATTCGATTACACTACTCTACATAATTTATTTAAAAAACAAATTTCGTTTTCGCAGATTCACGCCAGTATATTCTTGAAGGTAGAAAGGGGTACATTGAACACGCTTTTCGAATTGTATTGCAGTTTGCCAAAAGTATTCAATGTGTTTGATTAACAGCAATAAACACTTTTGATTTCTTTTGTTCTTTTTGTTTACGCTCTTTTCTTGAAGGTTTGAAGGTCGTATTGGTCCGGAACTATCGCAGGCGACAGTTTATTCCACAGTTTTGTTGTGCGAGGCAGAACATTTCTGGTCCAGAGGGAGAAGCTGGTACTGGGGTGCCCCTGCCCAAAGATGAGTACAGTATTCCATGTGAGGCCGAACCTGCGCCTAATAAAGTAGTAGGCGGTGAGTCGGCTTGAAATACTGTATCGATCTGTTGAGCACGCTAAGCTTTTTGGATGCTAATTTAGCCTTGCCCTCTAAATGGCCGCGGAACTGGACTTCGCTCAATATATCGACACCAAGTATTTCAATATTGGCTGAGGCAGTTATGGGGATGTTCTCAAAATGAGGAGATACGACAAACGGCAGTTTTTATGCAGTGAACGCGTAGATTTGTGTCTTTGTGGGGTTAAAGCGGACCAAATTAAGTCTACCCCAATCCGAGACATTTTTAAGAGGTCTCAATTTTATACACAAGTTTGTTTCGGTTCTCAATGATGTTTTCCCGAAAGATGTTAGCGCGGCCATTATACAGAGCATCGCTCGTGCTGTCGTCCGCATAACAATGAATGCTGCTAATTTGCAACAAGTCATTGATATGGAGGAGGAACAGAATAGGCGATAGCACACCGGAGTTAGAGCATTCACCGTCGACAACGACCTTAATGCTTCTGTCTGCTAAAAAACTAGTCATCATCATCGCATATTCTCTCGGGAAGCCCATAGGAAGGGAGCTTCAAAAGAAACGGTCTGTGCCAGACACGATCGAAGGCCTACTTCGCTATGTCTAAACAAACCGCCAAGGCTTCCCCCTTTGTCTGGATCGCCTGTGCCCAACAATGTGTCAGGTATACTAGAAGATCACCAGCCGACCGGCCCTTACGAAAGCCTTACTGCTGGTCACTCAGCAGCTGATGATCCTCTAGATACCGAAAGAGTTGACAGTTGATAATGGATTCTATTATCTTCAAGAAAAGGGAGGTTATGGCTACTGGTCTGTGGTTGGACGGAATTGAGAGGTCGCCTTTTTTTTGGAATCGGGTGGACCAATGCTGTCTTCCATGATGTCGGGACAACGCCAGAAGAATAAGAGAGACGAAAAAGTCGCATTAAGACCGGCGCCAACTCTGGAGTGCAACATCTTCAACACAATCGAAGGGATTCCATCAGGCCCACTCGACTTATGGATTTCAAGGGATAGAAGTCCTAAGCGCACAACTCTCACACCGCGGTATGGTAAGCGGTTCTTGTCCCCCGTCATCCAAAGTTGAGTTCGACGCAAATTGTTTGCCCAGAAGATCGGCTTTCTCTTTTGCGTCATGGGTCAACGAATCATTTGCCATGTGTAGGGGTGGCTAGGATGGCTTGCAGAAATTTCCTTCGATAGCTTTGCAAGAGACTAGAATGCACGAGTTCCCGAAGGAAGAAGCTCAAGGCTCTCGCCAATTCTACCGATGTGCTCCGACTTCGCCCTTGCAATGTCTCTTTTAAAGGATCTAGAGGCAAACTTATACTCCTTTTTTAATGCGCTGATATTTATATCACATGCCATCACCGCATTAGCTCAGGCTTGGTAAGCTTCCTGCATCCTGCGAGAAACCAAGGCCGATATTTGCCACCAATGAGGACCACAGAGGACGGAATGAAAAGCTCCATACCCTGTAGCACCACATCAGCAACAGAATCAGCAACAGCATTGTGATCATCCGGCGAGTAGTATACTTGTCCCCCGAGGGTAGGACGCAAAGAAAGACCGCATCTTATCCCAATCTGCTGACTTGTAGTGCCACACACGCAGCTGCGTGCGACACGCGATTGCGTGCACGTGAGAGGCACTGTACTCTGGACAAGGCTGTTATCTGAGGAACCAAGTGGGGCGCCAACAAATACGTGGTAGCTCCGGTCCGGATGAGAAGTCAGCAGAAGGTCCAACAGTGAAGGATTTTGGCTCTCCACATCTGGGATTCGCGTGGGTGTGGTAACCAGTTGTGTCAAGCCATATGCGAGGGTGAAGTCGTGAACAGATCTCTCCGCATGATCGGTCTTACTAGAACTGAGCCAGTCAGCGTGTTGGGCGTTAAAATCGCCAAATAAAACGATCTCTGCGGACGGGATCTGCTGCTGCACAAAGTCTGAAGCCATCTGGATGTGCTAAATAAGTCGGGCAATTTCGGTGTCAACGCTATGCGACCTATAGAGGCACGCATAGACGTGAGGATGGTCGTCGCTGTCTACACGGAGCCATAAGATGGAGAGGTCTCTACCTTCAAGATTGCTGAGACGACGAGAGCTAATATCATCTCTGACATACAAGCACACTCCGGCCCTAGACAGAAAGGAGTGTTCTAGTTCGTACCCAGGGTAGGTGAGGTAGGATGTGTCAGCTGGAGACGATATCGGCGTCTCGGTCAAGAAGAACAAGGCTGGCTTTGTTGTCTCGAGGTGGTGGTGAACAGCATTAAGATTACTATGTAATCCCCTGATGTTGCAAAAGTCCACGACCAGCATGGCAGGGGAGGCTACGGTATTTCTGCTCTAGCCCCGGGCATTACTGAGCGCAGTTTTGCCCCTCTCCTCCTCCGCCCTCCAGAATACAAGGGGCGACCTGGGCTTCCACACTCAGGTACATTGTGCCCTGAGCGTGGACGAAGAGAGGGAATCTCCAGCGCTAGCGCAGTTGGTACCTTCCTGAGGTAGCATGCGGTAATTCAACTGCGCCATCATAGGGGCTGGGATTTGGACTTCCGGTACCCTCACTCACTCGACAAAACATTACGCAAGCGCTATTTTACGCCGGTTTTCTGTGAGGCCGTGGTATCACTTCGGTCGAGCCGGCCTATTCGTGCCGAAGCGTGGCTCTCCCACGAATAAATAAACCTTTATATTTTTATTTAGACGTTTCTGGACTGCACTGGAGACGTTAAGTACCTACAATAAATTAAAATTAGCTTTACATTTTTGATGAGAAATACTGTGAGGGGATTTTCTGATATCCTTGTTTTCTAAATTTTCTCTTGATATTTTGTCGATAAAAATGAGGCTGTTTTTCTTAGTAATATGAATATTTAAGTTAGCCACTATATCACCTTAGAATGTCTAATCTATTATTTTAGAATATGGTACACAAAAGCATTTAATAATTCATCAAATAGTTTAGATGTAAAACTTAATATCAATCAATACTAATATTTATTCAATTAGTGTTTATTTATGTCACTTAACAAAAATAAAATTGATTGATACGCATAAAATAAAATAATTAAAATAACATAAACGATATTTTGTACGTAACCAATGTTATTTGTATTGTATATTTTATATTTATTTACACAAATACCTGTTATAGTATTCAAGTATTTGACAGTTTTGTGATATAATCAGCAAGATTTAGCTAGAGAAAAAACTA
Source organism: Catocala fraxini (assembly GCA_930367265.1). Classification (NCBI taxonomy): domain Eukaryota; kingdom Metazoa; phylum Arthropoda; class Insecta; order Lepidoptera; family Erebidae; genus Catocala; species Catocala fraxini. Next base: position 11,123,497 of record OV884031.1, read on the forward strand.
AGCCTTATTCTGTGTAGAATTTAAATTCCTTTATTGCTAGAGTGTCGTTAGCGTGCCTGTGCTTGTGCTAGTTACTTGAACAAGCTAATCGCGTAAGCAACATGCGTAAATTATATACATATATGGATTACTTACGTGAGAGGCTCGCGTCACAGTCGTTCGTTTACTTCCATATGTTACTTATATGCACGCGGCAGCAACAGTGTGAGAATTTCACTGATTCGTATTAGTGCAATGATAAAACCAATTACTTTTATTAAAAAGACGACATCACCACTAGGAATACTTATCTTATTTCTTTACAAACATTTAAATAACGGACACAAAGAATACCGAGACTTGAATTAACAATTTGTGGACCACAGAATTTTTTGTCTAGCGCATCGGCAGTGGTGCCGCTTCCACTTAAATCACTACACCATTTGTGCAGTCCAACAACATAATAATTAGTACAAGGTTTTAGTGACTAGATTTAATAATAATAAATCATTTATTTTCCGCAGCATAGATATCTTGATACTGTAGTATTTTCGCATATAGGCTTTGCGCTGCATATATTATGTATGTAGAATCGAACGTTGTAACGAATATATCGCAGTAGAATCGTTTATGGATGCTGAAATTTTAAGATATTAATATTGAAACTTGAACTTGAATTCAAACGTAATATTAAACCGACTGCGTAAGCTATATATTATTTTAGTGCCAGCATCCATACTAATATTATAAAAGTAACCGTTTATTTGTTAAAATAAGAACAATTACGTATTTTAAATTAATTTAAATAAACTGCGAATTTATTTATTTTATTTATTTATTTATTAGGTTAACCAACGGTTGTTTACACTATACAAAACTGCTTACTTGCTGGAAAACATTTACATGTGTAACAACCACTTACAGGCTAACACCGCATGCACATAAAAACGGTCATGGATTACAATTTTAAATTAAAATTAAGATTAAAATTATTGAAACAGATTTACATATTGACATTAGATAATGAGATTAATATTAATCATAAATATTATATAAAATTAACAGTTAAACACAATAAAACAGATAAAAATACACAATAAATTAATAGGTATTAAAAAAAAAAAGTAAAAGTATTTGTAATTATGTTGTTGTACAGTACAAGAGATAGTGTATTAAATAAAAATATAATAATAAAATAATGATTAAAATTTATAAATTAACATTGATTAAAATAGCTTTAAAAAAGTCGAATGTATATAATAGAATGTCTTGTATGGAAAAATCAAGTTTAGTATAACAATTAATTCATTTGAAATTTATAATTACATTTTGCAGTCATTCACATATCAAAAAAGTGTTGCTTGAATGAAAAAAAAATGAATTGTTCTTCGCTGCATTATAATTACTGAGCAACTTTAGTGTATAAGCAGCATGAAAAACGGAAGAAGACATTGCGAGTAGTAGCTGGTTACTTATAAATACGAAAGTATTTAGTGTCTGATATGTTTATTTTTCAGCTCGTTAACCTATTGAGTTCCTGCGTTACACCGGCGCCAGATCCAATAGGGTTTCAATTATGTCTGGCATTTCAAAATGGATATGTGACCGTGACAGATGGACCTAGTTGTGTAAAATGTTGGTACAGCTTAGTGATAATTTGAATTCTGAGAAAAGACTTAATCAACGAAAACAATATCACGAGTCTATTTGGAAGGGAAATTAAACGACTATGGATTCAATCAAATATCTAAAGAATTTGGTAAATTTCTAGTTACTTCGTTTGAAGTTTATTTTAGAAATGTTAATTAAATTATCTAAAATATCAGGATAGACCTTTTAAGGTTTCTATCTTGAAGTTTTAGATAATTAAATCATTAGTAAATGTCAGCTATATAAATCCGAATCTATTGTCAGATTCAATACCTAGGTGTAATCTTATTTAGATTCTTTAACTTAGGTACATATTACTTTTAAGAACTATATTTAGAACACGGTATCAATAATCGGCATGCTTTTATATCGTAAGAAAAGCTTCGGTCATCGTCGACACCCACTGTAAGGCCACATAAAATATCTCAATCCTATTATCATCATCATCGCCTCGATAGCATAGTGGTTAGTGTAACCGACTGCCACGCCTGAGGTCGCGGGTTCGATTCCCGCACAAGTCAAACATTTGTGTGCATGAACATGGATGTTTGATTTGGTCTGGGTGTTTCTATGTAAAGGGTCTTTCAACAAGGACGGTTCGATGTTGAAATCAAATAAAACAAGCTGTATGAGAGATATTATTTTTTTATTTGAAACGCCTATTTATATGGTATAATATTCATGAAATATGACATCGTTTAAATGTCCACTGCGGCTTCGAACGGTGGCACGGATCCGAGAGGTCCAATTTTCAATTATTCTACTGCATAGATCCGGCTGAATCTGAGCGATGGCCTGCGTTATGTTGACTTTCAAGGCATCGGTTGATTGCGGATTATTGGCATAGACCTGCGACTTGAGAAAACCCTACAAGAAAAAGTCTAGTGGGTTCAAATCGCACGATCTTGGTGGCCAATTCACGTCACCTCTGCGAGAGATAACCCTACCCTCGAACCGTTCATGCAGAATGTCCATTGTGTCGCTCGCTGTGTGGCACGTAGCACCGTCTTGTTGGAACCACATGTTATCCACGTCCATATCGTTCAATTCAGACCAAAAGAAATTGTTAATCATTGATCTGTAGCGCTCGCCGTTGACAGTAATGACCTCGCCATCATCATTTTCGAAGAAGTACGGACCAATGACGCCGCCGGACCAAAATCCGCACCAAACAGTAACTTTTTGTGGATGCATTACCACCTGGTGAACCTCATGTGAGTTGTGGTCGTCTCATATATGGCAACTTGCTTATTAACAAAACTATTCATCCAAAAATGCCATGAAGGGCCACCGCGTCTGCCGTAAAATGGACGTAATGCGCGCAACGTTTGCACTAACGAACACTCATTTTGATAATAAAATATTATCATTTGGACGTGCTGCTCAATCGTGTAACTTACCATGGTGATTTGGCATCAGTACCTGAAGAAATAACAACGAATTTGACAGATGCCGCCAAAACAACATGGCCGCCACCAACTGTCAACATCGACCCGCTCTATTTGAAAGACCCTTTATAATATGTACGTATTTACAAAATAAATGTATATATGTATGTTTATCCATTGTCTAGTGCCCATAGTACAAGCTCTGCTTAGTTTGGGCTAGATGGTGTTGTGTGTATGTGTAGAATATTATTATTTTTATTATTATTACTTCTTACATAAAAATTTACTTAAAGTTTACTTAGAATGCGCTCACTACTTAAATGTCGTTAGAAATTATCTAAGTAATAATAAACATAGTAAGCCTACATAAAACGTTATTATTTGACAAATAAAAATGCATAATTTAATAATAATAATAATAAACTTCGTATGTGAAAATGAACCAGCAGTTTAATTTGTTTTCTCTAGGTTTATTTAATCATGTTATTATTTAGTCATTCATAAATTTGTATGTGAAAATGGATACCTTCTGTGGATATATAGATTTACCAAATGCTTACAGAATGGTTGGCAAAAATATAATAGTAAAAATGTTCCGTTTATATATCTGAATTTATCTGCAGCATTCACTAATCATGCCGGCTAATAGACTAACGACTAACTTCAATTCTGACCACGAATCTTTATTCATAGACCAGGTCAATCAACTGATATTGATTTGGGTAGTAATCGATAGGTAAAACTATATTAAACAAAATAAGAAAATGCTGTAAGTTGTATTAACAAACACCCTCAGACATTGATTTTAAAAGCAATCGGCACATTAACTACACATAATGTCCCAATGTACAAATGTTGCCATTTCAACAAAAGTTGGTACTTAGAAAAAAAAATTTTTTGGAAGTAATCCGTCGCTAACTACAATAATAATTTAAGGCAACATTAGTTTTATATTCGTAGATGTTGTTTTTGCATGTAATATTACTTACATTTAACTATACATCTATACTCTATACGTATACAAATAAATAAAATTGAAGTGTCTGTTTGTAATGTCAAAATAACAGCGTTTTACCTAATGCATATGAAAGTATCTAAACCAAAACATGTAATTTAAATTTTTTGTGGGATTTTCACTGGCAGATAGCTGATGGTATAAGGAGTAACTTAAGCTACTTTTATTATAAAAAATGTAAGGTATCAAACCTTAAGAAAGATGTTCGAGGTAAATTGCTATTATATTGCTATGATGAAGAGTTGAAGGCGGCAATTGATGAATATTTTTCAGACTAGGAAGAAAAATATTTTTTAGGGGGTATTGAAAAGTTACTTTCCTGCTCTAATATGTGTATTGAGGTGATGGGGGACTTACATTAAAAATATGTTTTATTTAGAATTTTCTGCTTATTCTTTCATGCCTATACCGAGAATACATTGAACACCCCTCGTAGTTATTGTACGGCGTCGATACATATGCGCTCTTACAAAGTTCATCGGTTTGCGGTAAGATAGGCTTGGCTTATCTACACGGTCTATAATACTTGGATATTGAATATCAAAAGCTCTATCGCATTAAGAAGCGCTAGGTTAGTGATGATAATAAGTCACACAGTCACTAGGAAACTATTTAGTGAAAGTTTCTTTATTTTCGTAGCACCCGCCGTTGAAATCGCTCTCTCCTAAAGGTTTAAACGGGAAAAAGCACTACTGGCACCATTAAAAAGTTGGGATTTATCTAGCTTCGATGCCGAGTTCAGTTGTAATGATTTCTTAGAAGCAAGGAAAATGCAGAGCCAAGCTTTTTGTAGGATGAAAATGTTAATCGTGAATATTTTGAAAGCATTGAAGCCGACAGATGCCAAATATTTTTACCAAACGTTTTCATGTTGACAGTAAAGACTATAGCGCTCTTTGTAAATTTTGGAAAGCACTTTGTTGCCGTCATGTGTGATTTTTTTGTGAAAAATCTAATAAAAACGTAATAACAGATTGCCTCGCCTGGAAATTTAACTCCGGACGTCATGACGTACGCAGACACGCTGACTGAAGCCTCTGAATATAATAATAATATTTAAAAGCATAATACAGTAATTAAAAACAGCAGCAACGAAATAAAAGAAAAACTTAATTCTGCAACCTACATATTTACGCGAGGAATTATAAACAACAGCTTTCTAAATTAAACGAAAGCAATGTATATTTACATTTTACTTTGTACAACATACATTTATGAGCTGGTAGCAAAACATGACGTTATCCTCCGAAAAAGTAAATAAAATTTTAAAATACGGTGGCATTAACTGGCCACTCTGATATAAGTGCTGTAATTGATGCCATTAACAAAAGAGAAAAACAAAGAAGAAATAAAACGTAGGTACCTATATAAATAAGAAATTGTTTTTTGTTTCGGAGATTCCTACCCAACCTTTGTATCGTATAAGTCGATATGAGACAAGAGATAAGATTCGTTTACATTAAAAGAGATCTTAAAGAGATTTGATCTACCTTTGCCTGTTACTTGACGTGTTTACTATAAGATCAGTCAGTAAAGGTTCATTATAATATACTTTAATTAGGCAAATGCATGAATCTCAAATCGCGTTTTAACACTAATACAGTAGATTCAATGAATAACTGCTACCCAGGCTAAGCAAAAGCAATTTTGTTGTATTTTGATAAAATTGATAAATTACAAAATTTTAAAGTGTAGGTACTACATAATAATATTATATCGACAGTGTTTGTCAACATCTAATAACTACAAAACCACGATGTTACAGGACGCGAAATAATAATAAAAAATCTGGCTACACTAAGTAACGTCTGTGTTTTTTAGAGACAAATAATTTATTTTCAGTTTTAAGTATATTTAAAGAACTTTTGAAAATTTTTATTGGTTTTAAAATAAATGGATTTATATAATATTATAAACAATAAGACGCTTTACACAATAAATACACAAAATTACAGGCATAATAGCAAACATTCAACGGAAATTACTATTGAAAATATGACAACGTCAAAAGTGAAAATTTTCTCCGACACCGAAATTATTTGTAATAAAACAACACGATGTTAACAAGAGCCAGAAGAAGAGCCGCACCGCTACCACCTCCGGGTTCGCCGCTTAGCTCCGCCTCGCAGCTGTCGGTGCCTCGATCTGAATCGCCGGCCGCTGCAGTTGCGTCGAGCTCGAGCGGTGAATATTTCTCTCCACCCTCGTCACCGTCACCTGCACGTCGGCGGGGAAGAGGCCGGCCACCGACCCGCTTGGGACCCCGAGCCCCACCGACCTCGAATCGGGCCCCCGCTGCCGGTGGTAATGTGCGCCGCATGCGATGGACCGAATCCATTAATGAAAACGTCATGCGGGCATATTTTGGGGCTACAGAGAGAGGAACTAACCTCACTGCGTATCGCAGCCGCGTGCTTGTTCTGTTTCAGGCTCTTGAACCAAGCGTCAACGTTTCACAGCGATTATCGGATCAAGTGCGGGTTATCCAACGCAGTCGACAGTTGGATGATACCGTGCTTGGTAGGCTACGCTCAGAATACTTACCTACGAGTCATGCCATTCGCATCCAACCCGCAGTTACACAACTATCCCCTGGTGCGACGCGGACGGGCAATAGTGCCAGCATGGAAGTGGATGACATGACAAATGATGTAAGTAATCAGTACAATGAGGAGGTAAAGGATGCTTTGGAAAGTGCGATTCAGGAATACCGGTACATGCAATTTACGATTCGGCCCCGTCTGCCTCGGTTACTATGCATAGAAAAAATATATACTACGTTACTATGCATAGAAAAATATATACTACGGTACTATGCATAGAAAAAATATAGCATTGGTGAGTGTCCTGGACTCGCTATTATCTAGCTATTTAGATAATAGCGAGAATCTCGCCAATACTCATTCGATCCTGTACTGTGCTGCTGTGGCGGCAAGTCGTATAGCGGGCATCAAGTTACCCACACATTTCCCTGCTATACGACAAACATCTGACGCCCCGGCCTGGCAGTGCAGGATTGAACGGCATATTGCTGAGGCAAGGACACTCATCGGTAAGCTGATCTGCTTCAGGGAGTGCAATACACGGCCCAGGGTAATGCGCTATGTGGGCCGGGCTTTTCTGGGGACTGGGGTCAGTCCTCATAACTACGTGTCTCGGGCCACAGAGCGCATTGACTTCCTGAAGCAGAAAGTTTATGCATGGGCAAATCGACTGCGCAGATATAAAAAACGCGTAGACCGGTATGTCATCAACCGCACGTTTCAAAGGGACCAAAGGTGGGTCTATAGAACCTGGGAATGGCCTGATCTATGTGTGACCGATGTGGGGCTACCAGATGCCGATGTTACAAATACGTTTTGGAGGAACATCTGGTCGGTACCCATCGGCCACACTGAGGGGGAGTGGATGCGGGACGTCAAGCAAGCAAGTGAGCTAATTCCAGAAATGGAAAGCGTGGTCATTGATAGCCAGGACGTAATTAGTGCGGTCCGATCCTTCTTATCGACTGCACAATTTCTGGCTGAAATGGCTGCGTAGCTCACATGCTTGTTTGGCTGCTCAATTTCAATCTGCCCTAGAATCTGGGTCGTTACCAGATTTTATGACCACGGGAATAACCCACCTACTCCATAAAACAGGTAGTACCAATGAGCCCGGCAATTATAGACCGATAACATATTTACCATCGATCTATAAGCTTCTTACATCAATTTTGAGAGCCAAGATATCTAAACATATTGATACAAATTCAATAATGTCAGCTTCTCAGAATGGATGTAAGAGGGGGGCTCGTGGCACTAAGGAGCTCCTCTTCATTGACATGGCCATTAGCCAACAGGTTCGCCGTAAACGAAGGGATCTGGCAGCATGTTGGATAGATTATAAGAAAGCGTAAGATTCGGTGATGTGGCATGGCTTTTGAGGGTGTTAGAGTTGTATAAAGTAAATACAACTCTGCGCACCTTTTTGAAGTCATGCATGGGGCAATGGAAAACGGTTCTTTGCTATCCAGGATGTCGACAGGTCTCTGGGAATGGCGAACTGATAAAAATTGAGCGGGGTATATTTCAGGGCGACAGCCTGAGTCCTCTTTGGTTTTGCTTAGCAATGAATCCTCTTAGTACATTACTAGAGGGTTCAGGGCTAGGTTATAGGTTACAAAGAGGTGATGGAGTAAAATCCCACTTGCTGTATATGGATGACTTAAAGTTGTTTGCCCACACTGATTTACAGCTGATGGATTTACTCAAAGTAACTGAAACTTTTAGTAAGTTTATCAGGATGGATTTTGGTGTGGATAAATGTGCTGTCATCCATGTAAAGCAAGGAAGGATAGTGGAATCCGAAGGAATACAACTTTCGGATTCCATTAACCTACGATCACTTCTTGTAACCGATACTTACAAGTACTTGGGTATGTCACAGGCGTTAAGTATCAATGAGGCTGACATGAAGCAATCGTTGCAGGAGCGTTTCTATGGTCGCCTGAAAAAAGTTTTAAATAGTCTTTTATCAGGTGGCAACAAGGTGCGCGCTTGTAACGGTTGGGTCATGCCGGTTCTCATGTATTCCTTTGGCATACTTAAGTGGACTCAGACTGAACTGGATGCCCTGGACCGGCGGGTCCGTACACTCTTGACGGCATACCGTATGCATCACCCACGTTCGTCTGTGATGAGGTTGTATATTCCGCGGAAATGTGGGGGCCGAGGCTTTCTGAATGCCAAGGCCCTTCATAACCGCGAGGTGTGCAACCTCAGAGAATACTTTCTCCAGGCAGACGTGGGTATGCATCGTGATGTAGTTGCTGTGGACATCGGACTCACCCCGCTCAGTTTGGCTAAAGAGAACTGGCGCAAGCCTGTAGTGCTTAGCACTAACGATCGCAGGGATGTATGGCAGAGCAAGGAGCTTCACGGTAGGTTCTACAAGGCTCTATATGGAGCCGATGTAGACCTGTTAGCCTCCGTGAACTGGCTACGTTTCGGTGACCTCTTTGGGGAAACCGAAGGTTTTGTCTGTGCTATTGCGGACGAAGTTATCAAGACGAATAACTACCGGAAATGTATCTTGAGGGATGGTACGGTTGACGTTTGTCGGGCGTGCCACCTACCTGGTGAGTCCCTCAGGCATATAGTTTCCGGTTGTTCTCGTCTTGCTAACGGCGAGTACTTGCACAGACATAACCAAGTAGCCAGGATTATTCACCAGCAACTTGCTCTGAAATACAAACTTGTAGATGTTGAAGTGCCGTACTACAGGTATGTAGCTGAATCGGTTCTCGAAAATGGTCATGTCACGTTGTACTGGGATCGAACTATCATCACAGACAGGACTGTTGTGGCCAACAAACCTGACATTGTGGTGATAGATCGCTCAGAACGCCGTGCAATGATTATCGATGTCACCATTCCGCATGACGGCAATCTCGTGAAAGCTGAAAAGGATAAACAAATTAAATATCTCGATTTAGTTTGCAGGGTTGTCGACATGTGGGATGTGGATTCGGCAATCATTGTGCCGATAGTCATATCTGTCAATGGTCTAATTGCCAAGAGCCTCGATCACCATCTAAAGAGGCTCGCGTTAGGTGCTTGGATCAGGGGTTTGATGCAGAAGGCAGTGCTATTAGATACAGCACGCATTGTGAGGAGGTTCCTGTCTCTGGAATCCTAACCACCGGCAGCTTGGACCCTGTTCCCGATGCCGGTGGGTCATTTCAGTTTTTATATTTTTAAATATGTATGTTTTTATATTTATATTTAAAAATGTAATAATTAGAAAAAAAAATAGTAATAAAGAGAATAATAATAATAATATTCTACCACATACACACAATACCGTCTAGCCCAAACTAAACAGAGTGTACAATATCGGTACAAAGTTCCGAGAGCCCAGTGATACTCAATAAAATGCAGTACCTCAGAGCGAGACAAATTTATTGCAAATGTACACGAGGTATTTATAGGTGGCCGTGTAACGAAACCATATCGCGATCTAACTCGATCCTAACGCCATCTATCGAGGTAAGAGGTAAACTTTTACTTTAATATTTATTCAGTTTGTGGAATAGCGTTAGGATCGATTACATACTGAACATTCCGCCCACCAAAAGGAACATTTTCCTTTTAGGACCGCCCACCGTGAACAAACTCAGACTATGAAATAAGAACAATGGACTGTATAATTATTACAAGCTTTAAATAGTGGACGGCTTCATTACAAATTATTTGCATCATGGTGTACAGATATGGTTTCAACTTCATATAAAATTACAATACAAACTAAACATTATCTACTGAAACAATGTAGAATCGCGAAATACAAGTAAGAGCATTACTGTAGCGCTATTTATCTTAAATTAACACCATCAAAACTCAAACAACAAGTGCAAGAGCAATAAAACATACAAAATAAATCTCTAACATAAACACAATATAAAACACGTTATATTTACGAAACAAGTGTTGGCACATAGTATATAAACATGTGACTTATTCAGTAACAGGAAGCAAGCATAATTTTGAAATTGGCCGTTTAAACGTAGTACCCTTACAACGAACAGTGACAACGCGCGTCAAGTTATCCTTTCCCAGGTGCAGCTGTATAATTCTACCGTATAACCATTTAGCAGGAGGTAAGTTATCTTCTTTTACTAATACGATATTACCTATTTTTAAATCAGGGATACGAGCGTTCCATTTATGTCTTTGGAAGAAATGTGTTAAATATTCCTGATTCCATCTACGCCAGAAGTGCTGCACCATACGTTGTACTAATTGCCATCTGCGTAAAGTACTTACTGTGGCATGCTCATAATTGTAATCAGGTGCCACTACCAATGGATTGCCCACTAAAAAATGGCCCGGTGTTAAAGGCGTCGGATCCTCTGGATCGCTACTTATTTGAGACAATGGCCTAGAATTTAGGCATGCCTCAATCTGAGAAAGGGCAGTGGACAGCTCTTCAAACGTCAGAGTGGAGTCACCCACGACACGTTTTAAATGATGCTTTACACTTTTTATCCCTGCTTCCCATAATCCACCAAAATTTGGAGCGTGGGGAGGAATGAAGTGCCATTCGGTTTGAGAGTTTGCAAGAACAGCTGCAATCTCTTTAAATATCGCGCTTTCTTGACCGAGGAGTGTTTGTAGCTCCTTGGCAGCGCCCACAAAATTGGTGCCATTGTCGCTCCAAATATGTCGACAATGACCACGTCTGGATACAAACCGCTTGAAAGCTGCTAAAAAGCCCTCAGTTGTTAAGTCCGAAACAGCTTCAATGTTTACTGCGCGTGTGACCATACAAATAAATAAACATATGTATCCCTTATACGACCGCTGTCCACGACCTTTAGATACCCTCATATTAATGGGCCCCGCATAATCCACACCGGAGTTAAGAAATGGCTTGCTTGGGGTCACCCTACAAGCTGGCAGCTCTCCCATCAACTGCTGATTGGTGGTTGCAGCATATCGCAAACAGGGAACACAATTACGAATATAAGCTCGAACCATATTTTTTACCCGACTGATCCAATACCTAGTGCGTATAAAATTAAGTACCAGTTGTTGTCCTCCATGAAAAGTCTTTTCATGAGCGTCAGCCACAATTAGTTTGGCCAAACTTGAATCATAAGGAATAACAACTGGGTGTTTTGTATAATCAGCCAGTTGAGAGTAACGCAATCTTCCTCCAATGCGCAATATATCACATTTATCAATAAATACATTTAATTTATATAGTGAACTTTTTTTGTTTAATGGAACCTTATTTTTTAGGGCTTCTAACTCTGCATGAAACCATTGCCATTGGCTCTGTCTGATACACACTTCTAAGGCTTCACGAAGTTCTTCAACCGTCAGGTATGGTATAATTTTATTTTTTGCTTTACGGCATCTTATCAATTGCAAAAACCTTTTGCAGTACGCAACAACCCTCACTAACCGTCTAAGCGATGAAAACCGTGCCCCCCAAATTATTTCAAAGTTTGGTACGAGATTAACAGTGTGGGCCTTAACTACCCTTTTTTCTTCGTTAGTGCGTATTGCACTAGGCTTATTTGTTCATTTGTTAACCAGCTTGGTCCTCGCTTCCATAGATCACCGTTAAGTAGATTAGCTGAAGAGACTCCGCGCGATGCTATGTCCGCTGGATTGTCCTTAGACTGGACATGAGCCCATTGTGTATTATCTAATAGACTAAGGATCTCCGAAGTGCGGTTGGCTACGTAAGTTTTCCAACGACTTGGGTGATCATTTAACCAGGCCAAAACGACAGACGAATCAGTCCAAGCATGGATATTTGATTTTAGGATGTTCATTACTTCTGCCACCTCGACCAATAGTCTTGCCACTAAAACTGAACCACACAATTCTAACCGTGGAATGGAAATTTGCTTAATGGGAGCTACCTTCGTTTTGGCGGTTATGAGGTGTGAGTGGATTTGCCTATTAGCATCGATAACTCGACAATACACTACAGCCGCGTAAGCTATATTTGAGGCATCGCCAAACCCGTGGAGCTCTATCGAAATAGCATCATCTCTTTTGCCTATCCACCTAGGAATGTGAAACTCTACTAGTTTATCCAGCTCGGCTCTGTAATATCTCCACTCTCGTAAGAGTTCTGGTGGCAGCTCATCATCCCAGCTTATGCCACTAATCCATAGCTTTTGAATGAAGACCTTCGAGGTTATGATGCACGGTGCTATCCACCCTAACGGGTCATAGAGCCGTGATATTTCAGATATAACCGTTCTTTTTGTTTCAGATGCCGCAGGAGATGACATCCTCACGGAATAATCAAATTCGTCGGTGTTTCGGTTCCAGGTAAGTCCCAAAATTTTAGTTACTGTATTAGTTTTAAGTTCTAAATCCTTACCAGAATTTGCCTTTAATTTTTCCAATACGTGCATTCTATTGCTTGTCCATTTTTGTAATTGAAATCCTCCTCTCTCCAATAAATTGTTAAGTTCACTATAAATACCTTCTACTTCAGTTTCAGATTGGCAGCCAGTCATCAGATCATCCATGTAGAAGTCTGTCATGACCTTATCAGCGACCAAGGGATATTTATCACCATCATCGCATGCAACTTGCTGTAAGGACTTGACTGCCAAGTAAGGGGCGCATGACGTGCCAAAGGTAACAGTCAGAAGTCGGAAATCCTCGATTTCTTTGCTGGAATCCTCTCTAAAGACAATCCTTTGGAAATCCGTATCTGAGCGCGCCACTTTGATTTGGCGATACATTTTTATTATATCAGCTGCCAAACAGATTGGATGCTGTCGCCATCGCATGACAATATGTCGCAAATCTGCCTGGAGAGTGGGTCCTACCATTAAGGTGTCATTCAAGGAAACGCCGTTCGTTCCCTTGCATGACGCGTCATACACCACTCTTACCTTAGTGGTCAGTTTATCTTGCCTAACTACTGCGTGATGGGGCAAATAAACTGCATCGTCTTTATTTCTGTCAGACTCATCAGTAATTTTTTCTAAATGGCCCAGCAATAAATATTCTTTTATCACTTCAGTATAATGTTGTTTTAATTCGTGATCCTTAGCCAACTTTCTTTCTAATGCAAGCAATCTTTTTATTGCTATATTTTTAGAATTACCGTATTTACAAGGTGGATCTTCTAAACGAAACTTCTAAACGAAAAGGTAATTTTACAACATAGCGCCCATCTTTATCTCTTTTCGTCGTATTGGTGTAAAATTCTTCACATGCTTGTTCTTCAGGCGTCAAGATCTTTTTCGTTGAAGTCCCATAGGCGCTTTAACATTTCGTTCTCTTCAATTTGAGTATGCATCGCGATAACAGTGTTATGGGAATTCTGCGACCTTTTGGTTCTACTAACATGGCCTGACACAATCCAACCTAAATACGTATCTTGTGCGACCGGAGAGCCCGCGGGGCTCTTGATTAGACCCACCTTTAAAATACGGCAATATGTTTCTGCTCCTAATAAAATGTCAATTTTATTGGGTAAATTAAACTTTGGGTCGGCTAGACATATACTGTGAATTTCTGGCCAATTCTCAAGTTCAAAGTTTGTATCTGGCATAACTGAGGTCAGTGAGCTTAAAACATGCGCAGTTACCTTTATGGTGAAAGAGGGATCATGCAACGATTGTATATTGATATTAACCACATGTCTAGAGACAATATCGCCACGACCGCCTCCTATACCAGCAATAGTAGTCTTCGATACTACTTTCTTCAAACGAAGCAATTGCGCCGCTGCCTCGGTTATAAAGGATGCTTGTGAGCCTTGATCTAATAAGGCTCTCAAAATTTGAGAAGACCCATTTTGTGATTCGGCTTTTATTAAAGCCGTGGCTAACAAAACTTGACCCTGTGCTTGTCCATTCACAAAATGAGTTGCTATATTTGCACTGATATCATGTACTGACTCTGAAGTACGTTCATTGGAGATTGTAGACTCCATTGGCGTGGTAACCCCACTATCTACCCTAGGGTTCTTAGGATGTAACAACGTATGGTGTTTGCGCTGACATATACGGCATTTAGAAAGAACACGGCAATATTTAGAAGTATGATGACTGCCCAAACAATTGAAACAGACACCCAAAGATTGGGAAATGGTACGGCGCTCGTCATTATCTAATTGACAAAACTTCTTACAATTGGCGAGCTTGTGATTCTCGGAACAATGCGGACATGAAACCTTAATTGCGCCGTGCATTACTTTAGCCTGGGGTGTAGAATTCACATTTACTTTTGGTTTAGCTTTAGGTTCAACGAATTCTAGTGCTCGAAAACGCGTTTCTAAAAATTCGCGGAATTGTTTAAAGGAGGGTAGATCGTCGGTGGATTGACTAACATGCAGTTCCCACTGCTTCCTAGATTCTACGTCCAACTTCAAACTTACGACATATATGACAATAACATCCCACGAACTAACATCAATCCCAATATTGGTAAGTTCATGTAAACAATCACTTGTAACATCTAGCAAATCTTTAAGAGCATGCGAAGATTCAATTGCAATATTACGTTGGCTAAATAGCCTTTTTAATATACACGTGGATATAAACTTTTTATTATTATATCGGTGTTCTAACATTTCCCAACATTTTGTATAATTACTGTCGGTAATTGGAACATGTCTTATAAGCTGCTCTGCTTCACCTGACAACTGGGTTTTTAAATAGTGGAGACGTTGTACGTCATCAATTCTTTTATTATTGTGGACTAATGATACGAATAAATCCCGAAACGATGACCACTCTGTATATTTGCCACTAAAAGTGGGTAAAATTATTTTTGGCAATCTTACCATACTGTCAGGTGAACCATTGCAACCTTCTTTACTGGAACTATTAGTTTTTAATTGAGACAGAGCATTTTTTAATTCGACTTTATAATTTAAATATGATTCATAAACTTTTTCATAAATATCCTCCTGAAAATATTCATACAGTTCTTCACCATCACACTCGCCGACTACTCCTTCATATTTCAAAGTAAAATTCTTAAACTGGCTCTCCAACGTATCCAACCGTGCATCCACGTAGTTGTAGTTTATCCGATCCTTGGGAGACTTTTTGAAGTTTATTAAGCCCTTCTCAATCTGTCCTTTGACATCCTTTAACTTTCTAAATTCTTTCTCCATGTTTTATTAGGTCAAGACTCAAGAGTAAGAAATATTCTAAGTCTTTTCAAGAGTAAATTTTTCTATGTGCCAACAAGACTAAAAATTCTAAGTGTTTTACACTTGTATATCGCACTTAAATCGGGCATAGGTTCCCCGTTCCGTCGTTTTTCTTGAAACTATTCTAAGTCCCTGACCGCAAGAATTTACTAAGTCCAATCGTCCATGCATTAACTAAGTTCCGTAAACTTGCACTATTTAATAACACTTTAATGTACTCACAGTTATCGTCCACGGTATATACGTCACTTATCACCTAATTCAGTTGAGTCCAGTTCCAAATTGCCAATGTTCCAATTGCCAAGTGCCAACGCCGTCCTCAGTACAATATTCCGCAATCTGTGATTTCGTACTACTAGCGCCACCTTGTATCCAGTAGTGTAACAATCTTTGACTTGTGTTCTTCCAAAAACGCCATCCGGCTCGCAGGACCATGTACAATATCGGTACAAAGTTTCGAGAACCCAGTGATACTCAATAAAATGCAGTACCTCAGAGCGAGACAAATTTATTGCAAATTTACACGAGGTATTTATAGGTGGCCGTGTAACGAAACCATATCGCGATCTAACTCGATCCTAACGCCATCTATCGAGGTAAGAGGTAAACTTTTACTTTAATATTTATTCAGTTTGTGGAATAGCGTTAGGATCGATTACATACTGAACACAGAGCTTGTACTATGGGTACTAGACAATGGATAAACATACTTATATACTTTTTTTTTGTAAATACATACATATTATACATAGAAACACCCAGACCAAGACAAACATCCATGTTCATGCACACAAATGTTTGACTTGTGCGGGAATCGAACCCGCGACCTCAGGCGTGGCAGTCGGTTACACTAACCACTACGCCATCGAGGCCGACAAAATAAAAATAAAGGGTTAATTTCTATAGTTTTAACATATGAGTCAATGTTACCTGTATTTGTACCGGACGGGCGAACTCGGGGCTGAGGTTACTATGGCGATGGTTACGATAACAGCCGTCAAGTCGCTGACGTTTTATACACGGTGTGTGGACTGTACTATAGCGGTTAGGTACTGGTCTCGGGAGTGGAGGCGCTGAAAGGCGTGTCATACGATGTGCGGGTCGGGGCTTCGATAAATAATACACATGCTTCACTGTTCAGTTATCTTGAGGTTTCTGGCTGGCTCCATTCGGTTCTTGAGGCTTGAAGATGAGGTTTCTTGAGCACCTAATATCGACCGATACTGTGTCGTTTAGGTACCTCAGATCTTTACAGTAACGAGAGCCGGCCAGAAACCACTGTTCAACAAGTTTTATTTTAATTATAAAAATTACACATTTCTGCTTATAACTATGGAACTATGCTAGCTAGCGCGTTGGTACAACCAGTGCCGCGTAGGGCACGAAAAGACCTAGCTAGTGCTATTATGTTCATCTTTCAGAAGTTAGGTCTAGGTATAGAACTTAGGTTTTATGCTAAAAATCTAACTTGCGGTTATATCTATAAAGAGAAAAAGTTTAATAACTTTATAACTATGATATATAGGAATATAATTCCTTCAACATCCTATAGCGCCTTTCTTAGCGCACAAATAAAACACAACAGGTGAAACCTTTTTATTAAAACCTTATGACCTAGGAACCCTAATATACCTTTATTTTTTTTGTTACCCAGGAACAATGCTTCGTGCACTGCCCGCCGGCTAGGGGACGGCACCGGTGGGGGAGTGTGGGACTACCAGCAAGAAGTGCTGGTATACCCACTAAAAATCCTGGGGTTTTCCCTCTCTCATCCAATAGGGGGGGCCAGTTGAGAGCTCTTGAAGGATTCATCCATAGCAGGCCCCCCCATGTGGGTGCGGGCCGGGTCTATCGGACCCGACCACCTCTCGTCCCCAGGAGAAAGCCTCACTGCTCTCCCCTTTCGACGTAAGAAGGCGCGCGGGAACACCGCGCGCGCCCTCTCGGAGTTCCTAATTTACGGGTGGCAGGGTCCCCTGACGCCTTGCCACCCGGAACCCTTAGGTGGGGGGCAGGAGAGCGACAAAAGCGCGTCTCCTGCGCCCTGTCCTCCGGCGGCGGACTTCCGGGGCGTAAGGAACTTCCTCACGCCCCCATTCCGCCGCCTGGATGACAGTCTCGCAGAAGGACCTCATTGCGCCCCAGCACCTGTCGTCGCAGACCATCCTGGATACGACGGTCGGCAACGAGAGGTCGGGGCCAATCACGGTGACCAGGGCGCAGCGCTCCACGGCCCACGCCGTACACTCCTCCAGCGTGTGCTGCACCGTGTCCTGGTCACACTCCTCACAATGGTTGCACCTGGTTGTCGGCTCCCTACCGGCTATCTTGCAGAGGTACTCTCCGAAACAGCCGTGTCCGGAGAGCACTTGAGCGAGCCGGTAGGTAAGCGGTCCACGCCGTCTGTCTGTCCACCGTCTTAGTACCGGACGGACAGCCTCGGCGGTCCTCACATCCTCACTCCAAATCCCAAAGCGGCGATGCCGCCAAAACGCACGCCGCCTCAAAGGAGACGGTGCGGTACGCCCGCGACACCCTGATCGCCATCGCCCTTTGAGGCCTCCTAAGGAGGGCGACGTTTTGGCGATCGAGGGCGTCAGCCCAAATGGGCGCTCCGTAGAGCGCCATCGACAGCACCACCCCCAAATAGAGGCGGCGGCAGGCGACACTCGGACCCCCGATATTCGGCAGCAAAGAGCTAAGCGCTCCTGCCGCCGACATCAGCTGGGGGGCCAGACGGCTAAAATGGACGCGAAAGTTCCAGCGGCCGTCGAGGTGGAGCCCCAAGTATTTCATACTCGGCTCCACCCCGATGCGGACCCCTCCAACGATGATGTGGGCATCTGGTGGCGGCGCCCGCCGAGGCCCATGAAATAATAGGGCCTCGGACTTTTCCAGCGCCACCTCCAGTCCCAACATCCTAATCCTGCCGACAACCAGGGCAACTCCAGCCGTGGCAAGACGGGCAGCTGCCCCGTAATCCTCTCCCCGGGCCGTCACCAGCGTGTCGTCGGCGTAACAAGTTACGCCGACTCCTAGGGGCAGGGCGCTCCGCAGCACCCAGTCGTAGCCGATGTTCCACAGGATCGGACCCAGAACCGATCCCTGTGGAACACCGCACGACACCTCCCTCCGGAACGTCTCTCCGTTCCGCCCCACACAAAACACACTCCTCTGGTGCAGGTAGTCCCCGACTATTCGGCGCAGATAGGGAGGCACCGCATGAAATCGGAGCGCCTCCCTGATAGTCGCCCACGGCAGGGTGTTGAACGCGTTGGCGATGTCTAAGGACACCGCCAACACCACCCCGTGCGAGGCGACCGCCTCTTCCGAGAGGGCCTTGACGCGACTAATCGCGTCAATCGTCGATCGGCCCTCCCGGAAACCGAACTGAAGTTCGGACAAGTCGGGGCCCACCCGCACCAGGTGCCTGGAGAACCCTAATATACCTAACTTGAGGTAAAATGTACATTTTATCAGTAATGTTTACATATTCACAAAATATTTCTATAAACTATAGGAGAAACATAATATTACGTTATTTACACTGTTTAACTATATTAATTAGGTCCATATGTAACCTAATTCGACACTGTTTCCGAACTATAAACTTTATTGATACAGTATACTTAAATAACACGTATGGAATTTATAATCATAATATGAATCTTAAGTTACTGTTGACGTTGTCGCGAACAGTATTTATCAACGCTTGTGATGGTGATAATTAGTTCAATCAAATATATCAAGTTAGGGAGGGATTTGTATAATTAATGTAGATATAATACCTATGCAATAAAGTGAAAATCGGTAAAATGTTGGTGGTTGGATATCGATACTTCACCGGCGAGACTAGGTACTATATACTTATAAATGAAACAGATACAAGATAACTGACTGTATAATATAAACGTTCAAAAGCGTGGAGCGTATTTGACCCTGCAGAAAATAACGGCATCTTTTGTTGTGTGTATGCAAAGAAAAAAAAAATTCTGTTAGATATTGTAACTGGAAAGGCTATATAGTTAATATAACCGAACATGTATCCAATATCTTCCGGTTAGTGGAACTAGTGACCATTGTAAAACTAGTAATTTTTACCGAATCTATTTTAAATTAAGCCGCGCGGGACAAATTTTATTTAAAAAATTAATCGAGTTCTTGCTAACCTCAGCTTGAGTTCGCGTTGGCAGTGCAGTAAGTATGGATAGATCAATCGTAAATCTAATCCTTTAGGCTCACACCGACCACGCTCATATTAGACTTACGCTACTCATTTGTATGTTTACTTTACTGTGAGGATTTGTACGACGCAATCGTCATCTAACATTGGATCATACACATTTCTGAATCGAAGTATTCTGTGTCTGCATTCCAATGTTTATGACGATATGTTAGGAGTACCTGTATCTTTCAAACTTTATAAATACATTTTATCGTAGAGTTCAATTACGCAAATTACAATATTGTCATTTTTCCCTGAGTAGGTAGGCATGTAGAAAGAACGGACGAGAAAAGACTGACTAAGAAAGTTTATAAGGCTAGTATGAATGGAACAATCGTAAGAGGCAGACCTAGGCGAACGTTTCTTGACCAGATAGGAGACGTTTTGGACAAAGGCCAGGTTAAGAGCACCTTAAAATGGCGAGCGTGTATGAGGAATGTGATGAAAGTAAATGAAGCCAGGGAAGTGTGTCAGGATCATAGCAAATGGAAATCCGTAGTCTCTGCCTAACCCTCTAGAAAACAGGCGTGAATCTATGTATGTATGTAGGCAGAGGTGTATACACTATACAATACAGCTACATTTCAACAGATTTAGATACCTTATAATAGGGCGCCAATTCAAGGCTACGTACTGTTACTGACAATTTTTTTTTACAGAAACCCCATAGCACTTTGCACGATTTCGGAACCGAATCCGAGACGTCGTGTACAGCAGTCACAACCACTGTGCCGCCGATCCAGTCCTAGGTTACTGAGGCAATCCAGGGCCAACGAGGCGGTCTAAATAATCTATACTAATATTATAAAGCTGAAGAGTTTGTTTGTTTGTTTGTTTAGTTGAACGCGCTAATCTCAGGAACTACAGGTACGAATTGAAAAATTCTTTCAGTGTTGTATAGCTCATTCATTCATCATGAGATTCTGAAAGCCGGTGGCAAAACCGCTATGGCAGTTCTACAGAGGCTTTTTAAATTCCGTCATACTCGAGGGTAAAACGCCACACGCATGGCACAGAAGTTTGGTGGCGCTTTTCTTAAGAAGGGCGATAAAGCCCTGTTAAAGAACTATAGACCCATCTCACTTCTGAGTCACGTCTACAAGCTGTTTTTAAGGGTCATCACGAATCGTCTAGAGAGCAGGCTAGACGACGTCCAGCCTCCCGAACAAGCCGGTTTCCGTAAAGGCTACAGTACCATAGACCACATACATACGCTGCGGCAGGTTATCCAAAAATCTGAAGAATATAACCAGCCCTTGTGCGTGGCGTTTGTGGACTATGAGAAAGCCTTTGATTCGATTGAAACCTGGGCAGTGCTGCAGTCTCTCCAAAGGTGCCAGATTGACTACCGGTATGTCGAAGTGCTGAAGTGTTTGTATGAAAACGCCACCATGCTAGTCCATCTCCAAGACCAGAGCTCGAAACCAATAAAATACAGCAAGGGGTGAGACAGAGAGATGTTATATCTCCGAAACTGTTCACCGCCGCGTTGGAAGATGTTTTCAAGCTTTTGGATTGGAAAGGACTCGGCATCAACATCAACGGCGAGTACATCACTCATCTTCGATTTGCCGACGATATCGTGTCATGGCTGAGACCATGGAAGACCTCGGCATAAAGCTCGATGACCTCTGTAGAGTTTCCCGACAAGTAGGTCTTAAAATGAACACGGACAAGACGAAAATCATGTCCAACGTCCATGTCACACCTACTCCTGTTAAGGTTGGGAACTCTACTCTCGAAGTTGTCGACAAGTATACCTGGGAACAACGATCCAGTTAGGTAGGTCCAACTTCGAGAAAGAGGTCAATCGTCGAATCCAACTCTGCTGGGCAGCGTTCGGGAAGCTACGACATATCTTCTCGTCCAATATACCACAGTGTCTCAAGACGAAAGTCTTCGACCAGTGTGTGTTGCCAGTGTTGACTTACGGCTCAGAGACGTGGTCACTCACTATGGGCCTTATCAGAAGGCTCAAGGTCACGCGAAGGGCGATGGAGAGAGCTATGCTCGGGGTTTCCCTGCGGGATCGAATCAGAAATGAGGAGATCCGCAGGAAAACCAAAGATGCCGACATTGCTCTCCGGATAGCCAAGATGAAGTGGCAATGGGCAGGGCACATAGCACGCAGAACCGATGGCCGTTGGGGCGGCAAGGTTCTACAGTGACGGCCACGTATCAGAACACGCAGCAGGGGTAGGCCCTCCACAAGGTGGACCGACGACCTGGTAAGGGTCGCGGGAAACGGTTGGATGCGGGTGGCCCAAGACCGATCTGTGTGTAAAACCTTGGGGGAGGCCTATGTCCAACAGTGGACGTCTTTCGGCTGAGATGATGACTGTTATATGTTAAAAATATGCTATTTTACAAATGTTTTACTTCTCTTGTCTATTTTGTTAAATAAGTAAAATACCTACAGGTAAAAGTAAAAACAAATATGTGTTTAAAACACACATTCACATGCATTTTATAAACTCTACATTATTACGTCAGAATATTAACTTACATTAAAATTTGTAAAAACAATATTCGGCTCCATTCATTCTTTATTCTATTGGCGAACTCTGCTCGTAAAATTTTATTACTTTTTTTAGATAGCCTTGTATATTCAACTTAAAGTTAAGGCGGTAAGGTTAAATTTGCATTAATGAAGGTATGATAGTATATAATATAACTACTTATAAGTAACTGTGGACAGTTTTAAGTGTAAGTTTTATATGGGATTGTTCATCTAGGATTTTTATATATCAATGATTTCATATAAACGATGACATTAAACACAAACCTATTAGATGTCTACGTCGAAAGAAGGTCGTCCAAGATAATGATAAAGAAGAAATACCTAGGGGCCCACCCGGTTGCATAGCCAGCGGTCTTACAGGAATTTTCTCACGATATGTATACCATCAGACAAATGGTTTTTGCAGAATCGTTAGCATGCGAGTTATAAGCAGCTATATCAATCGCTTACCAATACTTTAGTGATATACAGAAGTACGAAAGCAATTTAAACATCAAGACAACCATTGTGGCGTCCGTACTTACGTATAAAATATACACTAGTTGTCCTCTGCGGCATCACCCAGGTTTGTGGTTACTGCTCCACTACCCCACGGTAGTCGTCGGTACCCCTCGTCGCGTGATTTTATGTAGCATATCTTACTTATGGATAAAGTATTTTCTAAAGGTGGAAGAATTATTAAAATCGGATCCGTAGTGCCAGAGTTTATCGATAGCAAACAAATGTTTCCTCTTTATAATAATAACTTTTAGTATTGACAATACTCTCTCGGTTGAAAGGTTCTAGTACCTCGGCAATATACTATTTATTTTATAATATCTGTATTAACATTTCTCATCAAATTATTATATATTCTATTCACGTGAAAAGTGTCACATTGTGTAAAAACAAGTCAGAATTTTGTTACTAAGATAATGTGAAGGATTCAAAGTTATAAAAGATGCCGGAGCCGTTCTTAACGTGTAAAAGATATTACCATATTTAATCAGCCGTGTGTGTATCATTCATGTGTATTATGAAACAGTTCTAAGATCATCGTGACTAACACATTCCTCGTATATGTTATTTTTTTTCTTTTTTTCGCAGGGTAATGCCTTTACGCACACCCACTCCTGTCGACACGGCCGGAAAACCGCGCCGGCAACAGTGGGTAGTGTCGGACTCGCCGGATGCCACGGAATACCGACTAAACCTAACTGCGGCGCTCTTCCCATCTATCATGGAGCGCCGGAGGATCTCCGTTCCGAACTCTCTCTGGCACTCAGACGTTAGCCTGGCAGGGCTACGACCTTGAACACAACCATCTAAGGCGGGGAGAGGAGATGAGCGTAACGGCGTCGCCTCCTCCCTGGCCTTGCTCGGCGGAGCGGGTCCGCACTGGCGTCGGCCTCCCGTTCCCGCTCCGCAGCCTCCTTCAGGAGCATTACTGCCTCGCTGAATTCGGCAACAGCTTGCCAGCACCTGTCGCTGGCCAGCATGGTGCACACTGTTCGTCCCAGCGATAGGTCCCCGCCGATGACGGCGGTCAGGTCGCTCCGTTGTGTCTGCCAGGCAGCGCAACTCTCCACTGTATGGCGCGCCGTATCAACGGGCGCGCCGCACGACTTACAGGAGGGTGAGGTCTCCCTCCTGGCGATCTGGTGCAGGTACTTACCGAAGCAGCCATGTCCGGTAAGCACCTGCGTCAGTCTAAACGATAGCACTCCGTGCCGACGATTCAGCCACTCCTCCAGTTGCGGCCGGATAGCCTCCACTATTTCAACTCCGGCGGTGGGAGTCCTCAGTTCACTCCTCCACCGCCGGATGAGGGCACTTTGAGCCTCAGCCCGCATCTCTCCCACGACCGGTTCCTCGCCCCGAGATCGCGCCACCGGTGCGGTGACGGTAGACTTCTGCAAGAACTTCCGCCTCCAGTTCCCAAGGCGGGTCGCTCGCTAGGACCGTAGCAGCCGTCCACGACACTGTACGATACCCCCTGATGGCTCTCACCGCGATGACCCGCTGTGCTCTCCTCAGCAGGGCCTTATTACGCGCGGTGAGGGCGTCGGCCCAGATTGTGGCGCCGTACCGCTGTACAACCTCCGGCAAGACGACCCTGGTCCTCCAGTGTTGGGCAGAAGTCTACCCAGCGCTGCAGCTACATTTACAAGCTTCGGGGCGAGTTGGGCGAAATGAGGCCCAAAGCACCATTTACCATCTAGGTGCAGGCCCAAGTATTTCATTTGGGCCCGCACTGGCACGTCCCCACCAAAAATCTTTACTTTCGCCCCTCGGGGGGCACCGCGACGCGGGCCGTGAAATAGGAGGGCCTCCGTTTTGCTTACAGATACCCTCAGGCCCAATTTTTAAAAGAATACTTGAATCTGGGACTTGAACTTGCTATGACAGGATCGACGCCCGATGTAGTCTAGCGCTCTGCTATCTATGTCGACATTCCTCGTATATCTAAAGCAAGCCACGTAGTATTTGAAATTAATCAGGGTACTTCGGTCGGGGCTCACTTACCCTCGACACATATCACATAACTCTATTATATAATAGAGTTATGTGATATGTTACAATTTATTCAAATGAACCTTTACTACTTTTCCTTTGAGTTGTAAACTCTTAAGCACGTGAAGCGACGATTTGGCCCTCTAAACCACTGCGCTATGTGCATCTATGTAGAAAAACGTAATCAGCAACTAAGTCTAATCACTTGTCGTTTATGAAAAATGTGATGGAAGTGAATATTCCAAAAGTGATACCAGGATTGTAGCAGATAAAATGTATGCTCTCTGTCTACCCTTCCGGGAAATAGGTGTAAGTCTTTATATTTGTCCTGATAATCGAAGTTCTGAATGTCTAAACCACCATCTACTATTCAACAATTTCTGGTAACATCAATTTTCCGTTCGCGCAGCTATCGACAATATCTATAATTTTGCGTCATGCCTCTGGCTAGCGTTCTTGCCTATTGCCACCGTTTTCATCGTGATGGAAAATTCTTCACAAAGAAAATCCTATCAATTGCATGTCTATCGAAACGTGATTGTCTGTGTTTGTATTTTCCTGGTGGGATTTTATATTATTGAACACTTCGATTGCTTGGAACTCATAGGCCATTAGTGTTTGTTCAAAGGGTTATTGTTTTTGTTGATAATAACATATTAATAACTGTTGAATAAACTCATTCACATATTTGACGTTGTTTATGTACGATGTAATGCGATTTCTTAAAGTATGATGGATGTCTAATTAATTATTGACACTGATGAACTAAATGAACGCTTTGTATGTTTCTATACATTAGAAAATTTTAAGTGAGATTTTGTAAAGATGTACTTCGCTTTGCTAAGCGAACCGAGGTCTTTAAGCGATAGCTTGAACTAATCATATATGAGACTACAAAGCTGAATTTCACATAAGATATTAATAACAAGATTTCCAAAGTTTTGAGAGACGTGAATGGCTTATTGTAGAGCTAAACCAAACGTGCTTTTCGTAGAGGTAAATGCACAAAGGTTGCGTCTTAACCGAGTTAATTATAATTAACTTTAGTCTTCCCCGCTCGAAGAACTTTTAGTAAGAGTCATTTCGAATTTAGGCGAAGGTTGTTTCACTATGAACTAAGAGATGGCGTCACGGCTTCTGTAACACACGTCCCCGATATTGTCATCAGCATAACAATGAGTAGGTACTGTTAACAAAAAACATATCATTGGTATGCAGAAACAGTTTCACTTTTCTATGATAATATGCCATAATAATATTTTTTTACTGACAATAAATGTGGTCGCCGTTTATTCTATTTCCTTTTGTAGATTCGGTTGATACACTTATTTCTGTGACGACGCCGTGACTAGTTACATATGTTTGTGTTGCAAACAACATCAAAAGTTTAGTCTCACTTGTTCCACTAACAAGGTCCATGATACTATTACGAAAAAAATCGCACTCGTTTCATGGAACATTATAACGACGAATGTTGTGAGAATGATTCTAATAGGTATATTTTTTTAATATAACTTGAATTTTATGTTGCATATCTACTTAATATTCTCTCTTGTTAGCCCCACTCGATTTGCAATTCGGAAGATTTAGCATGGGAGATAAAATAATAGCTAGGTCAAATACCTAGTATACAGTAGTACATGACTATAATATGTAGATACATACGTAATTATGGTCTGTGTCTGATTATAGAACAATTATATATTTTATAAAATATAGATATACAAATTCGGTAGAGAAAATATACACTAATAAACAAATTAGGAAAGATTTCCGGTTTCTGAATTAAGAATTACAAGTAGAGAACTCCTCAAATTCTACTTAAGTATTACTTAAATATTCTTAAGTAGGTATTTGAACATCATATACCTACTTAAGTAAATGGCCTGTTGATAGCCTGGTCTCTCTTAATGGTCTTTGTAAAAAGACCCACTGTGGCGTTATTAAGTACGGACGTGCTACTTGTTTTCTCTGTGTAATTAATTCAAAACACTGTGCAAAAAGTGTATAAACATTAAAAATTAAGTTATAAAACTAAACTTAAGTGTTTGAGTGATACATTTGTGCAAAAATAACAGTAAAAAACAATTTAAATACAACAAACAAAGACAATAAACAATGAAACGGTCACTAAAAGTTTAAAACTGTTGCTTAAAGTGAACTTTGGACCCATTAGTGCGAACAGAAGAATTATATTGAACACCGAGTACCTACTTACAGTAATTGGCACGGCGTCGATATTGCTCGCTAATTTTGCACTACAATTTGTCGACATAGATAGCAGAGCGCTAGACTACATCGGGCGTCGATCCTGTCATAGCAAGTTCAAGTCCCAGATGCAAGTATTCTTTTTGCACTTTTGGGTTTTTGCTGGAGTATCTCTGAGATATTATTGAAGAAGTTCTACTCTTTCCTGAATTTTTAAATATATATAATTTTATTTTTTCCTTTTTCCTATTATTTGCACATAAATAAAAATAACAATGGCTAGTGATACTATTCGATGGGGCTGCTGTAACAATCATGATGATATGAATGAAAAATTCATAAATGTACTACATGTGGCAAATCATATCACTACGCCTGTTTGTCTCTGAAGGATTCTCCGAATAAATTTGGCAGTCACAAGACTTGGAAATGCCCTGTTTGTTTGAACTGTGGTCATAAAATAGCTCGAAATGACTCAACACCTATTCGCAACATTACCATAACTAGGGGCAGCAAAAAACATGCAGTAGATGCTTCACCACCTCCATCTCAGACTTTATGCAATAGAATAGAAATCCAAACCATGATCCAGGAAATAATAAAATCAGAGTTTCATGAAATGTTAAGAGAATTTAACAAAAACATGGTTACTACAATCAATAAAAAATTAGAGTCCCTTAAGAAAGAAGTGAGGGATATTGTGGAATCTATGTCCTTTATAAACGACAAATTTGAGGACATAGAGAAACAACAACGCATTTCTAGCGAAATGGTACGAAAACTGCAGTCAGAAAATATCGAACTTAAAGCCACTGTTGGAGACCTTCTCATGCGAATTAACAACGTGGAACAGCAAACTCGGTCTAATAATTTGGAACTCCAATGTATGCCTGAAAATAAAAACGAAAATTTGTACACAATCGTCACTCAACTTAGACGTACAGTAAGCTGTACAAGAAACCGATATTTTACACTGTACATGAATTGCTAAGGTAAACTCTTCCAGCATGCGTCCCCGATCCATAATAATCCAACTAACGTCACCTAGACTACGAGATCAACTCCTGACCTCAGTTATAAAATATAACCGAGATAATACCCAGAATAAACTAAACTGTGGACACCTGGGCTTTGGAGGATGCCGTTCACCAGTCTATGTTGTTGAACACCTGTCACCAGCGAATAAATCCCTTCATGCTGCGACTAGATAAAAACGAAAGAAAAAAATTATAAATATTTATGGGTGAGAAATGGACGAGTATTTGTGAGAAAAACAGATGGCGCAGCATACATACTAATTAAGAACATGGACTGTCTCAGTAAAATGGTATAATGTTCACCTCACTATTAGTTATTCTTAATGCATGCTTATTAACTATATTAATAATAAAATTCAAGAATTTAAAGATTTACTACCAAAATTGTAGAGGTCTACGAACCAAAACTAATACGTTTTATAACAATCTGTGCTGCATGGATTATGATGTTGTTGTTTTGTCAGAGACCTGGTTAAATAATAATATACTGAGCAGCGAGCTATTCGATAGTAGATACGTGGTCTATAGAAGGGACAGAGAGACATCAAATTTTCAGCACAATAAAGACGGTGGTGGAGTGCTGATAGCCGTGTCAAAAGATATTAACTCCGTGCGTGTTGACCGATGGCAAAGTGAGTGTGAGGATCTTTGGGTCATAATTGATATTCCTACCACTCATTATCTTGTCAGATGGCTCTCTGTGCAGTATATTTACCACCTCCTGTCTGTCTTTCAAGACTTGAACACTTTAACACTGTAATTGCGTTTTCGAAACGACTGACATGCCTATAAGTATCGTTGGTGATTTTAACTTAAGTAAGATAAACTGGCATGCAGGAGCCATTAACAGTTCATTGCCTGGTACTTGTGAGAACCTGTTAGAGTTCATAAGCATTAATAGCTTACCCAGCACAATACTGTAGTTAACGACTCCGGGCGTATTCTGGATCTCGTTTTATCCACAATACCATCTTGCTTTGTGACGGAATCTTGCAGCTCTTTGACCGTCCTCGACAAATTACATCCTCCGCTTGACATATGTATCACCTTGATAAAAGACCATAAACTCCCTTATAATAATTTAAATACAAGACCAAACTTCTATAAAGCTAGTTATGAAGAAATAAATAAATACATTAAACAACAAAACTGGAACCAGCTTTTCGGGGATAAGAATAATGTCAACGACATGTTGAAGATTTTTTATGATGTTCTCACCACAGCGATAAACAAATATGTCCCAAAACGTAAGATAGCGAACGGTCGATACCCCCCCTGGTTCAACAAATCTTTGCTCAGATCAATAAAAGAAAAAAATAGACTCAGGTTACGTTTCAACAAATACAAAAATCCAATGGATAATATCGAACTAAAATTGCTTACCAAAAGGTGTCAAATAATGACAAAAGAGTTATTCATTACTTACATGAAAGACATTGAAATAGGAATCACAGAAAACCCGAAATTGTTTTGGACTCATGTAAAAACCAAACGCGGTGGCCAAAGTACTTACACCTTGACCATCACTGACGGACAGACGATTACATCAAACCCTTCAACCATATGTGGTCTTTTTGCCAACTACTTTTCGTCTGTTTATAGAGATGATGGTGATATAGATGGCATACCTGATGCTACTTCCTTAAACATATTGAATGGTAGTAGTAGTCAATGCTTGACATATCCCGTATTTGAACATGAATCCTTAATTAGAAAGTTAAAAAATTAGGATATTAATAAGGGAGCTGGTCCCGATGGTATACCGCCATATTTTATTTCAGCGTGTGCGTCAGCGCTAATTGTGCCTTTATTAGATATTTATAATGTATCATAAGCTTCAGGGACATTTCCATTAGAATGGAAAAAAGCCAAAGTAGTTCCTGTTTATAAATCGGATAAGAAAGATGTCATCTGCAACTATAGACATTGGTCTATAGTAATTGAACCGAATTGATATTGATCAATTCTGTCAACCTTTGCTAAGATCTTTGAGTCTTTGATATGTCCGCACATCCAACGCCACTTTAAAATGTATGTTAATGACCATCAACACGGCTTTGTTGCGTCAAGATTCACATCTACAAATCTAATAACATTCACCGAGTCTGTAATCCAAACCTTAGATGCCAATAAGCAATATGACGTAATATACACGGATTTTTCAAAGGCGTTTGATAGAATTTCCCACAATATACTAATTTTCAAGCTCTCAGCATATGGTATCATAGGGCTTCTGTTAAATTGGTTCAAGTCCTATCTAACTGCACGTGAATTTTATGTTGTTGTGAACGGTTTTAGATCCACAAATTGTAGAATCACGTCCGGCGCCCCACAGGGATCGGACCTAGCCCCAATATTGTTTAATATTTACATCAATGACCTCCCTGACTATTGCTTCCGTCACTCTGAATGTTACTTATACGCAGAAGATTTGAAATTTGCCAGGAAAATTGAGTTCATACATGATATTGAGCTATTACAAGATGACTTAAGTAGGGTGATTGAATGGTCTATAAATAATAAAATGGAGATTAACTCAAAAAAATGCAGCCATGTAACTTTTTCAAGAAAAGCGCAATCTATACACACCCAATATTACATAGCTAATAAAAAAATAGAAGAAAAACAAACTATTCGTGATTTGGGTGTTATGTTTGATAATAAAGTAACCTTTGTACCACATATAGAAAATATTATCAAACGGGCTTCGAAAATGTTGGGCTTTATTTTACGAAATACTGGGGAATTCCACAAAAGTAGCACAAAAGTAATGTTATACTACAGTCTCGTACGCAGCATTCTGGCATATTGCAGTGTAGTATGGAGACCTCACTACGCAACGCATACATTACGTTTAGAGCGAGTGCAGAAACGTTTCTTATGGCACCTTGCATTTAGGGCACATAAAGCCAAACAACTGCCCTACTGCAATGCACGTCTGCGATATTTCAGAATGCAATCTCTATCAATGCGTAGAAAAATAAGTGATGGTATGCTTGCATGCAAACTGTTAAAAAATAAAATAGACTGTTCTAAGTTGCTTAGCTTCTTTAGATTTCGTGCACCAGCAAGGTATCCAAGACATAGCATAACACCTCTATGTCCACCCCTATGGATAACAGTGCTCGGGGCAAACTCACCTATATGCAGAATGTGCAAAACTCTGAACGAATATAGTGATGTAGTCGACATTCACCATGACAGTTTAAGCAAAATATGTATGTAGAAGTTTTATTGTTAATTTCAAGTAGGTAAATTTATTTATGTAAGTTGATAATGTAATTTGTTTTCATACTTCGACATGTTATTTTAATTAATCAAATATCTTCATGTTCATTATTATTATTGTTTTTTATTCTAATCAAATCCTATTTTATTTTATTTAGTTTTCATTTTTAAATTGTATTATTTATCAATATTTATAATGTAAGCGACATCAAATTATAACATTGTTTTCCTAAAATTGTAATCAAATTAATATTATATAATTAAATTAAGTAACCAGAGCCGTATCAAATGCATGTGGTGTTAACCTATAATTGATTTTTGCACTGAACTATGTTACCTTAGTCTGTAAGTTCTGATCGATGTATTGGTGTAAACAGTTGTTGGTTGACCTAATAAAGATAAATAAATAAATAGCGATTTAATAAAATACGATTCTATAAAGACATTTGAGAATTATCAGTTGAGATTTGATACTTTAGAATCAATCATTAAAATATAAATAAATATCAATCATTTTACTATTTATTATTTATTATAGTAAAAGAATACGTTAGAGTGACAGTTGTTATATTAAAAATAAATATACTTTATTTACCAAATTACTTTAATATTTTGCCTGTATGCTATTAGAAAATAAACCGAAGAGAATCTCCAGTCAGCATTTTGGCTCTTAGATTAATTTAATTTTTGCACTCTATACGCTGAAATTTATTCACTTAGTTACATATTATTATAGTATTTATTAAAGTATTATTAAATGAAATACGATTAAAGTCAAAATGAGCATAACAAGAATGATATAAAACTAGAGTTGCAGCGGCACACCGGCGCGGCGGCCAGACACAATCGATTTTAATGATATCTGGTATTCTAAGACTTGACAAGTAAAACAACATGTTTATCAATATAACTAACTCAAACATTTAGAGGCCATTCGGAATATGCGACGGAGACTAACAAAGCACGTTTGTGAAACTCGTCAAGACAAAATTAATAGACTTAAGCCCGAAACAATACTTCATTTACAAGTAACCTTTCAAGAGCCTGGCACTTCTTGTTACGGTTTTACAAGTACCCCTCACCGGGGTGATGAATAGGGCTCGTCAGGACAAATCTAATGATACAAACTATATACATAATGTATATTTAGTAAGTATGAGAGGGTTCCGTCACCAGCCTTAAAGCTTATAGTATTGATAAGAGAATTACATTATAAATCAATATGATATTATAATAAAAATAATTGATGTTCAGAGCTTATCACCTTTACGAAAATACATGTCAACTTTATAAAACCTATTACTCTATCTATACAAAATGTCGGTATAATAATTACATCTCAATTATCTTATTGATTATAGTGTAATCTCGTATTAGACTCATTTCATTATCGCAAAATATAGATTTGTGGGTGCGGGCTTAGGGAAATTTTGGTGACATATTTTAGTGACCTTTGCCGCACTCTAGCCGACATTACCACCACAGTTATTTTATAGCTTATATGTTTCGTTAGACTGCGGTGTTGGTGACAGATTTTTTATTGGAACTAACTAACTTCAACACTATTTCTCCATCATTGTAACACCTGCATAGTCAGGTTTAGCACTGGTGACCATAAAAAAAGAACCAAGATACAGCTTGATCATTAATTTTGATTACGTGCTCTGCATATTCTCTTAAAGTTGTTTGTAAGCTATAACCGGATGTCAAATAATTATATAACAACAAAAACTTTCGACGTAATAGTAGTATTATTTATTCATCGTACATAAAACGGAAATCGTGAATCACAAAACAGACACTTTAGATTAAATTGAGCAGGATTTATATAATTAATGACTTAGAAATCAAGCACACAACAGGAATTTTGTAGACTCTCACCAAATTATAAACAGATCGACTATCAACTATATAATAAATAATTTATTAGAGAAAGCCCTAAACATTCATTGCGTTATTCAAAAGCAATCATAACAGGATAATCCAGTAATACTGTAAGAAATAAATTGCACATATACACCACAAATGAACAAACGAACATATGTATGTTTATATTGTTACATCAACTTATACTTCAGTACAACTAAAATTTACTGACTATTTTAAACATAAATAATAAGGAAACAACATGTCAACATGTTTATCCTGGGTACCTTATTATAAAATCATTGGCTACCCTACACTTCTGGTTCTTATACAATTTGTTATTCTTTACATTAATTTCGTATAAATGTTTCCTAGAAAACTGAAATGCCTACTTGGCTTAATTTAAATATAAGAAACTTAGAAGCATTTGTAGGCAATTGATGATTACAATTGATAGGAAGATTGCACTTTTGACGAAAGTTTATCAAATGTACTTTTTTAGGTTCAGAGTAACCAATGATCTAAGATTACCCAGAATTAAACCGAACGCACACATTCAACTCAAATAATTTACAGCAAATACAACTTCACACAATAAATAACTATAATCTAAAACATTTTTACAATAATTTAATATAAACAATTGGTGAAAAGAGATTGCCCTTTATATGCTTTAAAAATTTGGTACTTAAGTGCCACAACACAATGTAAACTGCCTATACGTATAATTTTCTTTTTACATTTTCTCTCTAATGTGGTGTATTTAAATTTGGTTTATTGGTATCATACTAAACAATATGAAACAACAAGTATTCAGTTTGTTGCTTTACAGTGAATGAATAATCATGAAACAAAGCCTAAATAAATAGGTATAGAACCAGTGAGACCAGAAACATTGCTTTAACTGTATATATCTATAGACAAAGTATGTAGAACAAGTGGTTAAATCAGCCAAAGTATATGTAAATGAATGGCTCAATAAAGTAATAAAATAGGTGCGTCTAAACACAAATAAAAATAAAACTTTGACTGATATCACACATAATATATTATGCTACCAATGGCAGGTATCGAACACTGCGAGCAACTTGTGTTAGTTTGCTATTTGGTATTCCTTCATTCACTTACCATTTTAATTCTTTACGTATGCAGAACGAATATTTTTTTAGAAAATACACTCATGACCAAATAAGTTATATTTAGCGTAGCTTTTAATTTTAATTGATCACGCCTATAATCATAAAAGGCATCTAAATTCAATTATTAAAATAAGTTGTGTAATGCTCTATAGCGTCGCCATGGTAACCGTAATGTGCGTTTGCCACTTCCGAATCTCTGGCTTTGAATGAATTGTGATTTCTGAAGGCGTTGAACATTAAGAGGGTTAGTGCCAGCTTGCCCACTAAAAATGACTTGATGAGCATGAACTTGAGTATCCCTAAGACAAATGGCGTCAGAGCTGACTGGATGATGAAAGGCATCACGAACATGGGAAGAATTCTCTTCATGAGTTTTTTCGTTTTGGAACGTCCTGGAATTAAAAAAGATATATATGTTAATAAAGTAAAATTTAATAAGAAATACTGCGTTGTTCGATCAATGGCGTAAGTACGAGTGTTCCATAACTACCAAACAATAATAATGTTTATGTCTCAAAAAAAAAATGCGCATTATAACAGAAATATGCCTTATATATAATTATGTAGTATTATTAAAAACGCTGATATCTAAACTAGATATATATCTGTATCTTAGAGACCAGTGCTACCCGTGAGTCTTGTTACAATAACAAGCCATTATTTTAAAACTACAGAAGAAAACAATAATAATGGACCCTTTACTTAAAATTGCGTGCGCGTGCGTAATTGCGTGCGTGCGTGCGTGCTTTCGTGCGTGCGGGCGAGCTTGCGTGCGTGCGTGCGTGCGTGCGTGCGTGCGTGCTTGATTGCGGGCTTGCGTAAGTGCGTGCGTGCGTGCCTGGACGTCGAAATATGTATTGTCTTATGTACATACATATATACATATATCCTGTTATATATTATATCTGTGACCTAATTTTTAATTCAAAGCTCTATTTGGCAAATCAGGTAAGTTGATAAATATTGCAGGTATCACTAGCAAACATTAAATTCGAGACACAAAACAAGAGACGCTAAAGTGAATTCGACATGGCGTTATTGACATCGACAATATAATATTCTACCACATACACACAACACCATCTAGCCCAAACTAAGCAGAGCTTGTACTATGGGTTCTAGACAATGGATAAACATACATAAATACTTTTTTTTTTGTAAATACATACATAATATACATAGAAACACCCAGACCAAGACAAACATCCATGTTCATGCACACAAATGTTTGACTTGTGCTGGAATCGAACCCGCGACCTCGGGCGTGGCAGTCGGTTACACTAACCACTACGCCATCGAGGCCGACATACAAAATACAATACAATATGTAGCGGCAACAACAAATTCTAATATTTACACATTCACAAACCGCAGTATTCATGTTTACTATAGACTGAAATCCCAGAGCCAACAAACCTACGTCATAATATATACATACATATATATGTATGTATATTATATATATATACTAGCTGACCCGCGCAACTTCGTCTGCTTCCTATAAGAGAATTTTCTCCGTTTTTGCAACGTTTTCATTGCTGCTCCTATTGGTCGTAGCGTGATGTTATATAGCCTATAGCCTTCCTCGATAAATGGGCTATCCAACACAAAAATATTTTTTTAATGAAATTAAACTACTATATACGGATTTTACCGCGTTGTTTATTTTACACTTTATTACATAATTTGAAACTGTTACACTACTACTAGATACTATTAAACTATACAAATTTTTAAGCTTATTAAATTATTAAAACTATTATATCTATTTATATTTAAGTTTACCCTTTCCCCGACGTTTCGGTTGCTTTTCAGCAGCCATGGTCACGGGAGACTAAGATGGTAGTTATCTCAATGTTCCAGTGTCGTTATTTCAAAGTACCCGAACATAATTTAATCATTGGTGTTTCTATTTACGCAGAATGAGCTCAGAGTATCATGAAGTCTAGCTGTGGTTTGCTTCTTCTTGGGTTTGACTATTTGACGACATACCGAGCATAACGAGCACCTATACGCCTCAAATCGCTGCATTCCGTCTCGGAAGGGTTAGATTATGTTAGGTTCCTTCTTAAACCCAACCAAAATAGGAGCCCCGCAATGCGGGGCTCTGTGGACTTCGTTCACAAAAACATATATATTTTTCTTTAAGCAAAAAAATATATTTCGTTTAGCGTTTAAGAATAAAGAGATAGTATCACCATTTATAAATAGTTTTTTTCTATATAACTAACAAATCAAGCTAAATTCCTTAAGTTAACATCTTTCAAATCATCGAAAATCTATATTGACCTATTCTAACCACATAATAGAGATACCTTGTGATGTTAATACCGCGATCAAAAGAGCATTTACTTAGACTGCTAGCTGACATAACTAAGACTGGATGGGTATGACATAAATATTATAATTAATATCTAATAATAATGTTATTAGGTGCTATTTATAAACTGTTTTCGCCTCATATTAAGATGAAAGGTGTGAGATTGATCTATCATGATAGCCAAGTTTGTGTAAGCAGATTAAGCACACCATTGAGAACTCTCATACATGGAGGATAATAATATTTGTAGTCACAATTAAAAAAATTATTGGTGACTCAACAGACTATCCATTCAACTAACGCTTGTAAGACGTTATAAAGTCAAAATGGCGTACGTACACAATAAAAATAATAAAACTCATAACCGCTTAGCGAGAACTGCCTTGGTACTTTCTCGGTCGCGCAGTTTCACGACTCACAATCTAAGATCGTACAGATTAAAATCGCATTTAATTTTTCACTTGCAGCTCAAGTTAATGTTTGTGGGGAAACACGACAATGTACATATATGTATATAGAATGCTATCATAAAGCCTAATTATTTATATTTGAATGGTAAGTTTCAAAGTAACTTTTAATCGTTATCAAATTTATTTATTTGACGATTTGTAATACTAAAATAAATAATTAATGAAAAGAGTTGGTTGTGTTATCAAAGTAGGCGTGGAGTATATCGCTTATAGATATGTATTTGCTTATTGAAAATATTCGGAAACTTTAGCCATTTCCATTAATCATTTTATCGTTGAATAAGTTTATGGCTATACAATTTATAGTAGCAGCATGTAAAAGCTGCGTTACGGGGGACCACAAAAACATTTATGGTAAATTGTACTCTGTTTGCTTATTTAGGGATATGCAGAGATGAGTTTGTGTGTGATGTGCTGAATGTCACCAATTACTTTGATTCTAAAGGTAATGCAGCTAGAGTTACTTGATATTATTGGTACTCAAAAGTAAAATTATGACTGTATTCTTATAATATGCATTTAATTAGAAATCGTACTTTCTAGCTTCTTTAAAAAGTGTATCACATTATAGCATGTCTTCACGTACCTACATAATATGGATTGGATGTAAAATACAGTGAAAGTAGCTAGTTCATACTTTCACACCGATTTGTTTATTTATTATTTTACAAGAACATTCCTTGACGTTAAATTTGTTTCTTCAGAATTCATGTCATGATAAATTCGAATTTTATCGCCAGCTATTTAAAAAATAAAGAGACATAGTATTAGTCGTAGTCATCATT
Source organism: Catocala fraxini (assembly GCA_930367265.1). Classification (NCBI taxonomy): domain Eukaryota; kingdom Metazoa; phylum Arthropoda; class Insecta; order Lepidoptera; family Erebidae; genus Catocala; species Catocala fraxini. Next base: position 11,161,506 of record OV884031.1, read on the forward strand.
ATTTATTTTTATAAAACCGATGTCGGGCTAACATTAAATTATTATATAATATATTGGAACAGTGTGCGATTTTCTTTGTTTCTTCTTTACTTCAAAAAGGAGGTCGTACAAGGATTAGTTATAATTACAAAGCGCGTTAGCTACCTGGCGCCGTGCATTATTCCGCGCTCTGAGGTAAGCATAGAATATTTTAATACCACCTATGATACTGCTTTCTCAAATAACGATCATGTATACGCAAATAATTATAATCACAGTATCTTCTCTCTCGTTGTGAAAGGTTTGTAGCTTAGTTACAGTTACATTGTATTTACGTAGTAACCACAAAGTAGGTAAACATACATTAAATAAGTGTGCAGTTGGTACTGGCAGTATAGAGAACCATTTAATATAAATTTAACATTACGACGCAACGTGAAGTTGCTCACGAATATGGCTTAAGAGGTCAGTTAATTAGACAATAAAAGATACATCAAACGCAGGCACCTACTTCACTAGGAACCGGTTTAAAACTAATGATACTTTTAACTAATTCAGCTTTTTTGGTATTACAGCCCAGTGAGTATCAATATTCTCACCACTGTCGAAGAACAATCGCACTTGATCGTATCGCTCTGATTATTTGTGTGTCACACGCATTTACCGCTTTCTAGAATCTAGATACCTACAACAAACAATTGTAAATAAATACACCCACTTATTAGGGCGAGTCTCGGCCAATGTCTCTTTTGAAGGACACTATTTTATTACTTTCACAATGCATAATGAAATAGACCCAGTATACGCTGAATCAATTTATGTACGCAGGCAAATAAATTCATATATTTAAAATTAAATTTGAATTATAATGCTATGTTTATAAATATAATAGTTGAATAAGGAACTTGTGCTACGAAATGTAGGACTTGGTGTTCGATTAACATAAATCTGATGACAAACATTGTGCGAAATGACACTTCAAAAAATTATTCCTGTTTGGCGATTTACACTTATCCAAATAATATGAGCTAAACTACAGCAGACGGGATCGTTTCGCACATAAATTATTTAAAATATATTCTTGCGAATCGACGATTAAAAAATAAAAAATTAGCACAAACATAATGTTTGTGCTAATGTAAAGCAATAAATAATCCATAATTAAATAAGCTTTAAAGGTACATACATGGAAAATACACAAATATTCATTGTCAACACAGTCCGCGTATATTTTAAATGTAATCATATATATATTTCATTATAGGCGTGCGGTAATGACATTGTCATTCAAAGGACACGCACAAACGTGCCGCCAAATTTAACGTAATAATTTGTATACCTATATGTTTTACAGGATTACAATACCTATTTATTTTTAATAATAAATTTAATTTTTATATTGTCCTTTAATCTGGAGCCCAATATTTTCGTAATTAGAAAGAAAGAAACCTTTATTAGCACAGTATACAGGTGGTACCAGATTTAACAATGGTGAATAGTGCAGGCTATATTCTGCCTGTATTAGGCATGCAAATATTAATCATTATATTCAATATATAAAACAATTAAAATATTACTAACAAAATGACAAGCTATATTATTATTTAGCATATTTATCATTATTATATTAAAATTTACAAATAATCAGAATAATTTAAAATTTAAATATGAACTGAAATGCAATTCATATTAATATTTGACGTTGATTTTAACTAAGTACGATAGCGATAAGCGAACTATATGCGATAGCCCTCATAATATACAATGCATACATATATGTAGATACCAAACCTTTAGATACCCACACGATTTTGTTATACATTGCGTTAATTCGACCTATCATTAAAGATATCCCTGTCTATTTGATTGCTGTATTCACCTCATGAAGTGGTATCGTGAACGATTTATTGATTTATTAGAGTTGCGTGTAGATTATAAATACTTGGGCGGCCAGTCTCGCGTGTAGACGTTGTTATACGAAGACAGCAGCACGACACCTTGGTGATTCATAAACACGATTTTTATCCAAATATAGGAACGCAACGGAGTAATTATTTACTACACTTCAATGTAAAAATGTGAAAATCTTAATTACCTAGTAATTTCCATATTAAACAGAACATAATAATCACGCATATTTGAGAATCATTTCATTACATTTGTAAAGTGAATATGCAAAAGCGAGTAATTTTAATGCATGTACAACATAATTATTGATTCCGTTAACTGTATGTTTCTAACTCACGATAACTTCAAGATGTCGTGATCACCTGTAGTGTACTTGCTTCTCTAATTATTGACTAAGACAAATTACTGTTTAATTACGTCTAATCTCTTTCGGCAGACAACTGAAATTTGACAGACAACTTAATAAGCATAATTTATTTTCATGCAGGTATCTGACCATTTTACTGCAAAACTGGATTTCCAAACACTCGTTCACTTTATTTAATTTGTAACTAATTTGACACTACTTCAAAAGTAGATATAAAATATTATTCTGCAATAATTAGAAAATTGTAAAAAGAAACCATCTAATGTCAAGTATGTTTTAGCTTTTTATGTTTTAAATATAGAATATCAGTTAGACATGTCATAATAATTTAATAATTTAATTAATATTATAAGTATAATAAAATAAGTATTTTCAACTTGGTGAGCAAATAATAAACTAAAAAATGATTGCCTAGAACATACTGATATCTTTTAAAATACAGATAGTATTGCTGGCCTAGTAAGTAATCATCGCAAGTCCAATTTCGATCCATACTTAGAGTGGCTAACAAAATAATGTCAACATACTTGAATATATTATTCTAATACTAATGCTTGTTAAGCTATATAATTACTAATTAGCATTTTGCCGACAGAAAGAAAACAACATGATTGAGAAAGTTCTTCTTAAGAAAGAGTTAAGAGAAGACAGAACCTTTCCTGTTTACCTATGGTACCTTACCATCATATGAGCATTAAGCTAAAGAGCGAGAATAATAGTAGAACCCACAACAAATGTCAATAAAACTGCCGATTTAGGTTAAAGAACATATTTAAGCTCCGTACGGCTTATAGTGTAAAAGTGGATGAAGAATGAGGAAGCCTTTGATAAAATTTATCAGCCATAAAAGTTAAAATATTACCTTCATATGAACTTATAATATAAATATAGGTACGCATGTAACAAAAATTAACTAACCTGCCTAAAATTGATAGCTCTCTCCTGGTTAATATGGCATCGCGGAATCGATGATAATGTTATTATTGCCAAATAATATTGATTAAGAGAAATGCATTTTATAAATAATTTAAATATTTTACGTGGTTGGACTCACAGGTAAAATCTATCTATATAATACTAATGTGTATGTAGTGTTAATCATGTTAACCGCGTTAATGCTAAGTGCCACCTAGACAGTGCCCGGATAATGACAATTTCATCATTCATTATACAAATTAAGACATATATTGAAAGGCCACTATAAAGGCGCTTTGGACGCCTCAAATGCAAACAATTTATAACTGATAATTATTTTAGAGATTTTTTTTTTGTAAATTACTTATTTCCCACAAAAATATTATTTTCTTATAAAATAAATACTGCCATTGTGTGTATTATAATCACAAATAATCAATCATTACATATATTATGTATCAAGCTTTATAAACAAATAGTATATTAGCAAAATGTATCTACGAATTCAATTATTTCATTAGGATTTCTTGTAAACGACGGGCATTCAATTACGAAATAACTTTATTAAAAGTATTACAATTAATAATTTTAAGTGGAATTTGGAATATAAGATTACTCACAGTAAATTGTGTTGTTTATATAAATTAATATATTCCAAGAACAGAGGTCACTTACCTTCGCTCATACTCCTGTTAGTATCAACTTCAAAGGACAACACTCTTCCAGTGCTATTTTCCGGAGGAAAGCTCACGTAGACACCATCGTATAATTCAAGTTTTTGGTCTTGCACCGAAGTTTTCGCAGGTTCCGCATCATGCACAGATGCTACACAAGTTGTTATAAACAACGCAAAAAGACACAGATACATCGGTTGCGTTCGCAGTGCGTCCATTCTGCCGGCCGTTTGGGCAGTGCACCGGCGTCGGCGCGCCCCCCCCCATATACTCTCAATACCCCTAATTTGGTCTCAGTGGAGCGTGTTTACTTACAATAATTCTCATTTTCGATTTTACTCAACTTTTCCAGCTTTGATTCGATTTCATAATTGCCGGAGCTGGTGTCCGCCGGTGTGTTATGGAATTATTATTGAGAAGTGGAAAGTTTTAACTGTTCAAATTTTTATGGAAATATAATAGAAATTTGAATACGCAAGTATTTATTGCTAATGTTTTATTTATTTTCCAGAAGCTAAAGGTCTTTTTGGAGCAATAATAGGTAAGAAACTAGTGTGAAGCACGCAGATTGACCTTGTGATAGCATTGTATATAATGAATTTAGTAGATCCTTGATAACATGAAGTTATGCAGTAAACATGTGAGTAAACATAGGTAAATTGGATACTAATATATTCTGCGAGCGGGTCTAACTTTAGAATATTTTATACCTTTGGATTACAAAGGTCACTCACACCGTAAACAATTTCTATATCCAGCCTGATTCAATATATCTTTAAATAAGGAGTCTATCCCAATATTCAAGTGAATAATACCGTTAAGAAGGAGAAAGATCGTATTCTATTTTATATTTTGTGATTTATTCCATTTTGTGTATTGATAAGATATTGTAATATTAAAGTTAAAATAACATTAGTGTGATGTTGAATGTCAGATTGCTACATTCAGTGGTGTGTTAGATATTATTCGCGGCGGTAATAGAAGGTCTTTAATTATTTTGTAAATGGTTACATGTGTTGTCAACTCTGGGTTACAGTTTTACGTAGCTGGTTCTATTCACTAACAGTTTAAATGTTCATATAGTCCAATATTCCTTGTATATGTCAGTACATATCTTATAAATATGGATGTGTGTGGTGCATGACAATAATATTAGTAAATTTAAAATTTCTGTAGTATGTCAAGTATTATGTATAGTATATATACATAGTTACACTATTATTCATCAATAAAAGCACTTGCATGTAGTCTTGCTTTGTTATAGACAAGCACTTTAATTTATTCCCCGCTATATACTATACCATCGGGGCTTAAAGGTTCATGCTATTTAAATGTTTAAGTGTGAGTGTTATAGCATTCATACCAACAAAGAATCTTAAGAGAAAATCTTAATGCTCATCGCTATGATTTTCTCTTGAGATCATTTCTTGGTTGGTTGAATTTAGATATTTATTTATTTAAACACATTTTAATATATTTACAGGATATGCTAAAACGATATTATAAGCTAAATATACATCATATAATATAAATAAGACAATAAGATAAAAATTTGCATGCATTTTTTCGTAACTTCTTTGGATTTCGGCAGGCTACAGTGATAATTATCAAATATAAATATATATATTTAGACTAAATATATTAACCTCGTCTAATTTATGTGATCTCGCTACTGTCAATGAACTTGGCTCTAATGAAAGCGATAGGCACGGGGACCATGATCTATTAATATATTGCTCTGCTATAATGTGCATTGTTATTGAAGTATTTGTTTGTCTTGACGAGACAATGAGCGACCTAGCACGAAAGATAAAAATACTTATTTAATATGTATTTTACGTTTCTTTTATTATTACTAACACACAATACACACGTATAAAGAAAGACAAAAATACTATATAATAATAATAATTGTAATACCAAATATTTACAAAAATGGATTAGGCGTCGTAAAATTCGTTTGTGTCACTCACTGTCAACTTGTACCGTGCCCAGAAGATTGCCAGGTTGAATGACAATGCTGATTCTTTAGGCCAAGAAAAGACCAGCCTTCTGAACACGTGAAGCGTAATAAGTATTAGTTTAGTTTTAAATGGAAGGTCTGAGGTACACTTGTTTTCATCGATCTGATAATAATTTGTATATTCTTACCCACTGTTCGGGTTGATGAAGCACGGGCTAGTTACATTACATTGTATCTAACGGTGGAAGTGGAGCAGATCATGACGACCCACTTCAGTGAAGCGAAACTCGTAAGCTAATGTTGCCAACTATGTACAATGATGATGAATGAAATTATGAATGATATTAAATTACAATGATAATAAATGATATTATTAAATTACATTCGTTGTACCAAATACTGTAGTTGTACACGGCAAACCAGTTTCGAATTTGTTAATACCATATTTGAACTCTCGAAGTTATTGTGGATATAATTTACCCAACTGAGATTGCTTCCTCAATTTAGCAATATGAATCCTTCTACACTTAATTGCTTATTTATAGAAAGGGTTTGAATGTTGATTGTAGCAACACAAATGTTTGTTACCAAGTCGACAGGTACATAATGCTGCAATGCTGCCAACAACAGGTCATTACTCATTGCGATTAATCGAATCATTGATAAATCAATCCCTTCGGCGACGACATTCATGGCATTTGTGCCTTAAATGTCAATATACATGACGGATATGCATATAGTTTTTAATCTAAAATATTGTTTTAAAATTTTAAACTTTGTGATAGCGACTATCCTAACTAATATTATAAATGCGAATGTGAGTTTGTTTGCTACGGTTTCACGCCTAAATTACTTGACCAATCATCATTAAATTTCGCATACACGTTGTCAGGGGACCAGAAAAAGACATAGGGATTCATCTAAAAAAAAGCACTGTCACTAATCTAACCTAACCAAATCTAATATAAAAATAATATTAAAAAAGATGAAGAGGTATTTGTTTGTATACAATCAATAACTTAAGTATATTTATAGTACAATAATGAAGGCAACCAAAGCTACAAGCATCAATGGCCGACGACAATGTAGCTGCAGTCTGCGGTCGATATAATACCAAACGTGACCACAGTGATATACCACAACTGCGAACCTCCAACACTGGTGATCTTTTACAGTCGCTTATAGATACTTCACGTAATAATACAGACATTCACCTAAAATGGAAACTAATCATTTTATTGAATACTTCTGCTATTATCTTTTACGGCAGATATTGTTCTAGGTGTGCGTATGACTTACATCATAATACCTGAGTTTTAACCAACACGATTCTAAAATAATCTTCACTCGAAGCGGAAGGACTCAATGTGCATAAATGATTGCGTTATTATCACAAGCAGTTGGCAACATTATAGGTTCAAGAGTGGTACACGACCACTCCTGAACCTATAATGTTGTAGTCGGCGGCAGCGGTAGGATATGACCTCTAGCGTACGGCCTGAATGTATTTTAATCTAACTATAGACTTTGGAAAGCCACAATATTACCTGCAATCTAAGCAAGTTACTTTTGCGTTTCAACTCAATCATACCTATTTAAACTACTAATGCGCTGATTCTTTTCTAGAGCATTACTTAGGAGAGCCGACCTATTCATACTGGTACCAAACAGGTTCTACAGAATCTCTTCTATTTACTCAATAATAATGAAAATGAAAGTGAAATTTGGGTATGGCAAAAGAAGCATGAGAGCAGAATAAATGCTGTAGAAATGAGAGCGCTGACAAATATATGTGGTGTGACTCTGAAAGATAGAATAAGGAATAGTGTGATTAGAGAGAGATGCGGCATGAAAGTGGATATAGTGACAAGAATAGAAAAGGGTATGTTAAGCTGTTTTGGGCATGTAGAAAGAATGGACGAGGAAAGACTGACTAAGAAAGTTTATAAGGCTAGTGTGAATGGAACAGTCGCAAGAGGAAAACCTAGGCGAACGTTTCTTGATCAGATGGGAGGCGTTCTGGACAAAGGCCAGGTTAAGAGCACGTTGAACCGACGGGCGTGTATGAGGAATGTGATGAAAGTGAATGAAGCCAGAGAAGTGTGTCAGGATCGTAGCAAATGGAAATCCGTAGTCTCTGCCTACTCCTCTGGGAAACAGGCGTGAATCTATGTATGTATGTATGAAAATGAAGTGTACATACATAATTCTAATCTTAAAATCGACCTTAATACAAAGACATTAAGCAATAATTTTGATGAATTGGCAATCTTTGTATATTTATCAGGAATATTGCTTGAATTGACAAGCTAATTGATTATGGATAATTCAATGGCTCTTATTATAATGACTTGTTTGCGAGTTCAAAAATAATGGATCCTGTTTCGCTTTACTTTATGTTTATTTAATTTGAGCAGATTTTATTAAAACGCGTTGATTCTGTTCAAGTTTATTAAATAAATATTTTCTCTGAAAGCCAATTGATTACCGTAACATAACATGTTTTAAATAAAGTTTCCATCTATTCTAATACATGTTAATAGTGAACTGAAATGCAATTTAAGTTATAAAGGTTACGTCCTTGACCATTCCATTAGCAACGTTTGCTATTAAAATGAAGGGATATAATGTTACATGCTAAACAATACTATAAATGCGAATGTAAATTTGTTTGTTTGTTACGCTTTCACGTCGTAACTACTCGACCGATCATCATGAAATTTCGCATACACGTTATTAGGGGAACAGATACGGGCATAGAGTCATCCATAGAAACTACATATACTACTAACGTAACCTAACCTTCATTTACGCAAGCGAAAATACGGGTTAATTTTTTTTAAACTAGCTGGCCCGCGCATATTCGTCTGCTTCATATAAGCGAAATTCCCTCGTTTTTGCAACATGGCTGCTCCGCTCCTATTGATTGTAGCGAGACGTTATATAGCCTATAGCCTTCCTCTATAAATGGGCTATCCGATACTGAAAGATTTTTTTCAATTCGAACTAGAAGTTCCTGAGATTAGCGCTAACCAACCAAACAAACAAACAAACTCTTCAGCTTTATTATATTAGTATAGATAAGAATTGGATAAGATGTGATAAGGGGACATGTGCGTTTGAGGCTAAAAACCAAAAATATAAATAAAATCTACGTTAATGTCTGCAACTTGCATTGTGAAGAAAGTCTTTTGTTATGACAGGATAATCATTTCCATGCTACAAAAACATAAACAACCGTTATTATTTTTTATACGTCTGTCTGTACTGACTAATCATTCGGAATAATTGAACCAATTCTAATAAAACTTGGCAGATAGATCAATGATTATGCGGGATGGTCATTTCATAATTCTTTTACGTTTCAAAACGTTATGTGAAAGCGATTGTATTTTATATGTTATATAATCTTATACATATTTCCGATTATTTTGCCTTGCTTTTAAATCGATAAGATATTAGGTGTATTTTTCTTGTTAGAAGTTTATCGTACACTGACGGGGACTCATAAACTGCATCAATTTTCAAGACGCCTTTGAAATAAACATTTTAACCAAGTATTCAAACTTGTTATACAAATTTAAATTGAAACCTATAGTTTGGTTCGTTAACTTCATAACAGCGTAGTATCATATCCTTAAGTGTATGTTTGTATACTGAAAAGGACCATTACATTTTTTTGAACAAAATCGATAAATGTAACAGAAATTGGTTTGAGATGGTTTATTGAAAAATTGTTTATATTAAAAAAAACGATGAAGCACAGTCGTTTTTTGTTTTTTTCATTCACAGTTTTTTTCTTTTAATAAGGTTTATTGCCTCCACGTGCCCTTATTACAGATTCTAATCGGTTCCGCATAGATCTGATTAGGATTATTAAACGGTCTTGCGGAATATTGTTCCATTCTGGAACAATATTCCGGAATAATGCTAAATAAACCTTACAGGTTTCCAACCAGCTCACTATACAGTGAAACAAAGGTGCTGAGTGTCAGAAGACTATATATTTTTAAAATTACTCTTATGATACACAAGGAAATAATCAATTCTAGCGGTTATGGAGACTTGATCAAGAGACGGGTCTACAGAGTTCCTCTCGTTGAAGTTAATACCAGATTTGCACAACGTTTTTGTACCTACATATATGAAGCCCTTTGTGTATAACAGAATTAACAAAATATGTAGCCTAGCCAATATGTCAATGCACGTAGTTAAATTAACTGTACATGAAACATTAATTACCTGGTCTTATGATGATACAGAGACCTTTATAAAACATTTAATTTAGAAGAGTTTGATAATATAATTGTGATATTATTGATATACAAATTAGTAGGTATGTATAATATAATTTTAATTTTAATTTTATTTTATTTTTCGTACTGTAAATATGTAATTTAATTGTTAATTTTTATTTATATAATTTACTATAAATTTTAAATACGATCTTGTTAATTATTGTAAACATTTTATATGATATATTTATTTACGTCGAGTCAAGAATAAGTTGAAACAATAAATCGGTCGTCATGACGGGTGGTTGCTCGAGTTCTGCTGGCACCGGGTCTCCTTTTGTAAGAACATGTCTCTTCAAACCTTCGGTATACTCTAGAAACCGGATACTGGTTTAAATTTAAATTTCTAGCAATAGTTCGTTGATCCAAGCCTTCTCGCACCAATACCACAATTTGAGCGGCTTGTTCGGACCAAGTATCCATATTTATGGTTACGAAACTTTTATTGAGTTTAAAACCTAATAATCAATACTATTGGTAACAATAATTTAAATAGCAAATAAAAAAAAACAAAAGGATTAATTTCAAAATTTACTCTAATAACACACGAATTTGAGACTGCATACATTTTATTTTCTCGGCTATAATTTTATCTTTTACTGCAATCTATTTTTAAATTTTGTTTTTTTGTTTATGGACAGTCTCGATATTTTCATTTAGTTTAATCTAAAAAGTTTGCATACTTATCAAATACATTAATTCGAAAGTAATACTGAACTTTGATGCACTTTATGAGTTCATCAGTGTATATTATAAGTAGAAGTAAAACACTGCATTTAAAATTAGGTGTTCTTAGTTTATAAGAATATTCCAGTCCAAAAGATCATGGTTCAAAATCAAATTGTTTATATCAGTTTTGTAGATACTTGAATCTCGAAGAAACAAGAACCTATACTATGAGTATCTTTATATATATAATTCTACTGTACGTGTGTATGTCACTGAACTCCTCCTAAACGGCTGGACCGATTTTGATAAAACAATTTGTGGGTGTTCATGTGGATTCGAGGATGGTTTAGATTAGTGGGTTTTTTTTTCGTGTGTACATGACAACATCTGTCGGAACAGCTAGTATATATGTTACGGCTAAAAGTGGGTGTGAACATAAACTTAAGATTAGCCGGCTACAACTAGGTGCAGCCGGCCACATGCGGTTAGGTTATGTTAGGTTACTTTTGAGTTGTAGCCGGCTAAAACTAGGTGTAGCCGTACTTCGGCTATTAGCCGTAACATATACATATATATATAAACCACGGTATAACAGGTGCATAAATCTGAATCACGAAAGTTTTATAACGTAATTGCTTCTAGTGAGAGTGTCTAGTTGTTATTAATATACGCCCAGTTGGCTTGTGGAGATTATGTATCACTTTCTCCTCTCACACAGATATTATTCAATTATTTAATAACAATTTTGTTCATGTTAGTTATGTAAGAAGGTTCCTAATGACAGAGTTGATTGAATTATAATATGGTATTTTAAGAATAATATATATGTGTGGTGCTTTATGCAATCATCGTAAAGAATGAAAACCGTTTCTTCAATCGTATTAGGAATACCTTACAGTTTGATTATATGTGATTGAATTTAAAAACCTCTATTAAATTTTAGCAGATGATGATCATTGGTAAGAAATTCAGAAAATTACAATTCAATATTTTACCAGAAGGAAAGTTATAAAATGTTTTCATTTGTTTACTTTAGAAATATATCGGAGTTTAATATTTTATTAACCCGCGGCTTACAGCAGCAGCGATAGCTCAGTGGGGAGACCAACAGACTGCAATGCAGAGGGTCTCGGGTTCGAACCCACATCGCGCACCTTTGACTTTCGGAAGTTATATTATGACTTTTCGAAATTATGTGCGTATTGATTGACAATTATCGCCTGCTCCGTGCCTCGGAGAGCACGTTAGACCGTCGGTCCCGGCTGCCATGAACATCTATGGCAGTCATTGGGATAGTGTCGACACAAAAGATCCCACTGGGTCAAAGTGTCGCCGGTCTCCACTGACTGCCCCCACATAAGATAAGATAAGATAACCCACGGCTTCGCTCGCGTATTCTATCATTAAAACATTCTTAGCTACTCACAGGTAATGTAGATTTCTATAAGCGAATGATTTTTAGAATCTGTTCCATGGTTCCAAAGACTTCCACCTACATAAAAGCAAATAAATTTAACCATTCTTGTAATAATCTGTTCCAATGTAGACTAATAAACATCAATGTGAATTTCACTTCACATTTGAAGTTTTTAGACCTTAATTACACTGAGGCTAGTTCGGAATTCGTATTTGAACATTTTTAATACAAGTAATTATTGGCTCTCGGGGTAATATTAGTTACTATATTGTACAACGCTGTTAATAGTGCACCTAGTTTTTGTTAGTAGTAGGTATCTTTGTTATAAACAAAATTCGCTTCAGTTCAGTTCACAAAAAAGTAAAGACGCTGACAACGGTGAAAAGGCTCGGCGTACCTATGTGTAATAATATAAGTGCCACCTTATTCTGGACCATGATGATAAATTGACGGAGCTGACACAATCGGACATGGTGCAATAGGCACATACAGGCATGGAGCCCTAACATATAATACAAGCATATAATATCCGTTTAATTTATTAATTAAGAAATTTTGAAAATACAATGGTCATGATTGTAACAAAAAGATTAAATCTTGATTTAGCAGTTTTGCTAACGTAATTATAATAATAATTTCCTCCAGACCGATTTCGGCCACGGCGGCCAGTCTTAACGGAGACTGGCTAACTTCGCAGGACATATTATAGTGAACAAGTGTGTGCGCAAACACAAGTGCACTCTCTGTTCCCTAACTCTCATAATCCGATGGGACGGTAATCCGACACGATCGGAGAGAGATCAGGCGCAGGACCAATGGCTTTACGTGCTTTCCGAGGCACGGGGGTGTCTTACACCGGCAACTTCCTATCTCCGGGCTGCTACTGAGATTTCTTAACTGAAAAACCCAATAACTGTTTGTTGCCCCGACCCGGGATTCCAACCCGAGACCTCATGCACAGCAGCCGCATTCCCTACCGCTGCGCCACGAAGGCAAAATAATTAATGTAATTAACCGCTAATGTAATTAACCAATTGCGGCATTCCTTTCATACCAGTTTCTAAATTATCATAAAAACGAAAGTTACTCTTGCACGGCTTATGTAACATATGAATCGTTTTACACCAATGTTAGTTGATATAGTTTTAAAGTTGGGGTAGGACATCGTCTACTTTTTATAACACGAACAAAACCGTGAATGACAGCAGGTAACATGAATGTGTGTGAAAGGAAAACGTTTTCTTTTGTTCGTTATTGTTCCAGGATTCGATCCGATAAATGGCTACAAAAAGTAATTGAATAAAAGGTTGACTTTGATCGGCCAAATATAATTTACTATTTGGCCGAGACGGTTATACCAAGAAACATTTATTCCCCTCAAACAAATAATTGTATCGCACAAGAACCTGCTTAAGTGAAAATGATATATATACTCCTTTTTTATGAAATGAACCGATAGACTAATATAAAGAAAAGAAGAAAATATTTTTGTCATCTCCGTCGAGTTAGATAGTCGTGTGTCGCATAACAAAGAAGCGAACAAAAAACAATATTATGATTCGGCAATGCGTAATTTTATGAATAAATTCGTAATATCTATAAGTAAACTTAATGAGCATTAGCGTTTACCGGTATGATGTGACTTTTTGTGTGATCCACAAATCAGCTAGGTACCTATTTTAAAGCGTAGATTCTAAGCCTGGGTGTTCTTGTTTCTACGTGTGTGATGTCTCCCACTAAACAAGAATTATTTCGGAAGTGTAATTTTAAACTATAACAATTAATGCATCACCTACGGTATAATTTCTACAAAATATTATGTACAACGCAGGCCTTTGTATGTCATAGCGCTTAAGTAATAACAATAGCGCTGTACAACAAATACTTACGGCTGTTGGCAATTCTTCCATGTGAACCGTTCTGAATAAACTCTATAATCAGTAGAAAAGACAGTCTTAAGTGACTGACACTTTTCACAGTTGTCTCTAAGGGACTATTCTATGTCTATTCACTTAGCTTTATTAGATCTGCAGTGGCCTTAGTTCACACAAAAAGCTTATCCTTGTATCCGTGATATATCAAAGAGAAACTAAAAGGATTGTTGCTATGATCTTTTTTCTGAAATATAAATTCTATAATAATATATTATCTTTTATTAGTTATTTTAGGCCACTCTATTAAAAATCACATTGTTCATTTCTTTTATTGTTCGTAATGAACGAACAAAAACATATATCTGTGGCATTTATATTATAAATAGGAACGGTATTTCAAGTCAAACATTTGTGTGCATGAACATGGATGTTTGTCTTGGTCTGGGTGTTTCTATGTATAATATGTATGTATTTACAAAAAAAAAAGTATATATGTATGTTTATCCATTGTCTAGAACCCATAGTACAAGCTCTGCTTAGTTTGGGCTAGATGGTGTTGTGTGTATGTGGTAGAATATTATTATTATATTATTATTATTATTATTATTTATTATATCTGATGAGTTTTCTTTGACAATTGAGCCATAAGATTTATATTAATCAATTGCTAAATATACATAACCAATGTAGTTTTATTTTCATCCAATTCAAAATGTAGCTTACATTTTAATTTTAACTGACTGCAATGGCTCTCTATGCGACGCGTAGATTTTTTTAAGTATGACAACATGTAACTTTTTACAGAGTACTCCAGTTTAAATGATTATTTTTTTATTGAAAACAGGTTCACTCCGAAGTTGGTTTCATATGAAATGGAAAATAAAATCCTCACCTACGGCTGAAAATAGAGAAATTGCATTTGAATTTTTACCTGTGCCCCAATTCTGTTAAAACTTGACACGGAAAAGTACTATTGAGCTAGTTAGGTAATTGCTCTCATTCAGGATCTATGAATGAAGACGGTAGGCTATCGAGGCAACAAGAAATATATTATAGCGAATTTATATTTAAAAAAATATGATAGCAATGCAAGCTTAATGCAAGTAAACTACTATATACGGATTTTATCGCGTTGTTAATTTGACACTTTTTACATAATTTAGAAACTATTACGATTAAATTTAACTAATTTTTAAGCTAATTAAATTATTAAAACTATCAAAACTATTTATATTTAAGTTTACACTTGCCCCGTTATTTCGGTTGCTTTTCAGCAGCCATGGTCATGAGGAGACTAAGATGGTAGCTGTCTCAATGTTCTAGTGAAGTTATTTTTATTTTATTTATTATATAGTAATTTAATTTCAATGAATAACATTCGCGTAAACAGAAGACAATATTATGTTAATGCAAGTACCTATACCAATAAATCATGTCTTTATAATATGCCTACTTATACAAATACAACAGTTAATTGGTGGTAAAAGCTACCACAGCTTCAATGACCTTATTGTTGGTCCAGATGTTTTTTTTCTTATCAGATTATTTTGTCGTAAGCTTAATTTTATTATAAAGTTGTTTTATGGAGTGGTGTGTATCGTAAATATGCAATTAACTGACACAAAGTGAATTCAAAATCACATAATTATTTCGAGATCATATAAATAATTAAACCATGCGGGATACGAAACAATAACCGATTATATTCTCTTGTAAAGACAACTCCTGCACTAGGAATAAATATTTAGTCGCGGAGGACTTTGCAGACATTTAAACAATAGACACAAAGAACATCCAGAATTCGACCAATTAAGTTACCAATAAAATTGGATCACAGCATTTTCTCTCCCTTGTGGGGATCGAACACACAACACTCGTGCAATGGCAGTAGTGAAGCGACCAGTTAAACCACTACGCTAAACGGGCAGTTGTTCGGTAAGGTGGCAGCGGCAAGGCGGCATACACTATAAAACTAATATCTGTCCTATAACAATTTTTGGTTAAAATAACATAGTTTAATTGCTCTTTGTGACGTTAAGAAAATTCAAACAAAAACAAAGATTATTTTATGGAAATATACATTCATAGTGAAAGTATTACCAGATAAGGTTTAATGGTAAATCCTTAAAGGTGCTTGTGCACCGCACGGATTTATAGAATGCACTGTTCTGTTCGATTAAATACCTGTATAAAACTGGTTAGAAACTACACCGTGAGCTAGATTCTAATCTAGAAACACGTTGTGGTTTCTTATGTAGGTATTAAGCTAACCTTAACCTATTTGGAGCCGATATACTGGTTGCTATGCAATGCTACACAGGTCCGTTACATTATATGACTATGTTTTATTCCTTTTGAATGTTTCGTACGTAAGTGCATGGTGTATCAAGGAGTTGACACGGTAAGTGTCGTAAAATGCAAGTGATATATAATATATATGTATAAAGGTCTATCCACACATATCAGGACCGTACCCGGGACGTTACAGGGCCGTGGCCATACTAGTAAACTGAAGCTCTGTCGCCGTGCCGGCCCGGACGTGTGTGAACGAGTTCATATAAAATGTACATACCGATATATTTTTGAGCCCGTGACGGGGCACGGTTCGTCCACGGCCCGGCCACGACCCTGATATGACAACTTTAACAAGGTTATTCTTTATTAGAAAGGCGCACATCATACCTGGCGATGATACTATTCCATTATGCCTAATAAGGCATGCTGCATTTTTTGTTGCCTGTCAGTAGATGATTATGCTTTGGATAACTAAAGAGAAGTAGGCAGAGCTATACAATATACTTCTATCCACGTTTATTCACACGTATCTACTGTCGGGTAGCCAACACCGTTAACAAGGCAATCGAAGTTTATAAACATGTATGAGAAGTTTTACTCGTGCAGGTTAAATTAGCTGGCAGATAGTACAGAATGTCTCTTAAGGCAATTATGGATTTTACATCTGATTTTGTCAACAACACAAAATCAGATGCATTTAAAGCTGAGAGAGGCTTTTGTTACAATAATTCTCACAATATAGTATAAGAGCTCCCTTGGACTGCGGTGCGAAGCCACATCACATAAATCTATAATACTGCATAGCTCTTCTTGCAATTATATGTCGAATCCGAGAATGAACGATACGTCGCTCTTACCATTAATTAATGTTCACCATTTAATCAGTCCGAAGATTCTCAGAATCGTCTTGTAATTACTTACTTTGGCTTCTCCAGAAATGTTGTGACATACTCGTATCATGCGGCTTACAGTAGGAAACGGTTTACTTATGTTTTCTTGGAATTGTTTCTCTGTCGTCATTAAACCAAAGCCTTGAGCGGTGGTCACCGCTTACCATCAGGTGGGCGTCAGGCGCGTATGCCAAGAAAATAAATACCATTAACATTTGTCGTGTACTTTGTGTTCTAATTATATTGCACATGATTTAGGCGAAACGGCGCAACACCGCAGTGAAATGGCAGGGCACTATGCTCTGTATTTTCATATAAACGCTGGATATTTATTTTCTTGCTATGTTTTGCCAATAAAGAAATAGAAAACTTAGTTTAAGCTCCGTATACGCACTCTCGTTTTCCTTACATGTTCCTTTGCGCATATTTATTAACAATATTAATTTGAGCATTCACAATAAACAAATTATGGACGTTGATGGTTCAACTTATAAAAGACTATGTTGAAATTATGTTGTGATGAAACTTTTTCACACAAATAGAAAAACAAACATTTTGATATGCAAAAGGCTACGGCTAAGCGAGGTTCTAAATTGGATTTGGTATCGGTAAAAGGGCATGCCCTTTTACCGATACCAAAACCAATTTAGAACCTCGCTTAGCCGTAGCCTTTGCATTTCGTTTATTGCACTGGATAGCGAAACTAAAATGTTTTAAAGGATTATTTTATACACGTGAGTAAATAGACAATATAAAGCATGGCTTTCCAATATTTATGCTTGATGGCTTGAGGTTGCTGTGTTTCTCCTAATACCGGTTTGTCCATCCAAGGAGGAGTAACGGCTATTTAAACTTTCGATTATATTAGACGCTCTACTCCATCGATATACTTACGATAACTCGTACTATGGTAGTCATGGACAGATCATTATATCTACTGATAAAAAGTGTAGGTACAGTCGGTAACTTAAGTCGACACACACGTTCCAAATTCTGACTGGCTTTAGCTTTAACAATATTAATAATCTAGGTTTTACCCACGGCTTCGCTCACGCTAGTGTACATTTTGTCTATAAATTTCCATCCCTCGGGAATACTACTTTTTTCTAGATGATAGGACCCTATGTCCTTTTCTACACATGACAAAATATATGCAAATTTTTTTGTAGAGTCGGTTTCAGTTGAGTTTTTAACGCGTAATATACAAACAAATTCATATTCATATGATCATAATATTAGTTAGGATATTAGCTTTTTATAGCCGCCATAGTTATTTACTCATAGTTTAAAAACACTGAAATGTATTTTGGTTTAACCGAATAAATTACTTGTTCAATGTTCAATCACTTTTGTTGCCAACTATACCAATAACTTGTACCACATTGATGTTAAGATTAAATAAAAATCAATATCGCCTACTTCATTGGACTTCGCAGACGCTTAACATAATAAATAGATATGATTATAATACAAAGTGGTGTAAGATTTGTTTACATCCGGCAGATTCTAGCCAGATTTTATTTGATCCTTACTACGGAATACGGATCATTGTTTGTACTCACTGATTATATTCGGCTATTCAAATATCTATACTATTGTATAATTGTAAAGAAGTCGTGTCCGTACTCTGAAAACCTCATTAGGATCGATTATTTAACCTATTGAGTGGCCACGGCACACTTGTGGCTAGACACAACAGGTTTTCAATTATGTCTAGCATTCCAACAATTGACAGGTTGAAGAGGTTTTAACATAAAACAATTGTTTTAGAAGTGTTGTCTGTCTGTATGCTTGTTTGTTTAATTATCATGTTAAATAACGCCGAATACTGACTAGTTTTTTGACAGTTTGGTAGCTTAACTTAAATAATAAGTGACATTTAATTCAATTGCACTCTCCAGAATTCGTGTCTCGTGCGAACTGTAGGTGACTTGGACACAAACTCGTGGGCAAAGGTTAACAGCCAATAAAATTTCACTTCGCCATATTATCATCAGTGGTAGGTAACTAAAAGTCGGTAACCTTTGCAAAATAAACTGCTTTCCATATACGTTCGTAATTACTTAAGATTGTAGGTTATATATAGCTTGTAGATTTGAATAATCAACTAATGTATTGAAGTGTATCGATCGTATCTATTTACACAAAGAAGGATATTTAAATGCAACTCATAAAAATGTATGTATTCAATGAATGTATTATGATAATGCAATACGATAGGGTTAAGTGATCGGTAGGTTAAGTCAATGCTCGGTTTATCTATGTGGATGATTGATAACTTACGATGTCAGGAAGCTTGCCTTTCTCGCGCAGGAAATTACCATTATCATTCAAAACTATAGATCTTCTGGACACGGTGCCAGCCTAAGGAATGTTATACTTTTAAAGATGATGTTTCTCTAACTTATTTCAGTTTATGGATGAAATATTAGACTCCATCAGAAATATTGAAACTCTATTTAATATTGTTACGCCATCCGTGCAGTCTTTACTATTACTGCTTCTGTCATAATTGTTATGCATAGAGCAAATCACTAGCGTGTATCGAGTTATGTGCTAGCTGTACCACTTTTTATTATTTTTGATCCGGGTGGCATTATATTGTAGCGACGGTTACACCAGTATTGCGGACTGTAGCCAAACTATTTTCACATTAAGAAAGAATTGTCCTACTCATACTAAGCTTACATACACGGAATACACATGCACATATACACGAAAGCGATAACAAGAAATTTCAAATAACTACTTTGCAATGTAAATTTGTATAATTTGATAAGAAAATCGGCTTAGGCCCTTATTTGCATAACATACGTTACATAAAGTTAATTATATGTAAATAAAAAACATTATATTCCAATCTCTTGTGCGTGCCACTGAGCATGTGCAGATTTAATTGCAAATATAATTTGTATACATTCTAGATTGCATAATTATAATAATTTGAATAGGAATGCCTTGAAGTAAGAGGCTAAAGATCACGTTTAAATATGTTTAAATACTTTGTAGTCTATTGGCGTAGCCCATCGTCCGCGTCACAGTGCCACATTAATTGTTTCTTTGCATTATGTCCGATTATGCTAATATCGATCGTGAGGTTTCGATTTTATTTCCGACGTCATGCTAAGATTATTGAGGATCTATGAGGTAATTTCTAAATATAACATAGAAACTGAAATGCCAGATTACGTCTATCTCAAGCCCGAACAGCACGTAAATCTGCATTCATCCCGACTGTGATGACCTCATGACAGTCGGCATCCTAATCAAAGCAATAATATGCAAACAAGCAGTTTCTGACATGACATGAAATTTTAATAAACAGTTGCCACTCCAATACTAATTCCTGTGTCGCGGGGGACTCTACAACCATTCAAACAAGGGACACAAAGAACACCAAGGGTCGGAACAACTAATTGTGGACCACGCAAATGTGGGGATCGAACCTGCAACACTCGGCGCAGTAGCAGTGGCGAGACCGTGACCACTACGCCATCCGTGCAGTTAATACTTATTGTGATAATTAGCTAACTTGTGATGTCTTGACACGCCAAAAACAGTTTTAATAAGCCCGAACTATTAAACACACAAAAAGAAATTAAATCCCACATTTAGAGCACAAAGAAAGTTCGGCCGTCGGCCACCTTACGTGACGGTACGCAAGATTGTTATAGGTTCGGATGGCTGGCATTAGAAGCGCGGCTCTGTTCTAAGATTTCTAAGGTAGCAAACATAATATAGCTGGGTATTTGCTGAGCGCGCATTAATACAGTTGCGCAGCTCTATATTATTTTCATAATACATATTAGGTCTTTAATTATAAAATCGATGTTTAAGTCCTACATCAAATTTCGTAGTTTCTTTATAAAAGGGAACGGTTATTTTAAAAATTCACTTATGTTTCGAGAAAAGACTTTATAAATTATTAACAATAAATATCAAGAACCTTTTATACAATTTGTACTTAAAGGTACCTGTATCACTTAGTGCTTGCCCGTATTCGTTTTTTCAATTCACCAAAATTACATGATGTTGGATGAATTTGAAACAATCCATAATGTCATATACAAGCAACTATAAAAAATACAGAATTGGAATCAGCCATTAGAATTTTTTTATTATGAAAAATTTTATTTGAAAAATTGAAAACCGATTATTAATTTTCTTCATACAAAGCGGAAAATTTCATATTTATTTTGGGTACCTATGGTGTTTACCTTAGTCAATGGTCACTTATAGTTTTTGTATGAGAGAAAAATATGAGGAGTGATGGGTATGTGGGCCTCTGAAACTATATAATACTCATCGGACCGAACACAGTAACCGTGTTACTATTTATACACCAATTTCCTGTGCATGCTCGAGTGAGCTAATACATTCCTATTTAGAAGCGCCAAAATCACCGTATTATCAATGCCTGCCGATTTCGTACTCAGTCACTGTATCAATCTTCCGCAAAGCAACTCAACCACCAATTATTAATGCAATGGTCAACATGTAAGATACGACCCTCATGCAGATACATGTTCAGTACTACGGTAGTTACCGACGCTTGTTAGCACGCTCAAACGAGCGCTTTGAGAACAATGATGTGCCGTACAATTGTGTAATTGAGCGCGCCTTTCCAACAGAATGAGACGTTTGAGAACATTTTACGGAAAGTCATACACATAAAGCTGTTGTCACGTCTATCTTTTTAGAAATGCAGATTTCAAACCGAACTGTAACGGCGCTAGACGTAGCTTCTTTATGTTATCAAATCGAAAAGTGAAATTGTTTTCACTAATTCATTTAATGAGTGATGACGAAATATCGTGAACTACTTAACGATTTTATTATGTTGTTGTTTGAGAAAACGTTTACAAAGGGTCCGTACTAAGGTTGTATAAAAATCCTGGAGTGGTCAGACCTAGGTCATTTAAGCAAAGCTGTTTTTTAAATTTACCAAATGCGTAATATGTAGGTGACCCACGTATGCATAATCGCGAATTTGAAAATAGGGAGTATTTTATTATAGTTGATAAGTCTGTCGTCTCACGAATGGGTTTAAAATACCTAGTTGTGATTCAAACAATATATCTTTACTAATATTTGATAATATTAGTAAAGATTGATATCTCACGTTCACATTGATATGTGAACGTGAGTTATTATTAAGTATGTGAAATGTTGGCCTACTACTATATATAACGTAGGCTAAGGTATAACACAAGAAACGTTTAGACTTTCAAAAATTTTAACAAATAGGAAATAAAATGCGCAATTATTTTTAACTTTTTAGTGCACTTTTTGTTAGAATTTTTTTTTTTGAAGTCGGTTCAAAGAAGAATATTCTAACAAAAAATGCACTAAAAAGTTAAAGAATAATTGCGTATTCTTGTGAATAATTAAATTATTGTTATTAATGGAGTCGGTTTCCACCATCCTACATCCTATCATCCTACACAGTTGTTTATTTTGTTGTTGCAAAAAATGAGAACATCATCAACGTAGCCGAAGTCAAGTATGCTTATTATTAAGGATAACCAAATGCACTAGCTTTCAAATAAAAAGAATTATCAAAATCGGTTCCCCTAGAAAAAAGATATAAGGATGATATGATATACACATAAAAAAAATAACATATGTACATTCGAATTAAGAAACTTCCCCCTTTTTTTGAAGTCGATTAAAAACAGTATTAACGAGTCCGAGTAGTTAACCAAAAGAAATTATATATGATAAAGGCGACGTGTGTAAAAGAAGAAGTACATTTTGCCTTGCTATGACATATTTTTACATTAATAGGTAACCACTTACACAACTACTGACCATGAGATCTCAGTTGCTATTCCGGGTTTAAGCTTTTTGAGTATCTCGAGTCTAGCGAGAATAAAATGTTACCAATGGTCTTGCATAGTCTTTATTACCGATTTCTATAATTATGTAATAGTGACGTAGCCAGCTAGAGACAGGTACTTTCAAATACGTTACAACATTTATTTAGTGATATTTTATGAATACTTTAAATTTATAATTAATTTGCCTATGAAATTGATTAATGAAAATATCGGTTTAAAAATAGATACTTTCATGTGGTCTATTACGTAATTCATTAATGTTATGTAAAGATGCTGGAAACGGCCGTAGTTAATGATTAAGGCATGAGATATAAGAAGAAAAGGTAATGGTTTCGAATCCTACCCATCGCACTACCGACCTGAAACCACTCCTAATACAAGCTTAAGCTTTGCTGGAGAGGCGAACAAGAATACTACTAATATGTAATATACTACGAATCTAAAAAAGAATACATTTAACGATTCTCCAAGAC
Source organism: Catocala fraxini (assembly GCA_930367265.1). NCBI lineage: Eukaryota > Metazoa > Arthropoda > Insecta > Lepidoptera > Erebidae > Catocala > Catocala fraxini. The sequence continues at coordinate 11,185,065 of OV884031.1, forward strand.
GTATAGTCTACAATAAAAAAGTGGTATGAATTTTTGTTATTACAGCCACAAACAAATAATTTTCTTTCCTAAAGACCACCGACCAGTTTTGATGCGGTTTGCACAGTTTCACCTACTTCTGTTTCACCTAATTCTGTTTCACCTAATTCCGCTCAGTAGTACCAGAGTTATAGCTCTTATTGTGATCTAAATGACGTTATGCACAAACTGTATTTCATGCGGACAAGTCGCGAGAATGGTCTATTTTAATATACATAAGAACATTTTACCTCTTGTTCATTCGTCATTAGTTAATTTTTGACCGGAGCCTCAAATTATGCATTATAAGAAGACAGGATTAAGGGCTGTGGTAGATTTTAATAACCAACATTAAATACATGTTGTTTGTCACTAAAGTCGTATAAAAAATAAAACATGTTAAAGTTACTGCCTGCTTAATACTGATATTACGGATTTATTGAATATGATGGCAACAACAATTCGTAATAATTCACCAATAACCTTCGCCAACATAATAATTGTATGTTGCTCTCTTATTGAGCCAATAACATACATAATATTATTATTGTTTGTCTATATTAAACGTATGTCAAAACAAAACATTCTGATTTTTACATTTAAAATTTATCTAATGCGGTTGCTAAAATTCTCCTTTGGCATGTTTTAAAATATGCATAGATACACTAGTTAGCTGACATCGGAAATTTTCGAAGATTTCGAACGTCTCGCTCACCCTGATGAGCACCTGGCAGTCGTCCAAGTCCACAGTAAAACATTTATTGAGTATTTTGGATAATTTAAGAAATGTTTTACCGTACTTCTATACATACGTACATAGTTGCGTACTTAAATAGGAATATGGAAAACCCATGGAGTGTTGTTTGTCCGTGCGCTTGTTTGTCACTTTATATTCACATAACTATTAATGCTATCTATTGTAAATCTACAAAGTATACATTTAAGAAGCTTAAAAAAACTAACATAGCGCATGTATTTTCTCTTTTTCTCTACGTTGAACTTTAGAGTCTTTTAGCTAAACAAAACTATGCCAGACTCATTGTCCCTTAAATATATGTACAAATAATGAGTATGTGTCTAAAGTGAAATATGATGACTGCACGGATGGCGTAGTGGTTATGTGGTCGCTAAGCCATTGCCACTGCGACGAGTGTTGTGGGTTCGAATCCCAAACGGAACAAAACTTTGTGTCATCCACAAATGGTTGTTCCGAGTCTGCTTTTTTTGTCCAACTCAAATGTTTGTTAAGTTCCCCGCGACACAGGATTTATTCCTAGTCCGGAAGTTGTCTTTATATTAAATTGCAAACACATTCACGTTTTATTATATCGTTAGTACTATGTGGTTAAGATAGGATACAATGATAGAATAATAATTAAGGGCTCATTTATCCTTAATTAGCTGTCATTTGCTCGACCTTTGGCTTTCACATTTTGAAAGTTGTAGTTCAACTTAAAATCGTTGTTTTTTGTAAAATTGCATATTGTGATATGGGTAAATGACGGGTGTAATGTAGTTCACTCAGACCAAAATGCAGATACACTGTGGACGTGGACTAAAATTAAATGCACAAAGCAAATACAAAAAAATAATACTATTGAAATATAAAAAAATCATTGTGATTTTACTGGGGCAAGTGAGGTTGAGTTTGTAAGTATCTCATTAAATGGCTTTATTTTCAAGTGCAAACCAAGTCTTACGGATAGAAAGGGATACAGGGATGAAAATATTTATAATGTTATAAAATATGCTACCATCCCTTTTCATATCCTTGGTAGATACCGATTTATAACAAGAAGTGTCAAGAAATAAAAGAAAACATAGTTTCTGAGTACGATTATTGGGTTGGGCAAAATGTTTACGAATTTTCTGCAAGAAAATTTTGTGGGTTTTTGATCATACAATTCAACACAGCTACGTTCGCTGCCTATGTGGCTACTCAAAATATCAACAGCGACGTTGTGTTGAGATTTTTACAGTTAAGCCAAACCAAAAGAAGCAAATACACCCGTATAATAGAACACACCGCCGATGACACCGACGCTCGATGGAATTTGCTGTGTGTGAACAGGTGCATCAGGGGACTAAATATACCGTTAGATTTGACAGACCACATATATATGCTCGCAAAAGAACTTCAATTCGTATTCAGGATGCGATGCAGAAGGCTATTGAAATTAAGAGCAAAATACAGCATCTAAAATTAAAAAGTTCGGTTACTTTGAGATAACTTTACTTTAAGGCATTGAGAAAACTACCGTATTCATTTCTACGAGAAAATGGCGGCTAGAAATCTAGTTATAAAATAAATCCCGATCCGACAATAAAAGCCGTGTAAAATAATTTAAAGCCAACAAAGGAATCTTTATTAATATGAAAACATAAGCTACGAGTAGAGCTTAACAATCTTAGCCCGTCTTCGCTGGTTCTTTAGTTAAGGCTTTACGTTTCACAAACATTTGACGGAAAAGTACTTTTTTAAATGATCTTAAAGCTGTTATGAAACATCTTCAGATGACATCAGCTGTAAAATACTGTCGCTTTTGTAGAACTTAGTTTTGCTGTTTTCTTACGGTACGGAGCTTGGCTGGTTGGTGTTTAACTCTGGTTAATTAATTAAATTTACGTTCTTGCTCTTTCGAAAACTCAGTCGCTGTTGGTACAATTTTAACCGTAACATAAAAAAGATTGCTGTTATGTTAAAGATTTTCTAAAATATGTATATTTATATTGAACCGTTGTCTTATTCTTTGATTCTAATCATTATGAACATGATCTAGTTGTTTCTTAGTATTCCGAAACATTCTTCTTTGAAATTTAAGCCTTTTTGTAGCATATTAGCTGTTACCCTCGAGTCTGTCCGCATAGACATTAGATTACTAATTCCTGTTTATCCAAAACCGAAAGCTTGCGAAAATTGTGTACATTTAGATTCTAAATATATAAATCACTACTTACATGCGAAATTCTAAGTCTATATTAATAATATTATAACAAAACAATTATTATAACGCCACTTTCTATGACAACTGAAATTCCTATTTTTGGCAATCCCTCAGTATTTCGAAATATCCTTTTTTCTTGTTTACGTTATAGTTGGTACCTGCTAAAAGGATAGGTCCTTTACATTAAAATACAGCATATCCGTATATATACTGATACATACATACATATAACATGCTATTGTGCATTGATGGTGTATCATGTTGCATGCATGTTATTGTTACATGAGTATATTACAAATAAAATTGTAAAAATTGTAACAGACCCTGCTATCGCTTAAGAGAAAATAGATAAATCAGTATTTTTAAAGCCAATAAATAATCCTATTTTCAAAACAATTTTTCCTTATGAGAAATTATGTCTTTTGTCATACAGTTGACTGTACCGTACCTATAATATGATCACAGCTTACTGTTACACGCTGTTTATAATTTCTAAATATAGCACCATAAGACCGTGGACGTGAGCTACAGATAAAATTTGAAATTCGATTACATAAGCTTATTGAGATTGCCAGAGAGCAGTACGTCAATAGATTCAGGTCCCATTCGCAGAAAGGTTGGCATAGACGACGGATTTGCAACAGATTTTAAAAGGCCAATTCTAATAATGAATATTGTTTAAAATGGAGTGCCGGTGTAGTATAGTAGTCAGTACTTCTAAATTAAAATAATCGTCAAATGTGAATTTTTATTGACATTATTCATGTTTATAAGACTAGATTTAACCCAATTTTGTACAGATTTTCAACACTACATTTAAACAGGATAAGGCGGATATTGGCGTACGTATAAATTTTTAATTGTTAAAAATATATTACCGTAATACCTTACATGTCCAATAATGTAAATATCTGCCTTACCTTGGGTAGTAATATAACAAGCAAAATGGCCGATTGCCGACCATAGCTGTAGAACTCGGCGAAACGAAGCTATTGGCGCTATATCAATTCGTATTGTAATGATCTGCGTTGTCAACTAATTACCACTAGCGTTTCTCCATGTATGCGTCGCATTGGCACTAGTAAACTGCGTTAGCGTTGCGCGTATGCCACACGATCGTCATTTGTGGTTAACAAATTGGATTTCAACGAGGAACAAGCGAGATGCGGTTACAATTGTACACATGTCGCTAGGCTAACACGTCAACCCGTGGCCACACTAGCGCAGCAATAACGCGGCGTACAAGTGACTACTTTGCATCAAGGGCTATACGTTACTATATATACATCCTTACTATCCTTTACTCATATTATATATGCGTATTTGTTGTATTTCCTTTTTTACTTTTTACTTACCAACGGAACAAACGTCACAATCCAATCTAATAGACAAGGCAACCAGAAAACAATTAAGAATTTCAGTTTACGGTATTGCTACAATTAAACACGTGCATACATGTTTTAATGCTAAATCTGAGTGTCCATCAAGTACAGACTCGAGATTTGGGACTTCGAGGTCACAAGCCGATTTTCTATACCCGAATTGAAACGACATCTATTTTTCGCGTGCGAAGAACGAATCAGCAATTTCATTAGTATTAGCAAGGTAACCTCTTAAACTAATTTGCTATTTATGTAATACCTACTAATTTCTGTCCGTGGCCTTAAAAATCATGGAAGTATTCCCATGGGATTCGCCAACATAAAAAGTATCTAATTGATCCAGGATATTTGCGTGCCAAGTTTCATCCAAACCCAATGGTTTACAAGTGATTAAGTAAGGGAGGTAGAGGTAGGACGCTTAGCAGCAATATAAATAGTCATTTAAAACAGTCGCACTAATCTTCACATATCCATATTTTCACATCTTTTTAATCTTCATATTTCAATAAAAAACATATTCAATTATTGAAACAGTGATAGACTAGTCGAATACATAGAAAAGGTGTAAATAAAAAGCATAGGTTCCAATGTCCAGCGGTTTTTGTTGTGTGTTAATTGTTGGCTTCAGACGGCCTTGACAACTTTACACGGACTATGGGTGAGCGCACAAGGCTCCCAAGCCATTAATGTCCTACGGTTAAGCACACAATATTTACAAACAAGGATAAAAAGAAATGAAAAATAGAAACCAAGAAAAAGAAAACATGCTCATTTTATATGATTAACAAATTCAATAATTAATATTGTCATAAATGAATTAAATGAATCGTGTAAAATATAATTTGTCAATAAAAAAGCTAGTGATTTGATTTTAAATAATTTTGAACTCTGGAATGTTGGTAATTTTAATTTGTACTTTATTGTATACCTTGATGACATACCAAAGAAACTATTATCAAAGAGAGCAACTTCCACACAAAGAACCGGAGTTCGACCGCAGTTCTGAGTTTTCAAAGTTGTGTGCGTTTTAATTGCTTAATAATCGCTCGTTTTAACGACGAATTAAAACTTTGCGAGAAAACATGCATCTTAAAAAGTTCTCTCTAATGTTCTTGAAGATATATCAATCCTGCCTACTCGCACTGGACTAATTTGGTGGACTATCGACTAACCCTTATCAAACTAAGAAGACGCTCTTGTCCAGCAGTGGGACAGTTTATAAACATGGCTGATATTATTACCATAATACAGGGGTTTCAAACGCGCATTGCAGAATCTAGGGAAAAGGAATTCAAGGCAGGATAAAGGGTAAGAATTAGAAAAGACCCTCTTGTCCTTAGTCGTTAGTTGTTTCAATACATAGTAAAAAGACAAATATAATTCTGGTGAAAAGCCGTTTGACGGATCTACTGATACGCAAACGCTATTATGATATCATTTACTTCGTAGATTTGATAATATCTAACGTCCACGTGTTAAACGTGACATTATTAATGGTAGTATATAATATTGTTTAATTTAATAATGTGACATGAATTTATTGTTCTGTTATCTTAAATATGTTTGGGCTCTTTGAACTATTTCAATGATTGCCTATAATCTAATGTAAACTTATTCTATTTAATAGAACACTGCGCTGTCATTGCATTACGAAAATTACTTACATGCCGCTAGATAAAATATTCTTCTTCTTAGTCGTACACTCTTGACAGAGTGGTCTCTCTCGTGATGCGACGCCATGTAGTTCTATGTTTGGCGGCCTTGGAGTTGACATTGATGCTCGAGTGTGTCACAGATTTGATGAGATCCGTCCACCTTGTTGGAGAGCGCCCACGGGATCTTTCGCCCTCGACTTTCCCTTGCACCACCAATCGTTCCATCGAATCCTCGTTACGGGTGATATGCCCGAAGAACTTGAGGATTCGTGCATATCGTCAATGAAAGAGTATAGTTAAGTAAATAATAATTTGTTTTAAAAATATAGGTAAATAAACCTGTATAGCCTTGGTGAAATCCAAATAAAATGTGATTATATTAAGATTAAAGTTATAGACAATAAAACCTTAATAACGACCAAACTTAAAATTTAATTCAATTATGGTCTAATTTTGACCAATGGGCGACCGCTAGTAAACATAAATGGGCTTAACTTAAAATAAGTTAAAGTAATTTTAAAGTTATAAATAATTTCCACAACCCATATTAATATTAAAAATGCGAATGTGAGTTTGTTTGTTGCGCTTTCACGCCTTAACTACTCGACCGATCATCATGAAATTTCGCATACTAATGTCAAGGGAACAAAATAGGAAATAGAGTACCTACCTTTTATCCAGAAAATAGTATTGCCACTAACCTTTTTCTTAGGGGGGGGAGGGGGATGCTTTGACGCATACCTCTCCGCGGGGGCGGGCGGAGGAGTTATGTCGGACTCACTGGGGTGAGAGAAAAATGGTAATAATGATAATGGACTGTGCCCGGTAATACCGACTAAACCTACCATGGTGTTCCTCGACAATACCGTAATCGGCGGGGCCGCGCGAATCATTTTCACATGCACTCGCGACCCCGCCGAAGTTTCGGCCCGCCGTCTGAAACGACAGGCCACTACGCAACTAGACTACCCTTTGGGCACCAGTACATTTAAGCCCTACTGTCCCCCCTTAAGGTGGAGAGGCATACACGATACAGAGACGTGCGTGGGATCACGCACGCCGCCTCTCGGACCTAGTGCTGATCGGGTGGCGGGCAGGCCCACGAAGCCCAACACGCCCAGGTCAAACCTTAGGGTGGCTGGAGGTCATCTCGCGACTGTCACTAACCTAACCTGACCTATATTTACGCGAGCGAAGCAGTAAGCAAAATCTAGTACAAATATAAATTCAAAAACACTGAAGTAGTTTTCAAAACAATAGAGTCTAACAGAGTGGAACATAATATGAGTTTTAAATTGCATAGACAACGAGAGTGTTAGTTTTGTCGTGGTTGCGACGATCAAATAATACTCACGCCGCATATAAATATATGACAATCAGCCGTAGTCGGGGTAAACTGAAGATGAAATTAATCAACAATTAGTAAGTGTCTTTATATATAAACAAAAATACAGCTTCAACAAAGCCAGTTTTCGGTTTTCAAGTGAAAAGTTTTCTTTAAATTATGTCTGCCGATTCGGCACTTTGCATTTGTTTGAATTGGGGTTTCTCTCAAGAGTTTGTAAATGTATAATATTGTCTTCTATTTACGCGAATATTATTCATTGAAATTAAACTGCTATATACGGATTTTTTCGCGTTGCTTATTTGACACTTTATTACAAAATTTTGAAAAATTTTACACTACTAAGTACTACTATTAAACTTCACTAATTTTTAAGCTAATTAAATTATTATTAAACTATTTAGATTTAATTTATTTTTACACTTTCCCCGACGTTTCGGTTGCTTTTCAGCAGCCATGGTCACGGGGAGACTAAGATGGCAGTTGTCTCAATGTTCCAGTGTAGTTATTTCAAAGTACCCGAACATAATTTAATCATTGGTGTTTCTATTTACGCAGAATGAGCTCAAAGTATCATGAAGTCTAGCTGTGGTTTGCTTCTTCTTGGGTTTGACTATTTTTATTACTGGATCCCAAGCTGGTGGTACATTCCAACCATCTTCTCTATTAAAATTAGGATGTTTTTTTGATTTCAATAGCCTCGCGAAGCATCCTTGGTAGGAATCGGTGTTCTTTAGCGAGAATCTGTGGATTGTCAAATCTCAGGTAGTGGTTGGTCCCATGTTGCACATGTTCACACACAGCAGACTTCAACGAGCGTCGGTGTTTTACATCAGCTATGTGTTCTTTTATGCGGGTGCCTATGTTTCTCTTGGTTTGACCAATGTATGAGAGTCCGCAGTCACAATCTATTTTATAGACCCCTGCATCTTGTAAAGGTAGTTGGCACTTGACGGATGGTAAAAATTGACTTATCTTCGTTGGCGGCTTGAAGTATGTGTTGATTTAAGCTCGCTTCAAGATGTAGCCAATCTTGTCAGTGACACCCCTTACATAAGGCAGTATAGCAGGCTGGCGCTCGACTGTGGCTGGCTTTTCTCGGGATCTGTGACAGCGGCGCGGCTGTTGGAGCTTGTTGTCTTGCAGTACTTGCTTGACATGTTGAAGCTCGGCGTCCAGGTGTTTCTTGTCATGTCATTGTCTTTGTTTCAGAGAGCCCATGGGATCTGTGACAAGAAACACCTGGACGCCGAGCTTCAACATGTCAAGCAAGTACTGCAAGACAACAAGCTCCAACAGCCGCGCCGCTGTCACAGATCCCGAGAAAAGCCAGCCACAGTCGAGCGCCAGCCTGCTATACTGCCTTATGTAAGGGGTGTCACTGACAAGATTGGCTACATCTTGAAGCGAGCTTCAATCAACACATACTTCAAGCCGCCAACGAAGATAAGTCAATTTTTACCATCCGTCAAGTGCCAACTACCTTTACAAGATGCAGGGGTCTATAAAATAGATTGTGACTGCGGACTCTCATACATTGGTCAAACCAAGAGAAACATAGGCACCCGCATAAAAGAACACATAGCTGATGTAAAACACCGACGCTCGTTGAAGTCTGCTGTGTGTGAACATGTGCAATAGGGGAAACCACTACCTGAGATTTGACAAACCACAGATTCTCGCTAAAGAACACCGATTCCTACCAAGGATGCTTCGCGAGGCTATTGAAATCAAAAAACATCCTAATTTTAATAGAGAAGATGGTTGGAATGTACCACCAGCTTGGGATCCAGTAATAAAAATAGTCAAACCCAAGAAGAAGCAAACCACAGCTAGACTTCATGATACTTTGAGCTCATTCTGCGTAAATAGAAACACCAATGATTAAATTATGTTCGGGTACTTTGAAATAACTACACTGGAACATTGAGACAACTGCCATCTTAGTCTCCCCGTGACCATGGCTGCTGAAAATCAACCGAAACGTCGGGGAAAGTGTAAAAATAAATTAAATCTAAATAGTTTAATAATAATTTAATTAGCTTAAAAATTAGTAAAGTTTAATAGTAGTACTTAGTAGCGTAAAAATTTTCAAAATTTTGTAATAAAGTGTCAAATAAACAACGCGATAAAATTCGTATATAGCAGTTTAATTTCAATTTGTAAATGTATTTCATTTGTAAATAAAATACTTGTCAAATTGTATTTTTGTTGCCGCTAAGCTCCAATTATCTTTATAGGCACTATGGTATGCAAAAAATACCGCGATACGAACATCCATACGAGGGACTCTTAAATTCATAATTTTATGCAACATAATATCACTTGCCCCCCTAGCCCCTGCACTTTCTACTACAAAACTTGTATTACAATGTTGTGAACGTAACATCATTTGTACTGACATTTAGTATACATATAAGGATGGACTTTATATTTTCACCTTTCGTTATTTTATGAATGACCATTAAAGTTTTGCAGTGTAAGATAAATTCAATTTATGAATTGCCGTGAAGTTGAAATTCATGTAATAAGTTCTTATATTTCTGTTCTTCCTTTAAATTAAAGCGACGTTACATGTACTTACGTGTTTCATTTGTTTTCTTTTCTTGGTAAAAGGTATGTGTCTGTCTGTACAAATTATAATATAATGATATTAATTATATTTTTCTATAAGAGCCACTCTTTCGTATTGTTTTGAATTGAAAATAAGTAGTATTAATTGTAAAACTATACAAGCTATATTTCGAAAATATAAACTATTAATCTTTTAAGCTAGAACCGATAAATGAGATTGTTTGTTCTGAATATCACGTGAGAACACATTCTTATATTTCTTTTATTAATTCTACTTTATTAAATTAAGAACGTAGAAAGTGATATTTATATCACTTTCTACGTTCTTAATTATAATTATTCTTAATTATTTATGTCAACGACATTAATAATGAAACAGGAATACTGTTTTACAATATTTATTGTAATATAAATTCTTATAATTAAACGCAATCGTCTATCTTTCACAAAATCTCACATTTTCGCGAGAGGCAGACGAATATAATTATTAGCAATAAATAAATAATATTCTACCTAATAAATAAATGCATTTTAGCGATTCGACTGAATGCCTCAGTCATGAGGTAGCCGTAGCATATTTTCGTTTGGTGGGTTTTCGATTGTCACCAAATTATTGTATCGACTTCGCGTTCTTTCATATGTTTAGTCAGAAATAGTAGCATCGTTGTCTGATCTGCCCCAGGGCGATAAAAGAGGGCCAGTCGCGGGCCAGGGGGCGGGCACAGCAGGCGCGGGCAGGAGCTCAGCGCGCGGGTGCAAGTGCACCAGGGATGATGGCGAAGCAGCCGCGAAGAACAACCTGGATACAGCCTGTTGAAGAACAATGAAGTAAAATTACCATGTCATTTCAGTCAGAGTGAATGAACACCATTTTTGTTTCTTGTTTTCACATTTCTTTACTGACTGTACATACTCGTATATATTATTGTCACCTGGTGCTATATCTTATTAAAGCACCGTTATCACATGCGGGCGAACGAAACAAAGCTATAGATACACGTTGGAACGCGGTTAATTGATCGCGTATGCAATTATATTGCTTCAAAGATAGATGGTGATTTGTTTTAAAATAATAATAAATGGACTGGCGGATAATGTATAAAGTAATACATTTTGCCTCTGCGAAAATTAATTGAAAATGTTATGTTATCCAATAAAGTATTTAACGATTGTAAATTATAAAGATTTTGTTCGAACAATTACAGTTATTCTATAACAACTTAACTCAACAGCCTGCTTACATAATATTTGTATATAAAATTACTGCTTATATTGTTTTATACACTAAGCTGTCTACCAAAAGTAAAGGCTTATCACGACAGTCTTGTTAGTAAAGATGACTTGAATTATTATTTATTTGGATACATGGTTTACTCGTCTGCTCATTAACCCGTACACGTGTAAGAGAATAAAATAATGTGTAATTAATCTAAAATCATCTACCTTTATATGCGTATATTGTAATATTTGACTAATAATTATCATATTATGTAATAATATATTTCATAATCCTCCGTCCAATAAAATTAGAGCACAGGCATGAGTTAGGTTTTAAGAAAATGTTTTGTTAATTATTATTTCTTGATTATACTCTGTCCCAATAGAATTAGTATTTTATGTAAACAATCGTTACATGCCTAATTAAATATAAAGTCATTTAGAAAATTCAAATTCTCTTTGAAAAGTAGTTAATGAATACAATAAGCCGTATGAATGTCCTTCTTTTGATAAATAACCATCAATTTATTTTACAGAAAATATTTTATGATAAAAGTCACTAAACGTTGTTTACCTTTTTCTCAATTTCTATTGGGATAAAATATAATTAATTTCATGTGTCATGTGCAAGTCATTTATGACAGAGTATCGACGTGTTTATACTTGATGCAGCTTCGCATCATACTCGAGATATAAAACTTCAATATGACTAACTAACTGAATTTATAGTTTTTTACATATATAGGAAATTATGGAGGGTAATTATAGAGTAATAAGCTACCTTAGGGCCGATTGTTGAATCATCAGAAAACTTTAACTTGAGGAATAAATATGGTGGTTTGGCATATTTTCTATACAAAATCTGGCAAACATCAAAAGAATTCCCCAGATAAAAGTTATCCAACGATTGAAAAATCGCTCCTCACTCTTTTTTTATTCGACTAAACTATACCAGTACCGACTAGATGTTCCATTTTGCCAGGAAAACCTTCACACTCTCACCTGACTAACAGCAACTATTAGAAGCATCACACCAATAGCCAGGTTCTTCACGGAGATGACAGCTAGAGCCATCAGCAGCGTGGAGATCACGCCCAACGTGAACATCACAGGCAGGAAAATGAAAGATAGGCGCTTCAGGGCATTGTGACCAAATGTACGGCCGACGCTGGTTTCTGAAATAAAAGCATTTAATACCTGCGTGAAATCTGGCAAATTCTTGATATACATAATATCGTAAATATGAGCTTGCATTTCTCTACAAGCTTATATTAACGAGAGTTGCGGTTTAATATCAGCATTATTACGATAAACGAACAGAATTATTGTTAAAAAATTTCATTACTTATGTTTATTCAAGCCGTCAGCTTAGCCATATCGAAATAATCATAAAAGCATTGCCTCAAGACGCCGTCATTCGTACGCCGCTGAACGAATTTAAGCAATTAACGAACCAATTTTATATTGTGTATTACATTGCAAACGCATTTTTTTAATTTTGATGTTTCGCTGATTTTTCCCCGACGTGAAAAATGCAAGCACAACAATGGCATCAGTTGTAGAGCAACTCCTTGTAAAACTCAATTGCTCATTTTGTAACAAATTATTTATACTAAAAATCTCAGTAGCTAATCCAAAATTATCTTTTCAAAAATGCTGTTATAGGTATGTAGGCAATACAGAAAAAGGTTTAAAATTTCAACTATGATATAAATATATGGCTCTTTAGTCAACTGATCCCGTTCGAACTTATCCCGCGGGATGAGTTAACCTAACGAATGTTTTGAATCGGGCAACTGGGCCTAATCCTTCCCCTAAATACATTTAATCTTATTTCAGTAGTCGTAATTATTCGAGACAAAATTTTATTTGACATTCATTGAATAAACATGTAGATTGCCAATTACAGCTCTCTGAGACTTCTAAGTAGCCGTCATCACATATAATCTGGGATTCCAATAGTACATTATTCAGTAATTATTTATTTAAAATTATTGTTATAAGCTTTAGACTTATATAGTCAGTAATATATGGCATAATGGCTGCAACACCTTCTTGATATGAGTTGTAAAATACTGAAATTATATTAAATTGGCGATTTAAAAAAGTGGCCATGAGTTTCTTGCCGGTTTCTTCTCATATGCTCAACCTTTTGCCTGAACCTAGCAACTAACCTAAATGTAGCTTCAGTAATAAACTCACTAACCTATATATTTTGACGATCATAAGTGTTACTTTGTGACCTAAATGAATAAATGATTTTGACTTTCACTACAACATTGGCACGTGGATTATGAGGTCATGACTTATGTTACAGTATTATGAAGATGAATAGATATATTAATCACTATCTAAAATATGTAAATGCATTTAATTATTTTGGCCACCCTGCAACATTTTGTGACAAATCCCACTCGCGTCGCAATTATCTACCTAATTATTAAATAATGTAACACTTGTGTAACCACATTTAGCAGTGGTGACTACGAAAACCTTCGAGATTTCGTAAAGTGCCAGAGAACTTGGAAAAATAAAATGGAGGCGTTGAGAAATAAGCTCCACTTTCCATTTATCGAGCGACAAAATTAATAAATGGACTTCTTATATTTTAAATTGGATGATTTATCTTCTATTGATTCTTATTGATTAATATCTGGATCTTTTTTATAACTGGATTCGGGCTTTCTTGTCTGACTAAATAGAAGGATTAGGTGGCAGCGCACCCATTAAGAATCTCACCTATGGGAGAATTGACTACTGACTGGTATACAAAATGGTATTTCCGCCTAGTAGGTAAAAGACAAGAAGAAAACTAAATATTCTCTGGAAAACTATATTAAGTTTCCTAGAAGACATCTAGTTATTCCGTTGGCATTCTCTATTTGCATTAGCTCTATATTTCACACTCGTAAACGAAGTGCACAATTTACTCGTAAGATTAAAGTTATATCATTATGGATCTCAAATTTAGTTTAACGAAACGTAATAGACTTTGCCGATAACTGTGACTCTGCAGGTGCCTTGTTACATCAAAGACGGGGCGAGTAGACGGATGTGAGTGAGGTCAAAGTCACGCAGAGCAAAGCAGTATAATACCCTCACGATAAAAATAATATAAAATTGAAATTCCATAGAAATGTTTATATGTATTAGATGGTAATATTTGTCAAATCTGCGACTGGAGTGCTCGTTAACTAAAATCTAAAGTTATGGTTATGGGTGTCTACCCATAACCATAACTTTATAATTTAAGTTTTGATTTCGTGGTAATTAGTCTTAATTACCACGAAATCAAAACTTAAATTACCTTTTATACATAGATTTTATGTAACGTAAATATTTATTTTTTCAATTTACTGCTATATTTAAGAAAGTGTTTTGAAAATTCCATCTTTAGTTCAATATAAATAGCTACTAGTGTAATACTAATGGCAGAGTAAATAAATTTAATAGCAAGTTTCAGTAGCTTACACTTCTAGTAAATAATTGCATGTCAACTTAAATGAACACTATACATATATTAATGTCTCGTTTATTACTTTTAAATCTATATGTTCATGTTTTATAAAGAGTAACATACAATATTATTTAATAGCATATTAAACTGCGATAGCCTGAGTAATAAAAGTATTTAACCCCTGAAATGCCAAACCGGGTATCTACGCGACTGCAGACGACAGGTTAAACTATACAGTAGCTTGTATGTTGAGAATGCAACTTTGTGCAGAAATGCTGAAAACAATAAGAAATAGCAAAATTGACGTTTTGTTGGATGTCTATTGAAATTGCCTCTTTTGAAGTTTCTAGGTATACTTTAGGGGGTCGTAGGTTGATACTTGGTCTACACCTTCAGGTTAGGTAAATTATTTAGTAGTACATAATATTATATTTGTAATTACCTTGGTTTAAGAAATCCTTCGTTTCCAGATTATCACAGTTCACCACAGAGACGAAAATGGCGACGTAAAGGAGGCTCAACACAGTGAATTTGTTGCACATTTTGAACGTCACAAAAAAAGTTGTGTGTAAAATTAGACGGTGATCAGCAGGCGCCTGCTAGTGTATGACTGATGGGCTGTGTGCCTGTATGCCAGGATAT
Source organism: Catocala fraxini (assembly GCA_930367265.1). Taxonomy (NCBI): domain Eukaryota; kingdom Metazoa; phylum Arthropoda; class Insecta; order Lepidoptera; family Erebidae; genus Catocala; species Catocala fraxini. The sequence continues at coordinate 11,200,301 of OV884031.1, forward strand.
AAAGTGTCTTGATGAAGACAATGGTCGGCAAGACCAAACAATCACGACAAAAGAAAGCGCAGGACAACGTGACTGCACGGTAGAAATGTCGTCCCCAATATCAGAGCCGCTTAAGGACTAATGTTGAATCATTAACGGCGAGTATGCTCCCGTTGGACATTGGGCTGATCCTTATCGACCGAATGAAACGGTGAAAGTGATAATTAGTTACTACAAATCCGTCTAGGTGCCGATGATAGATTTCATTAATACTTTTTTTAAGGGAACGGTTACAATAACTATCTGGGCATAGTATGTTCATGTTTTCATGGCCATACAAGTTATTATAATTGTTATAATCTAAAATTCTATGATATAAGTATAGTAGTATGTCGGCCTCGATGGTGTAGTGGTTAGTATAACCGACTGCCACGCCTGAGGTCGCGGGTTCGATTCCCGCACAAGTCAAACATTTGTGTGCATGAATATGGATGTTTGTCTTGGTCTGGGTGTTTCTATGTATAATTTGTATGTATTTACAAAAAAAAAAGTATATATGTATGTTTATCCATTGTCTAGTACCCATAGTACAAGCTCTGCTTAGTTTGGGCTAGATGGTGTTGTGTGTATGTGGTAGAATATTATTATTATTATTATATTATAAGTATAAAATTTTTATTAGGTATTTTACGATGGATCAACACAAACTGTTGCCATCGACACGATAAGAATATAAGAAGATTAGGTATTTGTAATATTTTCATTAATTTAGACAGTTATATATCATAAAAATATAAATTTTCAAATAATATAAATGTTGTTTACTTAATTATTCTTGTACTCGTTATTACGTACCTAACCTTTAGCTCAGTTGGCCTTGCTTTCATTTAATATGACGGTTATTGGAAACATAATTAGTGAATTTTTGACTTGCGTGTGTGGCGCCTAATTAAAGAACATAATTTTATCAATAGTCTTCGCACGTACACAGCAGTGAAACTTGATCGGCTGGCGGCGAGTGCTCTAGCGCGGGGCAGCGGTGCGCGACACAGCGGGCGCATGCGCGTGCGATGCGCTCGCGCGTGTCCGTGACCGTGCGTATGCTAATCACATACTATGTTCGGCAATATAGGCCATTTCCTGTCTACATGGAATGCCGAAAAATCAAACCGTAACACCTAGAATTCGAAGTGTAAAATTAGTGCTTTCACGCGTTTCGTATTTCCTTATAGTTGCATGTCGTTTTCCGGCGATGTTGATTTATTATTCATGTAGTGAAATTTACATGTACCGATGCCTTGGAGTCAATCACTCACGACATTCACGGTGGTAAACACTAGTTATTATTAATGAAGTCTGTAAGATGTTATGAGTGACACGCAATTGTAATTTCTAAACGAACGGATTGTTTTAAATGTATGATGTAACAATGAACAGACGCAAATATATAAAAAAATAAGAGTGTTAGAAAGTTGTAATGATAAATGAACGTATAAAAGCTATAAAGTGCTTGTTTTATCAGTAAACAATAAACAGTAAGTAGGTGCATGAGAAATGAAAATATTTAAACACTATCGCTACAATTGACACGCACGCGACGCGTCTTGGAAAATGGCTTGTTCACAATTCTGAAGAGAAAAACACAAAATCTATTATTAGCTTGTGCGTTCTCTATTATCACACAATCAAGTAAAAAATTGTATAATTACAAGTTTACTTTCAATTTTAAGCAATCTTCGTTCGATATGGATTATAACGTCTAGGTATGATGGTATGTGTACCTAGGTTGCGCTCGTAATCTACGACTTTCTAATAATCTACTGTTCATGGCCATAAATAAAATTGTACGTCAGAGGAAACTGCAATAATTCCTCTATAATTGTTTCCGTGAAAGAACTGGCGTGTATCGGTTCGTAATCAGTTATTGCAATTTTATGCGGATTGGCGGTTATGAAGCAAATTTTTGCAATTATTTATTCCACAAAAAAATATATTTTTATACATATATATATACATATATATATATATATATATATATATATATATATATATATATATATATATATATATATATATAATATAATTACCACCAAAACCTAAATTCGTCTGAAGACTAGGTGCTCGAACTATGATAGATATTTTATTTTTTTGTGATTGTGATTTTTTTTGGTTTGCTTTCACCGTTTATTTAGTATACCGACGTTGTAACGTGAACAAAACCATGTCACTACGTGTTTTAAAATAAATCTATATGAGGCTCTCAAAAAAATGACTGATATGTCCATTCATTATTGGTGTAAGTATGTTGTGTAATTGGGGACGAAAGGTAAAGCATCATGCTCATGCCATATGCTCTTTTTTATTGCATTATTCATTGTCAAAACTAAGAAATACATTTTTATAATACACGGTTGGTACTGCTAATGTGCCGAATACTTTTACACAAGTACTTAGAGCGTTATTTGTTATTGTCTCCTGTTATGCAGAATTGATTGGTGCGCGGTTGTCTTTAAAGTAGCTGTTATATAAATGTGTAAACCAGAGTAGTTAATTGTGCCAAACATAATAAATACTTACTTATGTCAATTACATTCATAGACAAAGGCATAATTTAAATATGCTACTTTAGCTACGCCTACTTTAATTGAATTATCTCCACCAAAGAGACACATTTGCCACTGGTATCGTTTATCTAAATATCAAACGAAAGCAATTAACATATTGTACCATTGATAATTATTATATTAATCAAAAACTATAAACACATACAGCTTTCTATATGACGGCACAACGCGACACCGCATAAGTGATATGATTGGCTTGCAAACAACCAACGACGAGGTTATTAACCTGTTATTTTTAAACTTGTTTGCTACATTAAGACAGACAGTCTTATTTTATAATAGTCATAACAAACAATTTCTCAAGCCCACCAAAACCTTAACTTTATTACCATTTCTAAAATACCATACATAAATCTTAAATAATAAACACGAAATTAAATTTGCGTGTCCGCTCCACTTTATTAGGTATTTTACGCAACATCTAAATATACGGATGTTACAGGATATTATACATTAATCATTATTTGATTTAATAAAAACTTCCGTAGTGAAATAATTTTTCATTGTTAGCGTCCAAATAAAGCTTTCGCTAGTAGTGGCGAATCAGTTAGCATTTGGGGCGCGAGTAGTGAGGGAACACGCAGCGGCTTCAGTCCAGCCGCGACGATGCGACCGCTTACCGCACTTCTCATACTGGCTGCGTGCCAGTGTTTACATGCGCACCAGCATCCGCGCACGCCGCGTCATCTCATCAAGGAAACCTTGCACTCGCTCCTCGGGAAACAAAGTAAACCCGTCCGACGTATCGTCACCTGCGCGGATAACTTAGGGCTATCAAAATGCATCAGTGCCCTCGGTGTGTGGAGAGCAGAACGCGCTATCGAAGTCATTTCCAAGGATCCAGCGACTCGGTTCAACCTGACTGAGGATGTGGAACTGTTTCCGTGGAAGAAATACAGCAATAGTACCACCGAAGAACTGAATTCACAGCTTGTTGACAGTACTCAACAACTGCTCCAATATCGACCGTTGACATTTGATATGATATCTGGATATACAGCAAATCTGAATTCCAAGGAAAACGGTTCATTGTCACTCGATGTACATAAAAGTAAGTATTTAGTTTATATTTTGACTTAAAATGCTTGCCAACTGTAAAATCATTTATCTTACGTCTAAATTATTGAGGTGTACCACATAATGTGATCATTATACACATAAAAATACACATACTGACTGACTGCCTCGGTGGCATAGCGACTGTGCATGGTCACGGGTTTGACTCCCGGGTCGTTTAATGTTATTGTTAATTTTTAGCATAAAATCGTCAATAACAGCACAGAGTCTTGACCAGTGCGTATAAAACGGCAAGAGACTCGCCTCCTATTTCGTGGGATTTAAAACTATAGACGGTCTAATGTAGGAGTTTTTACCTTTGCTTACCCCTTTGGGAATATAGGCATTATATTAATTTTTATATTATATTAAGTAAATTAATTGTTTACTTAGCTCCCGTGCATGACTCTATCCAAGTCGTAAAGATGTTTGTTTGAAATCTTACAAAAAATCGTGATGCAGTCTTACGTTTTTTTTTTAATTTCGGCTTTCCCTATTTGACATATATTTTAAAAAAAACTCGGTGTTACGATTTGTTTTACAATCAAATCTCATATAATCCTAAATAAGTTGTTACATTTACTTAATAAAACATTGTTTTATATTTATTATATGGTTAAGTACTAGTTAGGATAAGTAGGCGGATTTATTATTATTATTTACCTAACGTGCTCACAATTACATACAGACGTTCAAATAGTTATTATCCATCATTAGTATTGTTATTTACTTGAAAACAAAAAGCCCCTAACGATATTTTCCTAGTACGCTAGCGTGTCTTCAAGCAACATTGTAATATGAGTCATTGGCACTTTTTTGTTTTATTTAACATTTAGGAAGAAAGTGGAGCGGCCGCAATGCTCCAGTAGTTAGTGTTTTCATTTCACTTTTTAATTTATTTTTCACTTTCAGCTGACGAAGTGGAAGGCCGCACGAGTATGAAAAAAATACAGAAAGAATTTTATAAGTTCGCTCCAATACTATTAGCGCCCGGAATGTTCATGTCAGCTCTCGTGCCGTTTGTGTTGCCCAGTTTGAAGATGATGGTAGCTATGGTTGGACTTATGAACCAGATGGCATTAGTAGGTGCGATATTCACAATTCTAAGAAACAATGCCTTCGACGATAAATATGACCACAAGGTCGTTTACGTTAATAAAGGGTATGAAAATGAAAAAATTAAGTATGCCTCATCTAATAATGAAGAACACTTTCATACAAACCATCTTGGTATTCTATATGAAGATCCCAAAGCACCTTCACATGGGAGACCAATAGTGGACCCGCCATTTGAAGATAATTTTGGTAATATAGAAGAATTATCGCCTTTATCCATAAGCCCAGAATGGATAAAAGAATATACAGATAATAAAATGAGCGCGATGTTAAAAAAACAGCCTAATAATAATGTATATTATAATGGAAGGATACCAATTAGCCGATCAAAAGCCTAATCCCAATCTGAAACATGTATTTGCCACTCTACGATTATGAATGACTTGCCGAATAATAATTTATTATTTAAAGTAATAAATGTAACGCCATTAGGCGTGAAAATGTAAATAATGAAACCAAAAAGTTATTTATGTATTTAGATAGAAGTATTTAATTTTTAACTGAATTCATTTATTTATTTATTGTTTAAATCTTGCCAATAATTTATTACATAGATACATAAGTAATAGAAATGTACCTAATACCTAAACGTTGTATTTTAAGTCGTAATATTTATTAATATTAGTGAAAACTAAATTGAAGTTAAGGATAAAGTAATTGAAATTGTTATTGGATTATACTTATAAAATTACAGTGGTTATAAAACTAATTTCTAATTAATTTTCTCGTTTCTGCGTATACACAAATGTAAATAGCATTAAGGATTTAAATTAAAAGCCTTTCATGGTGGAATGAAAATCCGTGCTAGTAACACTTCGTACAACTTCAAAGCTTTAATGCTTGGTGAATTAATTCTAGGCAAGTCAGAAAATCGGGGGAGTGTTGGACGTACCTGTCTTTAAATACAAACAATGAATTGTCTTTAGGGTATTAACGTATTAACAATGTCGATTTAAATGAATCACCATTGAAATCTCAATTCATTTTAAATGTTTCTAATTTCGCTAAGTAAGAATGCAATGTTGCCAGTTTAGCAATATGATATTTTCGTTATATGTGATGGATTATTAGAATATTTTACATTGCCGTATTGTCCGTACTAATAACATAAAAACCCCTGCAAACTGCAATAACTTTTATTTATTCTGATACTAGATTTTGTTCTCGGATTCGTTTGCGTAAACATAGGTTAGGTTAAGTTAGATTAGAAACAAAGAAACCCTCTCCCCAACCGCAGAGCCGGGCGCCGGAGGGCGCGTGATGACCTCCGGCCACCCTGAGGTTTGACCTGGGGGTGGTGGGCTTTGTGGGTCTGCCCGCCATCCGTCTAGCACCAGGTCCGAGAGGCGGCGTGCGTGTTCCCACGCGCGCCTCTGTGTCGAGTCCGTCTCTCCTCCAGGGGGGAGACAGTAGGGTTTGGGGAGGGAGTTTTGCCTAAAAGGTAGGCTTCTTCGAGTAGTGGCCTGTCGTTTCATACGGCGGGCCGAAACCTCGGCGAGGTCGCGACCGCATGTGCAAGTGATTCGCGCGGCCCCGTCGATAGCGGTTTTGTCGAGGAACACCGTGGTAGGTTTAGTCGGTATTCCGGGAGGTACATTATTCTTATTCCATCTGTCTCTTTTACCCCGGCGAGTCCGACATAAGAATGCCGCCCGCCCCCGCGGAGGGGTATGCGTTACAGCATATCCTCACGTAATAAAAGAGAAAAAAAGGAACGTAACATTTTCTTGATAAAAAGTATCCTATGTCCTTTTCTGTTATTTATAATATTGTTTGGGATTATGAAGAGGTGTTTAAAACTAGACTACTGCACTGCTTCTAACAAATATGTTACTATAGACACCTTTACCGATAATGTTAAAGTAAGTTAAAGTTTTAATGATATAAATATGTTTGTTTTATGGAGCTCTCGCCCACAGTAATCTTTTAATAACAGTTATACCGTGAAAACAAACACGATACACCTTAATATTTAATACTTAATAGCAATATTTGAATCATATAAATAATGTTAAATGTGCTTTGATTCGAAAGAAAACATGTTTAATTTAGAGGTAAATTGGTTGAATCCAATCCGCGAAGCCTGCTGCCTAAAAGGCTCGTATGTAAACTCAATGTTGGTTCTATAATAATTAAATTCTTATTCAGTTATCAAATTTGCATAAATGTGGCTTTATGTTTTAGCTGCAATAAAATACTGTCACGTTTTAAAGATACACAAACATTTCTGTTATTAATTATCATACCATTTTATAAATATATCTATATATACATATATATATATATATATATATATATATATATATATATATATATATGTATATGTATATATATATATATATATATCATATATAGTATCAGCCCTGTATTAAACTGTCCCACTGCTGGGCACGGGCCTCTTCTCAGTGTGAGAAGGATTAGGCTATAGTCCACCACGCTGGCCCAGTGCAGGTTGGCAGAACTCTCAGACAAGCAGGTTTCCTCACGATGTTTTCCTTCGCCGTTAAAGCAAGCGATAATTAACTATTTAATACGCATATAGCTTCGAAAAGTCAGAGATGCGCGCCTTGGGTTCGAACTCGAGACCTCTGCGTAGCAGTCCAACGGTTTCCCACTAGGCTATCGCTGCTGATATTTATATGGTGATCTATATTTATAGCTTTCTAACTTAATTGGCAGTGTTATTGGGGTTTATTAAGGGATTCTGCTTTGTTCGTCTCTGCTTATTTAGAAAGTTTCTTTTGTTAGAAAAGCTTTATTCCTGAAGCGCGTGAAAATTTTAACAATAAATATGTATATACTTCACAACAAATTTACATTACCCATAATATTAACACAATAGAATATAAGTAAACACAGAATACTTACCAGTAATATTAATAAAATCACATTAAAATGGCTATACTAGACACTCACGAGCAGCTTAAATTAATAGTGTTTCGAGCGTATTCTTACTTAAAACAAATAAATATTACAGGGAATGGTACTCAAGTAATTATTTGGAAAAAAAGAGACCTGTAATAGTTTCTGAGGAACACTTGTGAGCATTAATCACTACAAAGCTTGTATAATTGTTCACTCGATACTTCTTATCACTCTCTTGTCTGTATGGAGAACCACACGAGATCTTATATAGTGCCGTTGATGAGCTTTAATACCATAGATTCTCTCTTAAACTGCCATTAAAGTGCTACTATTCTGCTACTGTTTACCTTTAGTGAACTTAAGGCTGAATAAGTAGTGCCCAAACCGGTGGTATAGGGGCTGTATAGCACGATATACAGCCCTTATACAGCTTCATTTGACAGTTTAAAGAATAAATGTATGCCATTAGTCAACCGCTATTGAACCCCCAGTGCTACTTGGCTGGTGTAGCCGTGAAAGTGTAACAGACAGACAGACGGACAGAGCTACATACTTTTGTATTAACTATATTAAGTATGAATCTTATCTTATCTTGTGTGTGGGGGCCAGTCAGTACAGACCGGCGACACTTCGACCCGGTGGGATCATTTTTGTCGGCTCCAAGATTTATCCCTTAGCTATCTCCTTATGAATGTACTGCATCAGCTGCAGCGTACACTTCAGAGGGAAAAACCTGAAGTCTTCAGGATTTGGATACGCTAGTCCCATCAGACCCACCCTCAATCCAGCCAACGCGTCACATTCACACAGTGGATGCGATATGGACTCGTCCTTTTCACCACAGGCTCTGCAGATCGAATTGTGTTCCACTCTCAATCTGCACAGGAAGTCGTTGGTGCCAAAATGGCCAGTGAACGCTCCTGTGAGCAGGCGCATTTTGCTCTTGTTATACCCGCAGAACTTCCGGGTGAAGCCTGTGGCTCTGTTTGCAATGAATTTCTTGGAGTGTTCCAGACCCCTAAGGGCCTGCAGCCTGTGTTTATCATTGCCATTTGCATTCAAAGCTGCCTTGACGGTGCTCTCAAAGAGTCCCACGAATGGCTCGAGGCCCACTTACAGTTGCTCCGAGCCCTTTCTGGCTAATTCATCAGCCTCCTCATTGCCCTGCACCCCTGCATGCCCCGGAACCCACACCAGTCTGATTGTGTTCTTCCTGCCAAGTTTGTTGAGGGCCTTAACACAGTTTAGGACCAGTCTGGAGTCCACCCTACACGAGTCCAGAGCCTTGAGAGCAACTTGACTGTCACTGAGAATATAAACAGTCCTGTCAGTGACATTATTGTTAATATTCTCTTAAACACAGGTAATTATAGCATAGGTTTCCGCTTGGAAGACCGATGCATATTTGCCCATGCTTTGGCTCACCTTGCAGTCGTTGGCATAGATACCAGCGCCTGACCCTGTTTCCATTTTGGAACCATCAGTGTACCAGATGAGACATCCCTTGTCAGGGGATTCTTGACCTTGTCTCCATTCGTCCCTCGTGGGGACCTTTATTTTAAAATTATTTTTGAATATGTGCAATGGCTGCATTTTGTTGCATCTCATGCTCATAATCCCTTTGAGATCCTTCAAAATCTTCAATTTTGTGTGTTAAGTTAACGGCATATTGACGCTCCACAGCCCATGCACAGGTAGTCTATGTAGCGCCTTTACCGCCTCTGACTCCAAAACAATGTGTAACGGTGTTAGATCCAACAGGACCTCTAACGCTGCCGTTGGCGTGGTCGGGAACGCCCCTGTTACAGCCATGCAGGCTAATCGCTGCACCTTCGACAACGCGGTCCTGCATGTTGCTAGTTTAGTTCTTGGCCACCAGACAATGCTTCCATATGTGAGTATGGGTCTTATCATCATCGTGTATAGCCATTTTATGACCTTGGGCTTTAGCCCCCAGGTCTTCCCATAAGTAGAACGAATCATGCCGAAGACCCGCTGGGCCTTATCTATGACTATGTCTACATGTGGTTTCCATTCCACGTTAGTTTGGTATCTAAGGTCAAGCCTAGATACTTCACCTCCGTGGACCATTGTAACTGCGTACCATACATAGAGAGAGTTCCCAAGCCTACCAGATCCCTCTTCCTAGTAAACGGCACGACAGTAGTTTTCCCTGGGTTGATCGATAAATGATTGCTACTGCACCATTTTTACACCATAATCAGGGCCTTCTGCATGAGACTACATACCCTACTCAGGAACTTTTTATTGACGAGTATCACCAAGTCATCAGCATATCCGACCGTTAAGTACGGTCCTTTGTTGAGTTGTTCTAAGAGTGAATTGACTACCAAGCACCATAAGAGTGGTGAGAGTACTCCACCCTGAGGACAGCCCTTGGTTGTCGTAGCATACATTTTATCACATAGTTAATAGTAAAAAGCAGTATTAACTGCATACATCAAATATTTACAACTCGTGCAATATCCTTGACGTTTCAGGCTTTTATCAGCAACGGTAATCATAATCATATCAGGCGGGCTAAATATATCTAACCAAACATCACTAAATATCGAATAATTTAATTTGTCGCGCATTGTACATATTTATTATAATACCACACATCAATTAATGGCTATACTGTTTTCCACTAATTAACAATGCAACCTTTATGTTCTGTGACTGTAACATCAGCCATATATCTGCCTATAAAGTAACAATATAACTATTCTGTTTACCTTTCTATGGTCAGGTGTGGCAATTACTCGTTCAATAGAAACTCAATCTAAATTGCTTTAATCACGTAACTATGTAAAGCTACTTTTTAAGCACAGATATGCCACAGAAACGGTTTAAATAAATACTTTTATAGTAACGGGTTTCCCTAGCCTCAGGGCTATTAGCTAAAGGTATAGATTCTTTATGTCTTTAATAACCGCGGCGCTAGACGTCTCTCGAGATATTGATACCAAGCATATCGTTGCTATTGGCAATGGTAAGGGACCGGTTCTGGTTGTAGTGTTACAGCTAATGGGATTTTTAAAGTAGATCCACAGCTTCGTCGTCGACTTCACAAACACTGATACAAACGACATGAACAACGGATCGCTCTCATCAAATACATTTGTCAAATTCATCATAGTTAAATTGGATTTAATCTTTTTTATAGGAACCATGGGTTTACTACAAACTTTTTCCGAACTACATTTTTGTAGATAACATAATTTTCTTATTGTATAACAGAAATTTTCACCCTAGATATAAATGCTGTGTCGCGGGTGACTTTACAAACATTCAAACAACGGACACAAATAACAGCCTAAAACAACTTTTTGTGGTTGACACAATTTTTTGAACACATTAGTACTTAAAATATACTTGACAGTCTGCAGTAGGGATGCGACCATTAAAGCATTGCGCTTCCCTTACGATGGATTATTAAAAGTCCTATCATTTAACGGGCATTCTCTCCAACCCCTTCGTAAATAGCGCATTACATTATTTCTGAAACATCAGGTGTTATGGGCAGTAAGACACCTGAATCATTGAGTCGAAAAATTGTCTCATGCAGAACTGTCTTATTAAAATATGTCGTATTAGAAATAATTTGATTATAAAAATAATAGAGAATAATAAAGAATATAAAAAAATGTATTTGCTATTAACCTTGAAATAACAGGTCGTGTTCCGTATTAATTTTCGAGAAGAGTCGATCTGTTTTAGCAGCAAAATCTCTTAAATTAATTAATTTAATAATAATCTTTAAATACAAAAGACTCATTAATAACTTTCGCTTCTAAGTGGATTGTTAGTGTTTGTTGGTATGGCATAGATACGGCTAGATGCAGTCGAATACTTGTGCGGCATCTAAATCGCAGTGTATGAGTTGGTATTGGTACTTAATACAAATACCATTTATTCTTTGGTACAGGTCTGGCTCAGGTACTGTGGCAAGGCAAGTTTCAAGTTTGAGAAATAAAACAATTCACAAAATATTTATGATTTATCAAAATGTTAGGTACCTAATCACATCCAAAAATAGTTAACACTAATCTTAGTAATTTGATCGACATTTCGCTGCACAATAAATTAAAACTTAAAACAACTTTGTGTCAAGTTTCACTAAGGGCCTTGCACATCTTTAAATAAGTGTAATTTTAATTATTACACGTTTTTAAGTTATTCAAAGACGGCATTAAGGCGCTTAATAAAAATTAACAATAAATATCAATAACAGTCACCACAAACATTAGAAAACGATACAAAAACCATCATAAAACAATATCACAAATAAAGAGTAAAAGTATATTACAGAATAAAGAATGCAAAAAGTAGATTCAGTCGCTTACAAGTAATTACTACTTACAATTTCCTAATCATAATGTCTTTACATTATCAAACACAAAACATTTGTATCTTTTACCTATAAATTTATATACCAGTATACCGTTTAGTATTTAACCAGCATCAAATCTAAAATATTTTGCAAACAATGCCCATATTCGGTTCACACTTCATAATATTACACCGGTATTTGAGCAAAACTCTACAAATTAATTTGCTATTACCATACGCGTTCGAATTTCCGACAATTTAAACTGATAAATTTTATCTTGCTACACATAAAGCGTTGAACATTCACGAACGTACAAACCGAGGTAAGTTATCAATAAAAATGCTCATATAATACAACAGTCAGTCAGTCGTACAAAGGACAGAAAAATAATGAACAAATTCCAATCTTTTGAGAATTTATTCAGTTTTTCTGTGAACTATTTCGGCTAGTTGTTTCTCTTCCTCTGTCATATCCTGGTCGTCCCACCCCCACACAGGGTTCTCTGGATGGTGGTGATCCTCTTTGGTTTCCAGATTTTCTTTAGACCATTGATGTGAACCGTCTCCTGTCCTGTTCACCCTTTTCCGGATCATATCAGCTGACACCGTCTTCAGGTCATAAGCCAAACCTGGAAGTGTCATGTAGAATATTAACAAATGTAATAAATTAAACATAATTAATAAAATGTGTACATGCCGATGTAGCATACCTATGAGATAATATTCGTTTCATATGAATTCAGGATATGATTTGCTTACCAGTGGTATAATATTAAAGCCTGTTTGGTACAGTTTATAGTGAAAGAGATAAATGTATACAGATAAACGTTTAAAATGATTATTAGCAATTGTATTATAAAACTATAATTAGGTTGTACCTATCTGTTCTGTATAGATACCAAAATAGTGATAAATAAATATAAAAAACTAAGTGATACAATTTTTACATTTGGTAGCTGAAGGCTTAGTTTGATTTCGTTTGTTACTTGCATCCTTTTGATTAATTTGTAGATCTGCAGATCTCATACTCGTAGTGTGGTTCATGTAAATAACGTAATAAACGAACTGTAGTCCATATGGACAAAATTGCGACCAAAAGTAAGTAATCCAACACACTGTTGGGCACAACCTTAACGGGCTCAGTATTATACTCGTATGTAAATTTCGTAACCCGTACAAGGTATTCGGGTTGGTTAACTTTGCAAATGTCCGAAAACATGAAGAATTTTAAACTTAATGGTTTCTTTAGCTCCGCTATATTGGATCCTGTATCTTATTTTCTCATTTCCCTAGTTTATAAGCACACGTCTTCTCGCGATTGGATCCGATCTTCTAATGTCCAATTTAAAAGAAAAAGTTTCTTATATCCTCGGTTCGAATGGAATAGAAGATCGAGTTTATCGGCAAGAATCGACATGGCTAGATTTTCTGTGGACATTATTAATCATCGTTATAGTAAATAATACTTAGCTATTTATGAGGCACGTGATTTTTGAAGAGCTAGAATTCCATATGATGGTTTCTCTAATACAATCGTATTTTAATATTAACATAGATAACCTACAGGTTGTCAGATTTTGAATCCTCATAAAAAACAAATAAATGTTTAAATAAGCTATATGCCACTGCCTTACTTCATTAACCTATTGAGTCGCAACAGCACACCGGTGGCCAGACATAATATACTTTTAGTTACCTATGTCTAGTATTCCGAGTGTTAACTGACTACGAAGCGCCTACTAGAACGACGCTAGCAAATAACTCACGGGTAATTATTTTTAATTCAATATAGAGAATGTAAAATAAAGCATATAGTATACGTACCATGTTTAGCAGCCCAGTCGATCAGTGCAGTGGACAAGTTCGTACTGTAGTTACCAAGCTCAGCCGCTTTGTAGTCCCACGGGAATACATGGTGGTAGTTGTGCCAGCCCTCACCAAATGCGCAGATAGCAACCGTCTTATTGTCCGTAGCGCCTATGTTTCTGAAATAGCATCACACATAACGTATATTACTAATCTTAAAAGCCGTAATATTATACTTTGAACCACGGAAAAGAGCTAGCCTCATCAATATACAATGAGAGTAGATTAGAGTGCCTCATCCGTGCAATGCTAGTGAGTGCGACTACTAATAAGGTCTCAGGTTCGATTCGCCTAAGAGGCAAAATTTGTTTTGGAATTTGTTAAGATATAGTAGCATGTAGTCTAACTGTGCCCGGTAGATGTCACTTGGCTCGCTCTTATTACGTGGAACTACAATCATACTTGTCAAAGTGGTGTAACACCTCTGCTTACTCTTTTAGGGATATGGATGGACGTGACTCTATGTGTTGTTGTAGTTAATTTTAACACTTCGTAACATTAAACTATGATTAACGTTTAGTATTGTTTAAAGTATTGTTATTAATAAGTAACCCTCTTTCGGTTAGGTCTCGTATGAAGTATAAGCAATTTAATCTTAAATGTCCAAAAGTAGGTATAAAATAGGTTTGTAGGCTGAATAAAAATTAAGCCTTTAATAGTTATAAAGGTAAAGATTTGCGCGTGGTAGTTTAATGTGTGGCGACTAAACTAAAATGTATGAATAAAATGGGTCAAGTAAGTAAGGCAAAGGCACGTTGATAAACGTTTGCGAGATTCTAAGTTGTTTGCTCATACAATAAAACAATGAGCATTTTTGTGAAGCTTTTGAAAGCTTTATATAATGATCATCAAACTATGTTGCTGACTGTGTATTTATTCAAGGAAATAATTGTCTTTAATTGAACTTGTATGTACATTCCAAAAACTAATTGTTTTTGCTTGGAGTCGGAGATTGCTTTGAACTGAAGTAGTGAATGACTGAATTAGTAAGTCTCCCAGTATAAAAATGCGCTCCTTTGAGTAAAATCCTGGCATTGCGAGTTCGATCCCCTCGTCTTCGGGTACCGTATTATTGGGTTTTTATGCAGGTATTTTACGTAGGACGTTAAAATGTACCTGGATTCACCAGGTACGTTTTAAAAGTTTAATATTATTCTACCTAACCTTACCTTGCATAACTCTGTCTACTAATGAAGACTCATTAGTATGCATACATAGACTATATGCATGTAAATTGTACGTAATTCAATAAATGATAAAACATTTTCTCTAGAACTGGGTAATAATTGAAACCATTAATATAGCTCAAGCCTCGACAGAAAATCAAACTTCAGCGAATTGTTTTAATATTGACTATGAAGTAAACATACAATCTAAATATGCAACCAATATCAAAGTATCTAACATTTCGTTCAATAATCTAAAGATTACCGAAGCGTAACCGGGTCAAGTGCCTATTCGCTGCACATTTTTATTTAAAACTTTCACTGAATATTCGTAGATACACTGCCATGATTAAGAACGGCGCGTTGTTAAAAGAGAAATGTTGAAGATAGCACTTACTTGTCGTAGGGCCTGTTGCCCCAGATGTGAGCGGCGGAGTTGACGAGCCACGTGAAGTGCAACGTAAGCGTGTATCTGGTGATAGCCGCCACGTACCACGAGATCCAAGCATTCTCGCCCCAGAAGTGGACAGGGATCCATGCGGGTATCACAAAGCATAGCAGAGGCATCACCACCAAATACGTTCTGAAAAATAAACGTTTTAAATTAGTCACAAGAGAAAAACATTATGTAATGTAGGTCCCATAGTAACACATGCTATAGTTCCACTACTATTATAAGTTGCATTAAGTTGCCAGAAAAGTGGAGTCTTTATTACAAGAACGCTGGCACGGAACATCTCTATTTGTTTTTTTTTTATAGTATTAGGTTGAAATAAATCTAGTATTGGCTGTCAAATGAGACTGTGACATCAACAATATAGAAATTTTGAATGCTTATCTGCCTATCAGCTTGTTATAAAATCCATTTGTTGGATTGTAGTGCAAAACTCACGGTTTGAGAATGAACTTAAAATCTAAAACGCATTTTATCTAATTTCACGTAGGAGCTATGATGCTATGTGCGAGCTGTATTAATTAGTTCACGCAGTCGAATTCGTGGATAACGTTGATTATTTCATAGTAATTCATGTATAAAACATTGGTAATTAATAACTGTATCTGTTTCTCTTTATTTTTGTCTGTACTACATTCTTACTGTTTATATTTTATTATATTAGAATTTTCCTGTTTACTGTAATTCGATGTTTATAATAATAAAATAATATCAGCCCCGTATTGAACTGTAGGTATATACAATTGATAAATTATGTAAATAGATACATTTGATATCATTACGTAATGTAGGTTATGTTAATCTAAGCGTTCCATAAAAAGTTACTATTTTAGATCACATCAATTATACATATAGAGCACATCGCTAAAGAAAAAAACATTAAAGATTTTGGCACCTCTTAATAGTATAAAACGAAATCGTTATTTGCGTATGTCTGTTTGTGTGTCCGCTTAATTCTTCTAAACCTACCGTAGGGTACGGATTTTGATGAGATTTTAATATAATTATTTTAAAGAAATTTAGTATAATGTAATCTAGTTTAATTCGTAGGTAAATAGTACTTTTAATAGACTTTGTTTTATAATCAATTCATCAAAATATGTGTAAACCTTATGAGATACTTACAATGTACAAAAACGATGTAGACCCTAAAATGTCTATAAAATGTTCGCGAAAGCATATAAACAATAAACTGTTATATCGTTTTATCTTTTACCTATAAATAGGTTATTTGAGAAGTTCATTTAAATAATAAAATATTGATCTAACTGGGTAAGCCAGTCAGATTAAAATTGCCGTTTACATCAAATAAATTAAATAAATACTTTAGAAGACATTGCAGATTTTAAATAACACGTAACAAAAATAATTTGTTTGCGTAACGATACTAAGAAACCGTGCGAAGCCGAGGCGGGTGGTTAGCTCTATATAATTTTAAATATACATTGTTCAGTGCTACAGAGAACATTACCAAGCTTTCAGTTTTTGTATAAGTACTTATTTAAATTTTATCCTGTTGATGTTCTCAAAATAGAATTTCTTAAATAACATAGTATCTCCTACACACAATAGGAAACACTACGTTTCCAAAAAATATTATTTTGAGAACATCTAAAGATTATTATGTCTTCTTTGGGTGGAACTGAACCTATTGGACCGATCCCGGCTATAAGATTTAACGAAAATTTTCTGCCTAGCCTTGGTACCTAATGTAGTAAATAATAGTCGATTATAGATTTGATACTTTTTTTTAGAGTCTGGAATATCAGATCTTCTACAAAGTCAATGCGTTTTATACCTAGTTTTCAGATAATTTAAATTTACCTTGACGACCACTACAGCCGGCACAACTCTCAATGTGCTCTTTGAGACACGAGTATGATATCTGTTTTAAGTAAAGACTTATAGGGATAATCCAAAGTGTGAGAGTATGAAGTTGTGTTTTAGGACTTTTAAGAAATTAAGTAATGTAAATAGGTAAATATCGTGGAGGACTATTGAAACAATGCCACAATTGCCTTATGCCATCCAGCCTCAGAACATCAGAACTCAGAACATAAGAACCAGGGTTGGGCCCTTCATTAAACGCGCCATCAATGCCGACAACGAAACAAAATTCACTAGACCAATAGTCGTTCGATTGCTACGTCGCTGTCACCGAGATCAAATACTGAAAGCCTCAAAATCAAGAAGAAATATAACCTCCTGTGACCTTGATGTACCTGGTAAATCGAATAAAGTTTTCTACAACGAACGACTTACGAAGGAGAATAGATTGCTTTTTCGTACGGCACGTGCTAAATCTAAAGAACGGGGATATTCTTACTGCTGGGTCACGCAAGGGAACGTATTCGTCAAGCAGCGGGAAGGCAAACCGGCGCTCCATATTCGCACGCACGGTGATCTCTCGCGTATATTCGACACTGCCTTGGAAAACTGAGCTTAACCGCTTGGAACCTAAACATATTCTGATGCTACGTAATAAGTTTAGTTTATATAAATTAAGTTGTTTTTTATTATATTCTTGTCAACTTTCCACCATAACAGTAATTTATTTTGTTTACCTTATGTTGTATTGTCTACTGCTGCACATACAATTATATGGAAATAGCTTTATATTTTATCTCTTATATAAACGATTGGGTCTGCGCTTATCTAACTACACCAAACTTATTTACCATTGTTTTAGAACTAGAAATATATATATTCTTATTCTTAATTATTGTCATGTATTTCTGTATATCTTCATGAACAAATGTACTGAGATGTTTGTAATAATAACACCTTGTTGTAATTTCATGCAAGTTTTGTTTGGCAATTACTTAAATCTAAATGTTAATGACGAAAAGGAAATATTTATGTGTAATTTTCCACCATGAATAATGATAATATAGCTCACGAATTAGACTCAATATGTATAAACTGCCATACAATACAAGCGCCTGAAGCAATACAAACAGCAATCACTTCGAAATACAATTTTAAAATACTGACTCTTAATATTAGGAGTTTGAACAAAAATTTCCATAATTTGGTCGTAACATTGGAAAGATTTCGTGTTACTTTTGATGTTCTGATTCTAACGGAATGTTGGCTCGATGAACTAACTATAATACCACAATATTCTTTTTACAATACCTATTACACAAGAAAAAAAAAAAATCACAATAGTGGAGTAGTGGTGTATGTAAGGGACACATTGACGGCTTGCGTGACGGAGCCAGATGTAATAGATGCTAACTGTTTACAAGTGGAACTATCAAATAAAATTACTATTCTAGGCGTTTACCGTCCACCTTCATTTAAAAATACGAACAATTTTTTGTGCTCCCTTGATCACATACTAGCAAATCTGTCGAACAGAAAATCAACCTTGATTATGGCCGGTGACATGAATATAAACTTACTTTCGCCAACAAGTAGCCAGGACATAGAATACCTGTGTCTAATGGCGGAACATGGACTTTATCCTGTTATTACGAAACCAACAAGGAGTGATGCATGCCTTGACCACATTTTTATTAATAGCGTACAGAGTGCCATAGGCGTAGTATGCTCTTCCGATATAACTGACCACGATATGGTTATACTAGGTTTTACAGAAAACTCAGAGAAACCAAAGTTTCGTGATAGAACCACTATGAAACGAAACTTAACTGCTTAACTGCTTCCGTGGCGCAGCGGTAGTGAATGCGACTGCTGTGCATGAGGTCTCGGGTTCGAATCCCGGGTCGGGCCAACAAAAAGCTATTGGGTTTTTCTGTAAAGAAATCTCAATAGCAGCCCGGAGTTAGGAAGTTGGCGGTGTTAGACACCCCCGTGCCTCGGAAAGCACGTAAAGCCGTTGGTCCTGCGCCTGATCTCTCTCCGGTCGTGTCGGATTGCCGTCCTATCGGATCATGAGAGTTAGGGAACAGAGAGTGCACTTGTGTTTGCGCACACACTTGTGCACTATAATATCTCCTGCGCAGATGGCCAGTCTCTGTTAAGACTGGCCGCCGTGGCCGAAATTCGGTCTGGAGGACATTATTATTATTATGAAACGAAATACGGAAGCAATAAAGTGTGAGCTACTAGCAGAGGATTGGTCGCTATTGCTCAAGACTAGTGATTTGAACGAAAAGGTAAGAAAGTTTTGCAATAAACTTTCCGAAGTGATCGATAAGCACACGACAATAGTTCCAATAAGTCACTCTAAATATGGTATACAACCTTGGATTACTCCTGGACTAATCCGCTGCATGCAACATCGTGACAGATTACACACTAAATCACGGAAGTTCCCACATGATGCGCTTTTACAAACTATTTACACGCGGTACAGGAATTATTGTAATGGTTTATTACGTAAACTTAAAGTAGATTATGAAAACAAGGAACTCTCTAGTAGCACAAAAGACCCCAAGAAAATGTGGAAAGCCATAAAAACCATTTGTCATTTGAGAAAGACTAATAAGGAACCATAGGAACTGCTATCACTCCAAGGTAGCTCAAGCCCGAAAAATTCTCTGAACATATGCAATGATTACTTCTCCACTGTGGGCGAGAAATTGGCAGATAATATCCTTGCTAAAATGCAATTAAACCAGGGTAATTTGGCAACACAAATCTGTCGTAAGGGACTACTAAACTCTTTTTTTCTGCAACCAACGGATGAATACGAAGTGGAGTCACTAATCCTCTCCTTACAAAATATGAAAGCACCGGGTATCGACGGAATTAGTAATACCCTCTTAAAAGAAATTATGACCGCCATTGTACGACCCTTAACCACCATCTTTAATCACAGCTTAGAATCTGGTATATTTCCCGACAGCTGGAAAATAGCGTCTATTGTACCTATTCATAAGGACGGTACTAGGAATGCCATAGAAAACTATCGCCCAATATCGCTTCTGACAGCCTTCTCCAAATTACTTGAGAAGATCGTAAACAGGAGACTCGTCAGATATATCGAAACTAATAACCTTTTATCCTCCAGACAATTTGGTTTTAGGAAAGGTATGTCAACGGAGGAAGCTGTCACACTATTAACGATAACAGTATGTAACCATCTTGACCGAAATAAAGCCAGCATCGGCATCTTTTTGGACCTGGCAAAGGCCTTTGATACCGTTTCAATACCTATATTAACATCGAAACTGGAAAATCATTTTGGTATCAGAGGCATAGCACTGAACTGGTTTAAGAGTTATCTGTCTGAAAGAAAGCAATGTGTCAGGGTCGGTGACTGTGAAAGCGAACTTCGAACTACTACTATCGGTGTTCCCCAGGGCAGTATCCTGGGGCCTACCCTGTTCATAATGTATATGAACGATATTCATGATAGTATCAATGGGGAAATATTATGTTATGCAGATGATACCGCTATTTTGTATAACGGATCTACCTGGAGGGAAGCCTTCTCAAACGCTGAGAATGGAATGAGGCAAGTAAATACATGGCTACAGAATAACTTGCTTACTTTGAATACCAATAAAACAAAATATATATGTTTCCACAAAACCTCAATCTCAGCTCCGAAAAGTTGCAATGCTATTCAAATACATGAATGCTCTGGTCAAAGCCGCAAGTGCCACTGCAAAACATTGGTAAAAACAGACACCATTAAATATCTCGGCGTGATTATAGACCAAAACTTAAACTTTAAAGCGCACATTGGCTCCCTGTCAAGCCGTGTGCGAAAAACTGCAAACATTATTAAACTGCTTCGCCCTTCGGCTTCAATTGACAGTTTAAAGTCGGTATATTTTGCCCTGAGCCAGTCACTGATCACTTACTGCATTACTTGTTGGGGAAGCGCTGTAAAAACTGTAATGATTCAAGTAGAAAGAGCACAAAGATCAGTTCTAAAAACAATGCTTAGGAAGTCATTTCGTTACCCTACAAAAATGTTATACGAAGAAGCCAAACTACTTAACGTACGACAACTATTTATCTTAAAAACAACTCTTAATGTCCATAGAAAGATATCTGGCTCAAGAGATTACAATAACCTACTAACACGCCGAGTCTTCAGGCTACCAATACCTACTATTAACACAAGCTTCGGCAGGCGTTTCAGTCCATTTAAAGACCATTACATTTATAATAAAATAGTCTGTGCATGCGATATAAAACTCTGCTCTGTTAAACAAGCTCGGCGTGTGGTAACAAATTGGCTTACCTCGCTTTCATATGACTCCACTGAAAGCATTCTGGTGCATGTGTCGTAAACGTTTTTGAATATGCAAAATTGTATGTGCATTTATAAGTGTAATAATAGTATAAGTCGCTTCTTTATTTCTATCGCTAAATTTAATTTCTTTTGTTTTGTAAAAATTAAGGCTATGTTTTTTATATTAGTATTACTTTGTTACTATAATAGTTATGTATTAAGCCTAATGATATGTTAAAAATAATGTCGATCGAGCGCAATGTATCTAAACAAAACTGGTAATCGTTAACGGTACCCACAGGACAGGCTTGCCTAGTGTGGGGCCACCGGGTAACGCTCAAATTTGTTAATTTTATTTGGCAATAAACAATTTTTATTTTTATTTTTTTTTTATCAAATTGTGCACCACAGAAATTTTGTCCTGTGTAGAAATCGAATCCACGACACTCGACGTATTGACAGTGGCGAGGGGCAACTTGAACCATGGTATTATTCGTGCAGTTAAGTTATCAACAAAGTGTATCAGCTATTTTCGTGAGCTTCTTTGCATTACTGGCCTGTCAGCTGTAGAGCATTTACTAAATATGGATATCAATTTTACGTATACATTATGTATAATTTCAGTGGTGTGGTTAGCGGTTTAACTATATAGACGTGTTACGTCTCGTATGAAGTATAATTAGCGTTTAGCGTAACTGCGTGTTTTACACCTGTTACCTTGAATTTCTCTTTAGTCACGCCATTTAACTTCCTACTAGTGTCTTTGTTGAAGTGGAATTTTTTGTAAGCGTTTACATCTATTTTAAATAATATTTCGTTAAACATAAAACAAAATAATTAGTTATATAACACAAATAATCAGACGTGAAACAGATAGTTTGCTAAATATAATATAAAAACAGGCAATATACATACATAAGTAAAATACACGATGAACCGACAAGCATATTTAAAGAATGTAATGCAAGTGATTGGAGCAGAACAGATATGACAGGATCGTAGTAAGTGGAAATCTGTAGTATCTGGCTATCCCTTAGTGAAACAGGCGCGAATGTGTGTATGTATGTATACGTACAGTAGTACACAGACAATATAATACTATTCTAGGTACAGTCACATTCGGCAAGTGTAAGTGCATAATTTCATAAAACAAGTTTTATTTTAAAATCTAGTAAATGCATCCCGCAAAACCGACCGCGCGTTTTAATTAAAATTTGTGCAGCTGTAACGTCATTTCTCGTATCCAGACAATAAAACATTGTATTGAAAATTTGTATTTTTAAGAGAATGTGAATATTCCTATTTAATATACAACATATAAGAATACTTACTTTTTCTGAAACATAACAATAGGATCTTTTTCCAGGTCCGACATGTCGACGGAAGCGCCTTTTTCAAACACGTCCTTATGCTTGCGCACCATCAACCACCCGATGTGGGAGAAAAAGAACCCTCGCTTTGCATTGTGCGGGTCTGCGTCCGTCTCCGTAAACTTATGATGTACTCTGCGTAAAGAGAATTTATAATTGATTAGCACAAGTTAGCAGTAGCAATTAAAACAACAAGCACACAAATGCCTCTGCCTTTATAAAAGAGATAGGAAGTAAGGGAAAGAAAGAAGAAGCTAAAAATGCCCTATACCTAGTCTTGGTCACTGATGGTAGCAAGCGTACTAAGTACCAGTGTAATTCCAGGTACAGTTACAGATTCCATGCTGATAAAAGCTTCTACTATAAAAGCTTAATAACTATACGAATTTGGACAATAGATATAGGATGTCACTCTTACAATTAGCAGTCCTTCTTACAAATATGCCTTAGGTTACTGTAACCAGTAATGTCTGTACCAATAAAAATAAAACCTTATCAAACATCTAGTTAAAACTGTAATATATATAATTATTTTGGCAAATGCTCCATCAAGAACTAGAGACATAAGAAAACATGCCACTGGACAACAATATTAAAACTCTGCCTAAGTTAACTTATTTATAATTAAAAAAAACAAACTACCCCACTTATTTTGTATCATTTTGAGATAATAACTCATGAAAAATAGATAAACATAAAAAGGAAACGAGGCCAAATTATTTTTATGACAAACTTCCGCAAGAATAAATTAATGCCATCACAAAATATCGAGAATCGCACGGCACGAATTTTCTGATATTTGTGCACAAACTCGGAATATCATTAACCTTATATTTATGACATGGAAAATAAAAAATAAATAACCATCGTCGTTGATGTGCTTTGACTGGCGTTTATTTGTCATTTCTTTCATCACTGAAATAAAGGCAAAAGATACGAGGAGTACGTATGATAAATACTTTAGATAAAGTCTCATTTAAGAAATCATTTTTAAACAGGCACGCTAAATATGTAATGGCATATTAATTATGTAAAATCATAAACAATATAATCATTCATTCAAATTGTGATTTTGTTTCAGTTATATGGAAACACAACATTTTTGAACCAAATGATTTTCTTTTTAATTTTTCGACCGTGCTGCAAAAACGTACATGTAATCGAAGAACTTCAGATTTCAAAGTAACTATATTCGTCAGCAAATATTCGACAGCGAATTTTATCAGCTTCAATTTAATTATGTGTTATTATTTCTCACAGTTATATAATGCCCCGTACGGGGGCCTCGGGGATCGGGATACTCAGGGTATAACCCGTATTTTGAAAGCTACAAAATAATTGAGATAACTATAGCTTCTGCGTTATTTTACCATAGTTATGTACCTAGAAATAGATTATCGCCACGTGTGCATAAAGCATTTAATGATAATTTATTAGTCAAGGTCAAATTTTATAATATTTTTAGGTTTGACTAACAGTCTGATTGGTTAACAAACAGAGCAAACACACCAGTAATAGTAAGCGATAGACAGTTCCTCGGATTGCGATTTGATTGTAATACCAAATACTGAAAAGCTTTTATAGCTGTTTTAACAAGGGATTCCTACATACATAGAGTCAAAAAAGTTAAATGCAATATCGCTGGTCTTTCATGGAACTGACCGCCTGCTGTGATAACGGTAACCGCAATCTTAAAGTTTGAATTGTCTTAATAGCTTCTTGCAATCCAAAATGAATAAGTATTTTTGAGGTCGACGGTTTCATTTCTTTTTCGTCTCTTTACCTTTCTTACCTCGATCTTTTTCAAAACATTGATTAACGTAATTAATCAGTAAACGCGTGAACTACTTGACCAATTTAATTAAGTAGCAACTGCTTGTTTCTACACAATTAACATCATTAAATATATATACCTAAAATATATCTATTATAATTATTACTTTACTGAAAGTGTAGCTAACATGAGTTAATATATAATAAGCCTTGAAATTATTGTATGAACATTATGAATTTGGCTTGATAAGCTCTTGTGATGTAAATTAATTATTGATTATTATTATTATTATTTATTATTAATTATTTATGATGCTCAAGCTCGGCTATACAGTAAAATATTTTGTAGACTACAGAACATTGTTTTATAATGCGAAGTAAAGCAAATATATCTAGTAAGAAGTGTAGAATGAGGCGGTAATTCCATAAATTATTTCAAGTGCAATTACAATTTGGTGTAATTCGATGCGATAACAAGAATTCAACAGATTAGGTACATTGAGGTTCATATTATGGGAACACACTATAGTGGTTTCTACAGACCTGAGATTGACTGAACATAAGTCATTAGATATACAGCCTTCAAAGGTAAGTGTGTAATTTCGTCTGCAGATTGTGAGGTACGAGATTCAACTTTGTACAAAAAGATATGGCCTTTATTCCAGTAAAAATCTCTTTATGAAACTGTTCGTGTTGTCGATATGGTACGGAGGTATCATATGGGACTTACAACAGGCATAATACAGGATTGATTTATTTCTAGCTTACCCTTTAGGGAGATATATGTACATACATATATCAAATATTGTGTACGGCAAGCAATTTGGACATTAATCCTTTGCTTTTAATTTCGATAATAATAATGCTCATATCCTGCAAGAGTTCGTAATATTTGATTTTGATACAAGCTTTGTTTTTACTTTATTATTGCTTTATTGAAGAACTGTCGTCATAAAAGTTTTCCCCATTTCTTTGGAAGTTCATTCAATAATCATCGTGTTTGAGCGAACGTTCGTGACACAATAAATTGCTTTTTTGAGATGACATTTTGGCACACATGAGTGTGCTATAATATGGCATTTTGTACCATCGTCATATCACCCAAGAGCCTGTGTGTAGGTTTTTCGGCCACGTGTCCTATAAGCTTTGCATTACTTTAAATGCTGCAAAGGCAGGTAAGTAGACGTATAAGATAGCTCGATTGATGGTAAACGGTAACCATAGCATGTGACCGCTTGCGTTACCAGGAGTAGCACGCGCGTTATCGATCCAAGGGAAAACCTATATAAGATGATATGAAAGGAAAGAAAGGGGTGAGTATATGCGAGCCTCAGAGACCCTGTTATTACTATTACGCTAGATACATAAGATTTCGTTCCCGAGCGAGCTGACTCATGCATACCGTCACCAAATTATCCACTACGTCTGGCTTTTTGCTTGAAAGTTTCCTAAAAAACAATTCTACAAAATATTAATTTTCGAACCTGTGATCCCGCACCCACTCATATATGTGGTTCTGAAAGGCCATCGTCTGCATCAGGGCGAGGTACACACGGAGTGGCCAGCGTGCCTTATACGCTCTGTGTGCCCAAAGTCTGTGTGCTCCTGCCGTGACACCCATAGCAGACATGCTTGCGAAAAAAAGGCCTGGAAACAAATTAAAACATAATTTAATAATTTGTTGCATAACATTAGTCAACTCAAATATAAAAGAAATAACCAAGACAGATAATTTAACATTTTCGCATTGGGGTGCTGTTTTCATAATAATTTAGTATAATTGCTTTTACATTGGATGGCATGATCAGACACAATAGGAAATTTATTACGCACTTAATTTTTTATTTATTTGTTTGTAATCACGCCATGCAGAATTGATTCATGCAAAGGCCATAGTCCAATGGTTTACGAATCTCGAGTTCTCTTTTTACATATTGTGAAATTGCAATAACTCTCTCCCTGCACAAGCATTTACTTTAGCATGTTTCTATAAATCATTTTATTTTGCACCACCAGCGGCAGCGTTTTCGCAGTCATTTATTGCACATAAATGACTACTATTCGCAACAACGATCAGATAAAATAGTAGGTCTCTATTGTAAAACGCTGGGTCTCGTGAATGACCGGCGGTAATTACTTTAAAACGATCAAACGACGTTGTAAAACTTTCGAGATTGAAATCCAAACCTATTAAAAGTGATATTGATATCAATATCACCAGATTTTGTATGAATCAAACATTTAAATTACCCATTCGACCCTCACTCGCATACATATTGTTAGTGCCAAGTTTAATTTATATAAATTTAACTTATAATTTATGTTTGCGGTAGTCTAGTCTGGGTGACAGAAATCCCAAAATTAAAATAATAATCAAGTGTAAACATAAATAGCATATCAGTTCACATTTGACGTTTTTTAGACTAAATCGTAAGTATTTAGAACATATTTGATTACAAGAATAAGTCCTCTGGTATTATACTAGGTATTATGTTTAAGCGCTGCTTGCTCGACTGTTGCCTTAAACAGAATATGTGTTTATCTAGTATAAACAGGTTCAAATTTAACAACCAGGCTCGTTTTAGCCAGTATTTCTTTTATCTTTCGTATAAAAGCCGAAAATGTTTATTATAGTAAATAGCTTCCACTACTTAACAGATATGTGCTCTTATGTCGATTAAAGGAGAAGCAAGAATGCCTCAATTAAAAGCCAAGTTCTGCAATCTGCTAGCTTTTGAAAAGCTAACGCGACATGCACCTTTTCGTTGAATTAACTACGTAATGTGTTTCAAAGAAAATGTACGAACGATGTGAGTATTATTACTAAGGACTCTTTTTGTTTGAAAACTCAATTTTAGATCAATGTTAAAACGAGACGAAACTTCGGGATATATATTTAATTAAGTAGGCACTCATACCTTTAAATATTTGCGAGCACGACCAAGACTACACCCAAAACTTAAGACAGTTTTAAAACAATTACGGCCCGTTTAACCACTATCAAGTAAAAGTTATCCGAAAGATAAATCACATGCTGTTTCACTCTTGTTAGGTTAAAGAAGAGAGATCGCGTGACTTTTATCTTATAGATAAATGCTATTTGGAGGTGGTGGGTCAGGCCCCAAGAGTCCTTGCAAGTTGAATACAATAACTCAATTATGTTAATGCTAATTGTTTATTTGCTTTCAAGTAAACGAATGCCTTTATGTAAATAGTACCGTAAGAGAAAAACACTTACCAAACAGAACGGTCCATATTTTGACTCTGCCAGTGAGCATCAAGTAGAAACCGTATACTGCCGCAATATGGAGGTAAATAAAAGCGAACACGTTTCTCCACACCACTTGCCATCTGTAATTAAGAAAATTGCTATGAGCTGTTGCCATGATGCGTCCGTTTACAAATTTTCGTAGAATAATGCATGTGACTTGTAAATTCAATAATTTCTTATTATTTATTAAGAGTATTTTTGCATATATTGTATCATATTGAGTAATCTGTAAGTTTAAAGATCTCTTTACATTAGGGACTTGGTCGTTCGCAGAAATTTCAAAACCCCGCTTTTCGAGGATATACCAATACATAAGAACTAGGTAGAGTAAATATTTTTTCTTTCAAGTAACTACATAAATATCATTATTCAATACATACCTACATATAATAACAAGGCCAAAACGCAATAGATGTTTTTTAAATCATATTACCTGGTTAAGAATAAATAGGGAGTAAAAAACAAAAATAACAATTTCGTCAGTATGTACGTCAAAAAAAATTTACAAATTCTGTTGAAATTTTGCTCGTGATTGGCATCTTCCATAACTGTAGTAGTCTGTCTATATTTGCGTTAATTGAAATTCCGGGCAGACGAAATCGCACGTACCGGTGGTAAAGTCTATAAATATTTGTACCGAAGGTAAATGACGATTAACTATTTTATTTTTATCTTGTTTTACTATACGTTAAAATGTATTGCGTTTTTATAACGCAGTCAATATAGGCAAATAGACGTGCGAGCATAGAACATTTTACTAGTTTATATGTTTACTGTTAAAGACGAATATGCCATATGACTAACAGTCAGAACTATAATATAAATACAGAAAAGTAATCTAATACGGGACAAACACTGAAAGTAATAAAATTATGTATATGTACTGAAAATAGTGTTTATAATTATTTTTCTATAGGTATCTACTTTAGTAGTAGATATGACCACGTATGTACATAGAGATATGAGTATATACATTGGTATATTAATTAAAAATAACGCTTGGACAACTTTTACAAACTGAATATCTTTGATTGGTCCAGTTTCTTTTTTTTCAAGATGAGTAAATTTTTTGCTGTTTTGTGAAAATACATTTTCAACCTCTTAAAACCTGTCAGTTAGTAACGCAGTTATCTTTTATTATATCTCAAACTATAAATGCAAACTGTTATAGTTTGTTCTGAAAAGTGAAATTGAGACAAACAAATTTTATTAAGCATCGAAATACAAGGACAACAATTACACCTGTATGTAATTGTTGTCCTTGTTTTTGGTTTTTTAAGCAAAGCAAAGGTTGCATAACAATTACTAGTAGTTTTGTAATACTCTGTGATATGTGTTTTCTTTTTAACACTTGCAGCATTTTCAGTATCATTGATTCATTTTCAGTAGACACATACATTTTTAACAGGCCATGATATTATACAAAACACAATAGAATATCTTTGAATTAGCATTTTGATAGAACCCACTCTGTATTCGATGCTTGAAATTTAAGATTGGAAACCGTGAAGAATCCACACGAACTAATTTGTATTTTGATAAACATGTAATAACCGCAACATCTGTTTTATCAAAACGTAGATATACGTAATAAAAATGTTGAGAGGAAACACACTGGATATTTATTTATTTCACAGTTTTACTACAGTAAAAACTCCTCACGTTAATGGAACACATTTGACCTGCATTTCAACAAACGCAAACAACACCGTAAAGCCTCTAATGGATTTATCCACACAAAGGCTGCTAGTAAAAATTAAAACATATAGGTATAGGTAGGATACTCATAAAAGTAACTGCGTCTATTTTAAAAGCTGTAGAACAAAGAACATCATCAATCCATTAACATTCTTTCGAATTTTCGACGCAACCCATCTTCAATAGATTAACTAAATCTATCCTATACAGGCTGATTGGTAAAAGACTGGACATATTGAACGAGAGTATTCAGTACTCGATACTGAACCTGAATATCTAAAAAAATAGGTATTTAGAATTTGACCTACTTATCCAATAAAAACTTAATGTGAGGACGCTCTTGCGCATATACCTAAGCTAAACTAAATCTCCGCCCTCGCCACTCACCACCGCACCCCGCACTTTCCTGAATCTGCACCCTCGCCCGTCCTTTTCTTATCAAAGGTCATTAGCCTCGGTAGCAGCTGTGTGCGACGCGCGTAGTGTCCACATTTTATGAATATTTCATACAAATTTTCATAAAGCTTTTCTTTGCAGGTTACACAGTTTTTATTTTTATATTTTACGTCTATCCATAAATTATCATGTCCTTAAGTATGTACAATGTTTAACCAGTCACACTGTATACTTTGTCTCTTCACATTATTCGGGACTGACACTAACAAACACACGTTAGAATATCTACGGTAAGTTGAAAAATAATGCATGTTAAAAAGGGTACCTAACTGTTATAATTTCTTACATGACGATGGTAGTCATAGTAGTTTCCCAATCGGTAGCAGGAACGCTTGGCACACGTTACATTTTCATTACATTGCCAGTGTTGATCCAATACTCGTTTATTTGTTCGTACTCCGTGACGAGGTTATGTAACAACACTAAACAATACATCGCTGTGGTCACATTACAAGTTTTGTCTTTTGCGAACAAAATTGATTATATGGACGGCATAGTGGTTTAAGGCCTACTAATAATGCGTCGAGTGTTATAGCTACGACTAATACCCACACAAAAACACTAAATAATAAACAATTACCTAGTATGTACCGCAAATTGTTGTTCCAATTCAGATCAAACAATTTTGGTATACCTCAAATTTTGCAGTTAAAATTAATTCCTCGTATGCCGAAATGCAGATCCACGTATGACACTATGATTTTTCATTATCAGAGATCCTGGCAAAATGGTTGATTTCCACGTAAGAGAGTAATTGCTTAAACAATGATAACTGTCGTGATCTGCCGCAGGCATCATGCTGTGATTCTCGCTCGCTCATTACAGGAAATCTCAATTCTTACCAGGACGAAAAGCATATGTCATAGCTGAAATAATAGTTTTCAAACACTTACTCATAATCTCTGTTCTTTTTTTGTGGCTCCGCAAACCTGAGGTCATCGTCTTGTAGCTTCTTGTTCAGCATTGTGTTCGCCAGAAGCAACGGAGTCCCCGATATCCCGGTCATTCCTCCGCTCTGAAGACAATACGATGTATGATTACATCAAACGTACTCGCTTTATGTGCTCTAACTTTAGATGACTACATGTATAAAACTGTGTTTGACCCTAGACTATGTGGGTCGCTCCAATAAAATAAGGGAGGAGACACAGACTAGTCAGACAAATTAAAACAAGTCACATGCTCATCCAATCATCGATATAAGTCTTGATTTAGTTATTTTGATCTGAAATCTTAATATAACGCTTTTTGTAGCCGTTTATAAAAATCTATGAACAAGTTGTTTTTGTAACCTGGTTTCATTTAACGCCATACCCTCTTCATAATGAGAGATGAAAAGGACGGAACTTGGGGCAGACTCTCCTATGGTTAGAATGTGCAAAATTGTAAATAGTTGCAGTGACCTCGTTGACATCCATAGCGACAGTATAGGCAAAGTCTTAAGGGGTATTATCACACATTCCCAAAACATTTATTTTGACGCAGGTAAAATTAAGCCGTCGCCATAGAAACTCACTCATGACATAGTGTAGTAAAGTATGATTTAATTTTATAATGCACCTGAATGCTATACGTATTTTATTTTATTTTATTTGTAATAATATTAATGACTGGACATTTTTAATCCATATTTTACATTGTTTAATTTCAATTTTATTTAATGTCAATGCTATTATTTTATGTAATTTTAGTACTTTTATAATATCTATATAATGTTACCTACTATTCTAAAGAAATAGTTATGTTCGAGTTATATTCTATTGTATGTATATGTTAATCAATAATATTTTATTAAATTAGAATCTTAAAATCATCTAGTATGTGCACAGTACACATAATTAATTTTATAAGGCATTTTATTTTTAAGTTTATCTCTCAGTAACCTGTGCATGTTGTGTTAACCTCTAATTAATTGTTAAACTAACTAATGTTTCCATTGATTTTATTTTATGTTGCCTATGTATAAGTGTAAATAGTTGTTGGTTAACCAAATAAATAAATAAATAATGTGCGTAGCATTAACCCACTTAAACGCCCAACTTCCTGGATGTTTAATATTTGATAGATATTTAACGTCTCATGGAAAGCGTCTCGAAACTTCGCATCTACGCGGCGGCGGGCGCGCGGCACCGACATTCAACAAAATCTTCCTTCAGGAAATATACCAAGAAAAGCTATGTATGTTTTGGTAAGGTCTTATTTCATGAAATATGAACAAAGCCGGTGAATAGGTAAAACATAGTTAGAGATCCTATAGGAAAATTTCCTTACTAACTTTGAGCGGTCCTGAGAATTCGTAATCTGTTATATTATTGCCGTTACGAAAGCACATTTCATGGGATTCAAAATAAAATAACATTATTTTATTAAAAAGAAGTACATACCTAACGATGTTAAGTGCCAGTGAGTTTTCAGAACGAAGTGCGAACGATCATTAAAGTGTAGGTATTTATATGACAACCGCGTAGAAATATTAAAGTAAAATGTGTGGGACATCGCAAGAAATATTAAACAGTAACAAATAATAATCGGGATACTTTCACAATAGAAAAATAAAGTGAAGGAAGATATTACTTATATTTAACTTTATACCAGCTCAAGAAAAGTTATTTACCGTTAGTCGGAATTCGACCGAAACTTCAATTTTTAATTATCTTTAGCTTCCTGCCTTTCCCCTTTATATAAACTGTAACAATACTAATTGTCACATTTCTCTGTGCGCGCAATATGCTTTGAAAGGGATCTAAAGCATTCTCTTTACATTATTAAATATTAATATATAAATAAAACAAGTTCTCTTTTCGTAATAACTTCCTCTCAGGATAAGACTAGCAATGCAAAAATAAATTGGTACACATCTTTTGAAAAATGTGTATAAGATTTATACAAACAAGCAACCTAGATTCCTCAATATAAACATCTTTAGAGTTTGTAGACAGACAATAACAAACACTCGTAACCTTTAGTAAACATTGTTACTTAAACAAACAACTAAACTTCTAACGTTATGAACAGTTTATAAAGCCGTTAGTAGACTCAAAGTTGTTTCTATCGCATTAAGGTAAGTACTTAGCTGTAGAAAGTGACATTCTTTTTTACAGAACGCCAATCTCATTGTTACAAATTGTGCGAATAAATCGATTACTTCCACCGCACTTATCTATAAAATTCGGCCACGAGTATAACTTTATAAATGGGTCTAGTCGAAGCATTTAAATTAAAATTCTATTGGATCTGCCTTAATAATCCTCAAAGAGATTAATCTTCATATCTGTTGTTGGTTTCTAATTTCCTTCAAGATTCACATTAAACGTCAAACTGCTGTTTCGGATTCACCAACAGTTTATACTTGCCTATAAGTAACAAGAAGAAAGTACTTGTATATTTACGTAACAACATAGTTTAAAAGCAATTGAGTAATCGTTACTCAATTGCTTAGCCACGTGTAAAATTCAAAAAATAAACTTGACTCGCAAAGAACTTCAAAGACTTTTATATTAGAAGTTTTAGAAGGAAACCTAGCAAAGTTAAGTGTTTGGTTTTATAAAAGATACTGACTATTATATCCTCGTTCCGGACTATTTACTGCTAAAAGAAATTTTTCATGTCAAATCTTATACTTCGACAAATCTCAAACAAAATTCAACAGCTGTTCTTGCGGTAACGTCTACGATATAGATATCAAAGAAGTACTCAACATAAAGTTATTATGTATGCTAGGTCAATGATGCACGTTTTTATTTAGTAGCAATCTATATATAAGTATCATATCATGTTCGAAAGTGGTTTTAACGCGATTTCTATCGAACCGCAGGACGTTTAAAATTCCACATAGTTCACTTGTATGTTAGCATGAAATAAACACTAACTTTTACCTATTATACACATACTCGTAACGTCATTACGTGGGCATAATGACTGGCGTTACTCTAGCCATTCCTTCATGCACCTTGGTGAAACTAAATGCATCTTGCGACTAATTTGTACGCAATAAATAATATTCTTGTATATTATAACACCGAGATAAAGCATGGAGAAAGAGCAGATTTAGAAATATTGATTTAAGCTGGGGATTTATATTTACTAGTAATGTTAGTATTAAAACAATTATAGCTTCACTTACACTTTGGATAATTAAAGCCAATTTTTCCCTAAAATACATGTTTTGAATACACTGACTATGTCTTGTAATATAATATTTAAGTGTTAGCCATATATGTAATAATATCCCTATCCCTGTCGTCTTCTGAGCATGGATATTAAAAATAAAGTCGGTTAAAAAGTCGCAAACAAAATAAACCGCGATAAAAAAACGTTATCAAAATAAATACTTAGTAGGTAAATAAGAAGTTAAATTAGTAGGGAAATTTCGCGTAAGTCCCTTACAAGTCTGTTATAAGAAATAAGATACAAATTAATTATAATTTGTATTATTTGTATATTTCTACATAATTGGATTAAGTGATCGGCAGTCGATAACAATTATATTAAATAGCAAAGATACTCGAGCACGTGAAGCGGCTCGCATCAGATCATGTCTTTATCGAAAGTGATCACACAATATTATAAATTTCACTTTCGTTACGATAATTCTAACGCAACGAAGGTGAAACTTACGATATTAAAACTTATCTTAAACCAAATGAAAAGCAGAATTTAAATTTAGAAAACACCGTTCCATGAACTTTTCTGTCTTACTGGCCCACTGATAGCGTGTTTGTCAATTAAGCAATAATTTAATACGTTTTTCTTCAAGCTCGCTGTCTAGCAGTGCACCCAGTAAGTGACAAGTGACAACCGAGATAGACAATAATAGACGTACACAACAGCAGCTTCCTTAAAAGATATACATAACTGAAAACTCAGTATGCACCTTTTTATGCATAATAGTAGTAAATACTTTGTGAAAATTTTGAAGGCAAAAGAAACTTGTTGTTGTGGTTCATCTATTGTGAGTTTGCTGGCGACATGGGTCCCCAGCTTATTCAAGTCTTGAAGGCAAACCGGAGAGGTTACGATTGTAGGCAATAGAATTTAAAAGCATAATAGAAGCATTGACACAACGAAATATGTAAAATGTTTGTTGGTTACCTTTAAAAACTGTTTAGAACTGCCGCCGATTAATCGATCTTATAATTGTGTGTAAGTAGGAGTACCATACAGCAAGGTCTCATCTCCCGAATCAATCTAATTTAGAGTAATCGTTTACCGCTTACTCTAAATTTTCAGCGTACAAAA
This sequence comes from Catocala fraxini, assembly GCA_930367265.1. Lineage (NCBI taxonomy): Eukaryota > Metazoa > Arthropoda > Insecta > Lepidoptera > Erebidae > Catocala > Catocala fraxini. The sequence goes on from OV884031.1 coordinate 11,235,725, forward strand.
TAAATATATTTTTATCACAATTCAAAATAACTCTAATGTGATGGGTACAAGGTTTAAACTAGATTGCAATGGTGTGCAGCACAGAACGGCAACGTTACGGTTCTCACTGCAGGCGAGCAATATTGTGATTTTTCGGCGGGAGAACAGATTTTTGTTCAAGTTCGATCATTAACCGCCGGATTTAAAATTATAACTAAAGTATGTTGCTACTATTCCCTAACTCATAAAATATAGGTTCAGATATGATACTTTTGCAAGCTGGAGTAGCTGAACTAGAGTAGCTTACGTAATCTTATGCCTTAAAACTCACTATAGCCTAAAATCCTAACCTCTCCAATTTGTCTTTACGGCATAAGAACGTTGAAGACCCATTTCTCCAGCAAACACACAGTAAAGGCCCATTACAACGTTTTTCATTTGGCCACTTAATTATGACAAATTGTTTAGGTTGCTACTGTTACACTTTAAAAATTTATATGCATCGTTTTCACTTATCTCGTATGAGAAAGCTATAGTTGCGGTCATAGACAATGTAGATGGGCACTGTAATAGTTTATGTAAAATGCCTTAGCAGTAAATAGGGCCAAACTTCAAAGTTTTAGTTAATGTTTGGCAAATCTCGTATACAGAGCGAACCCGAAATTTAATTTGGTGCGAAATTCAATTAACTTTAAGATGTCTAATTCATTGCTTACAAATACTTGTTTTGATCATTAAGGACAGAAACAGATGCTTTATTAATATATTTATTGTCAAATATAAATCAATTAGCGAGATGTAGCAGCGATAGCTTAGGTAATGGAAAACCGTTAGGCTGCCAGGCAGAGGTCTCGAATTCGATCCCACGGCACGCACTTCTGACATTTTGAAGTTATAATAATAATAATAATAATACTTGGACCTAGCTCACGAGATTGTCGACATGTGGCGTGTGGACTCGGCGATCATTGTGCCGATAGTCATTACAGTCAATGGTTTAATACCTAAGAGCCTCGACCACCATCTGCAGAGGCTCGCGTTAGATGGCTGGATCAAATCCTTGATGCAAAAGGCAGTACTACTCGACACGGCGCGTATTGTGAGGAGATTCCTCTCTCTGGGGCCCTAACCACCGGCAGCTTGGACCCTGTTCCCGATGTCGGTGGGTCATTTCAGTCTTTATATTTTTTAAATATGTATAGTTTTCATATTTATATTTAATAATGTAATTATTAGAAAAAAAAGTAATAAAGAGAATAATAATAATAAACCCAGACAGTCGTTAATGTCCCAGAAGGATCTCATGATAAGATAACGATCTTATCATGAGACTAACGCGATATCGCAGGGCACAGTACACTAGCTTTAAACTACCACCTTCGCCTTGCGATATAAAAAAGAATGTATAACCAGGTTAAATGAAAGCGCACAAACCGCAAGGCAGCTTGTGGCGAGCTGAATGTGAGTGGCGACACTGCGGTCCTAAATGCCTCACACAGTCGGTTAGGGCCTCGTCCCCAGCTTGCGTTACTGGTTGGCTGGGGTGGTGTTTCAGAGGCCCTTTGAAAGGTTTAATCAAAGGTGGTACCTTTATTAAACCTTTCGAAGGGCCTCTTCACGTTGGACCCATGTCTTCGTGTAAGCCTCCCAAAGGGCCGGGTATTTTCCTAACGTATTATGGAAATACCCGTAAAAGAGAAACAAATAATTATAATAATTTATTGTTTGTACAGTGTTACAGTTAACATAAATTAGTGATAGGAGTCTCCTTTTAAGCAAGATATGCCTGTATTAGGAAACTCCGCTCTTCCGCAACATATTTACAATGCAACAATATGTATACACTCAATTATTATTAAATAAAAAAACTTAGGGATAAAAAAGAAAAGAACAGACGTTATGTGCGTATTAAATTGTTAACTATCGCTCGCTTTAACGGTTAAGGAAATCATTGAGGGTTTCCTCACAATGTTATTTACATCTCAGAGTCAGCGTGTTGTACTAAGGCCTAACTCTTCCCATACTGATAAGAAGCTCGTGCCCAGTGCAGTGGCACAGTGTATAAACAGGGCTGCTTAACCGATTGTAATGCAAAAAATATTTCGTCTTAACTAGATAGCGTAAACGTGTAGAGCTGGAGAGTAAAAGTACGTCAATATCATGGCATCATGACAAAAGGTTATTCATAATCTCCGAGCTCTGCTAGAAATAATCGATATATTATGTGTATACATATATCGATTACTGATATATTATTTGTCGCTAACTTATCACGGCGCCATCTATACTTCCATCTATACCAATATTATAAAGAGGGAAGATTTGATTTTTGTTTGTTTGTACGGATTTTACTCAAAAACTACTCGACGTATTTTAAAACCTAAATTTACGTTTGATTGGCTTAGCTGTTAACCGATTTTATTGCAATACTTTTATTTGAAGATACAAAGATACGATTACGTCCTGCGCCAAAGAATAAAAACAGTTTGTGATTAATATTATTAGTAATTAACAATTCATTACTTACTTAGGTCAGTAAATTTGTATGCTTATAAGTTATTATTATCTTATTTCATAACATCCAAGCAACCAGTCTACTACGACTTTTATTAATGTTTCTCCTAAAAAAGTTACTTATAAATTCCGGTACTTATATTTTATTCTGTATGCATTTTACGCTTAGAAGGCGTAGCCGAAATATTTTGCAGGATACTTCACAAAGTTATTTGACTTTGATCTAATGTCATTTCTTTCATCTTTATCATAGAACGACCTACATATATTGGCTACGACAAAAGCATATTTTATGTCAAAGAGCATAGACAAACCATTCGTTTTGGTTAAATATAAATGTTACTGAATAAGTTAGGATTATCCATGGCATTAATACATACCATATCGAGAGCAATAAATTGCTACCTTTTAAAACTTGCACGGCTGATATATTAGTCCTACTGAAGTAATATTAACTAAGATTACTTCAGTAGGATCTGGTTATTATGTATCTTTTATGCGTATTTTCACTAAGATGGCAGAAGTATTTTTAACATGGAATAAAACAGCAGATCTGCCACGAGACTCCACCATCGCTCACGACGAAGAACGAACCAAACATGGCCAAGCCGGTCACGAATTGACTTGCACACGACAGCCCACGGAAGTATTTGCCAAAATGAGTACAGTCAGCAAACTTTTTTCAATTTTATATAACCCCCGTTTGTCACTTAGATACCGATTCGTTATTAAAAGGAGACAGAATGCATTTGATATAATGTAAAATGAGATTTTTATGTGTATTTTGTTCAATAATAAGTTCCGTGGGATTATCTTAAAGTATATTTTTTATTTTACCTATTGAGTCCCAATGGCACACCGACGGCTAGACATTATAGGTTTTCAATTATATCTGGCAATCCAAGAATTGAAATATTAAATAACTAATCCCAAATCCTTTTGAAATCCCTACTGTTATTTATGCTAATATTAAAACAGGTTTATCCTAACTATAGTATCGTATAATATACGCAAATGTGAGTTTGTTTGTTACGCTTTCAAGCCTTAACTATTCGATCATCATGAAATTTTGAATACGCTTTATCGTGGTACAGACAAGGACATGGTACACACGGCTACACATCAAGTTAGACACCCTATATACGCATAACTACGCTATATACAAAATAGAGAATTGTCGGAAAGGGACAGTGCATAGTAGTGTCGATGTAATGGTAAGGATAGAGCGTAACAAAAATATAACGCACTCTCTCACACGATTCGCAGCGTTCAACTTCTAATAGCTCAAAGCCCAAACCGTCTAGGTTGATGCGTCGCTGTGTGTACATGGTACCTTTCATCAAAAAAAAAAGTATTATTCTCGAGGGATAAAAATGTATTGGCGTAATCTGGATTAATGCGAACAAAAATCCGGGTAATATATAGATATTATACACGTTGGGTGTACCGTGTCCTCGAACTACAACGTCCCTGGTAACTATTCGTGATCGTGAAGTCTCCGACGAATTCTGGCTATGAATGTACTATCCACGTAGGTGGAATATCTTTCCTCGTTTTTATGATACGATTTAGGAATTTATCGTAGTGACCTCTCAATAGTGACCTAATTTCATAGCACATGTAATTTTTATGAAAGGGTTCTCGCATGGTGGTAACTTTTCATTGCCACCTATAATTATTGATGTATCTCTTGATTTTTTTGATAAAATCTGCCATTTCGATATACAATATTACGGGGCATAGTTTAATCATAGCTTGTGAAAAATAATAAATAAATCCTGTCTGCTTTTCATGTTATGCTAGTACTTCAAACCCGTCCTTGAAAATATACAGGGTTATAAGAAACGATTTCTTAACTACAATCCTTTTGTATTCGTGTGTTTAGTCTTGTACGTGGAAGTGATAGTGCCGTGGGAAAATACTCAATATGGCACAAGATATGCGTAACTACCAAATTTTTCGGCTATTGATGTTTTCCCTTGATCTTGTTTGCATTGTAAAGGGTATAGATTACTTGTTTGCTACTTCTAGTAAAAGTATTATATCTTTGTGTTACTCTGCCATGACAAAAAACTAAAATAGAGAAATGGCATTTCTGCATTTTCGTAAAACTGAGTGGCTTATGACTCATCTTCACAACATATCAGGTAATGTACAGCCAAGAAAATTTTATATCACTTATACAACATGATCTTCCGTTAAGAAAGTAATTTTCGAAAGTTATTCCATAAAGGACTCTTGAATGAGCTGACCTTTTGTTGTATAACATAATATGTATCTACAGTACTGAGAGATTTACTTAGACAGGTTCAGTGCCACTTGCAATAACGTCATCACGAACAGCTAGTAATTACACCAAAATTAAATATAAAAATTAATTAAGCTACTTAGGTATGTCTTTCAAATTACTGTTTTAAATAATTAGCATAATATGTGAGCACTTGTTAAAAAGAGAACATAATTTATGAGATTTCTTTGAACCTATTTTTTAATTCAAGTCGTTTTAGCTTTGTCTCAACAACTCAAATGTTGTATATTTAGTTGTAATAAATATGACTCTCCATGGCTGTACGTAAGTGTATAACAACAATGTATAAAAATAATACCATTTCAAAAAGATATGAGTCCGCCGTATGCAATCACCAACTTTCTACGCACAAACGCCTATCTATTCTCCAGAACCTATTGTAGATACCTATTGTGCCTACAGAATCGTCAAAGCTTTAAGATTCATATTTAAGCATGTTTTAAGCTCAAAGATAGACAGATTAAATGTAAAGTAGGTACTTCTCAATAAAGAGCTTTTCTAAATATTCTAAAAGACATTTATTTAAAAATATTTCATCTGCTCGTGGTCATTTTCAAACGCAATCTTATATAATTATATAAGTTTTTAATTTAAATGCACAGTAGTAAAAACACTGTAGATATTAAATATTTAAAAAGAATAGCGTGACCTGACGATGACTAAATCATTTGCTGCTATGTAACCTGTCTCTAATTAATGGGATGATGCATGTAAAGTTTTAGATAATAGGTGGATGGATACTTAGATCAAAGATTATTTCGCAAATGATTTCATAAAATTCCCACCGCTGCGATTCAGCAAATACATACAAAGACGATATAATTACTATCTTTGCATAATTACTTATACATACTGGTAATAATGACATAAAAAAAATCACAATAGTATGCGCATTCAATTTTCGTGTGAAGATTCTTAGCGATGGGTTGAGTGCCTACCTTTGAGATGATTGAGTAAACAATACCCTCATACTTAATTATTACTATCATTATAAATGACATGTGCTATAGATAATATTTATTTTCTAAGTGTTATTCGAAAGTTATATTATTGAGAAAATCGAAGAAAGGTGACAAGAGTGTACTTTCACAATTGCCATAAAGCACTTGGCCATTATGCCATGCGCCTGCGTACATATTTACGTATATAGGTTCGTCGCTGTTAACTAATTACTTAAGAGCTCTCAGACGATCGCTAAATCGTTTTCGACGATATTGGTGAAGAGAAGTAGCCTAATTTTTTTACTCATCGGCGTTCTAAGTTTCCGTTGTTCGATACAATGCCTTGCACAGTTATTTATTGTGTTTCTATTTTTATTGTAACTGAGTATCTGTATTGAAATATTCGCAATCACAAATATAACTGAGTTGTAAAATCTGGCTCGCGCATAGTTTTTAATGCTACATTTAATTTTTTATTACACTCTTACATAGGTAAGAGCCTAATAAAATACTAAATGTTGCAGTCAACATAGGCAGAAAGCAAATTAAAGATCGTTCTCCTCAACTACTACACAAGTAAATAGATAATAATAATATAGTCTTAACCATATCTTACAAGAATAATATTTTAGATAAAGGAACCATTGGAATCATCATCAAATCGACTGCTTACACTCCTCAAACTGCTGATTCACAATACTCCTCGAAAAGTGGCAACTGGTTTGACATCATGCAATATTAGTTTATAATAAATACAGTAATCGATATAAAACAGGCCAACTTCATCCCATCTTTATATAAAATTCAGCTGCCGTATGTTTCTGTACGCATAACTCAAAAAGTAGTAAATAGATTGGAATTTTTACACTAATTCTACATAAAAAAGTTTTTGTATATACTATACGAAATATCACGAAGTTTTTTATATGAATGGAAAATATTCCTAGAACGCTTTTATTTACGTTCCTAATAATTAATATCGGTCTGAGTCATAAGGTCATCACGAAGCCTGGCCAGATCTAGCTAGTAATACATTTATCTTCGACCATTTAACTATGGAGATAAGTTATCTGAAGATTTTTTAATGAGTGCTGGTCTATAGGTTATAATTTAAAGTTGCCCGCGTACTCGTTATTTCAATATTTTTACAGCATTATTTGTATAAGTTATAAATGCTCTCCTATTAATAGTGTAACTTAACATAGAAAGCTGTCAAGTCTTGACACAGATTTGTTCATGTGCCGATTCTTGAGCACCACAACGTTAATACGACATTCAATCACAATTGCATAGATATAAACCTATTTTCTCATTAGTGCCCGTGCTATACTAACTATCATGTAGCGAAGCCAGACGTGATTAAACTTTAACACTCGATGCATTGACATTTTTTAGACGGACGTGGCCGTCTGCAGAATGTCGCCTATTGTATTAATACAAAAGATATGACGTATATGAAAATAATGAATGGTAAATGGAAGTGAAAAGAAAGAAACAGTAAATTCAACGCTCACATTCAAAGATACACACTTGAATCCGTCGTTGTCCGTACTAAAATTTTGACACATCACACGTAATAAATGCTTACAATGCATCGCTGACTTTTACTTCCTCTCGAAGAAAAGTAAATAATGGGAACGAAACTTGTTGTGCGCTTGACCTCGACTGAGTTGAGGGATCGACAGACACTTTCACCGCGCGGTGACGCGGCACACCTACCTGTAACACTTGTAGAGAGTAACCACGTGCGCACGCCTACAACACTTACGAACTTCACTTTGTAATCATCCGAACTATGTATAACTATAACTTATACTCTATGTTGACATTAAGGATCCAAATAAATTTTGCTCTATTAATAGAAAAATAAGACAATTAAGTAGTTGTTCTCATAGAATCTTACGTGGTAATCCATTAACAACACAATTATACCTAGTTACTTTACTTGGCACGTGATCAGGTGGAATTATTACGAAAATAATTACGACATTTGTAATTTTTGTTCTTGTTGATGAAAAAATTGTTTGTTATTTTCAACACGCTTTTATTAGCTATACCTGTATGTTTGCTTGTTAGTTTGTTAGTTTGTTTGTAACCGACTCCTTTGGATTTGATTTGACCCACTTCAAACGGTCAGATCGCATTTAAACTTCGTTGTAGACTTATCAAGGACCGATGACAATACAATAATTTGATAAGATTATCTCATTATCCTGATTAGGATCGTCAGAATTATTGATTTTCTCACAGATCCTTTGCGTGAGAGCGAGAGACATAAAGCAAGCGCGTGGTCTGCGCATGCGTAACTTTCCGATTCGAGCACTCGGCTCGGCACAATTGAGTATAAAAATAGAAAATAAATGATAGTTTAAAACAAGTAAAAACGGCAATGAATTGCCGTAAATGTTGAGTTCGAAAACATTTTTCATATGTGATACCGTGTGACCTTGAGGTCAAAGTTCATAGTCATTTCGGGGGTATATTGACTATGCTGAGTCGAATGACGTTGACCACGAGTCTCTAGCTCTTACGGTTCTTGAGTTGAAAGTTGTATAACAGACAGACGAACAAAGCTGTTGTATAAGAGATTTTTCGAATGCTAAAAACTAAAAAGAAACACGCTTTATTTGAAGAACCATACTAAAAGTAGTTTTTTTTATAATTATCTATAAGGATAGAATGTTTAATAATAAATTGAACAAAAGCAAAAAATAATAGATTAAAATAACTAAAAAACACGCTTTATTTTAATCTGTTATTTTTTGCTTTTGTTTTATTAATTTGCGCTAATGTGGGAATTGGTCCACATTGTTTTAGATGTTTTATAAAAAAGGACAGAATATAAAGTTGCTTAGAATAAATAATATTTAATAAAACTATCGTATGACTAGTAACAGCCTACCTATACATCATTCTATTTTTAAAGTTAAATAAACTATTTTTAAATATTACTCTCAGTTGTAATTATTATGCGAACTAACTGAACGTCATGTTTTTCATATCTTACCACAGAGAGAAATTCGCACTTCATCACAACTCTTGTCTGAATTACAATATTCTATAAGAGCACCATCACTTGGCCTTAAAACTGTTATAACAACATAAAAACATTTTTACCTGCTTACTTATTATGATAACATTTAGACTTTTAAACAGTAATTCATTAATTCGCAACAAGATGCAAACTACCTATCACCTATTGACAAGTGAAATGAGAAATCAAAGGCGCTAAAATAGTATGCACACGGCAACCTTTCAACAAATCCTAATACGTAATTAGCAAAGAAACGTGTCTACTTTTACCCAGCGTATTGCAAGGATACTTAAATTAAGGCAATATATGTAGTTTTGTTTTAAATTCAGTTTTTAATCAACCAGAGTCTCATGGTTGGTAGCAAACGTAAGCACAAATTTATGTCACTGGACCAAAACGATGGTTACACAAACAAATTATGTTATTATTTAAATAATCAATCTGCTACGTATGTGGTATAAAAGAAATATTTTAATCATACCATTCAATAATTTCATGAACGTTTTTAGTTATAAAGCGTATTTTTTCAATGCGACGACTGAAATCTTCATTCCTGCAATGGATTGGCACTAGGCAAACTAACATGTGATTACTAGCCTCTTAAATTGTAAATATTAAACAACAAAACTAACTTGTAAAAAGCAATAACTATCCAACAAATACATTAGTTATTAATTAAAAATTAATAAGCAGAGGAAAGAGACGCACAAGCACGCACATTCTAGTCAGCATCGATCAAGTGTTGGAACAAATTAAAATATTTGAGGAGGGCTCTTACTGTAAGCCATGCGAGGTTTGGTGCAGCCGGGCTCAATCGTAAAATATGTGGGTCAAAGTCAAGTAACCTTGATATCAATCCCAGACTGTAAACCGTACAATTTACCGTTAATTATACCATTAAAATTAATTTATAATGCAAACGGACGAATTATATTATATACTTTCCGAATTACTGTTGTGTAAAACGTAATAGAGCGCAATTCATTCTAGTGTTAATCATGTCTGTTTAAAATTGAGTTTGCAGTTTTTTATAAGTTCACTTATTAAAAACAGCTCATTTAAAATGATTTATATAGGTGAATAAGACATTAAATGGCTTGTATGCTAACTAGCAGATGAAGCATAAAAGCAGAAAATTATAAACAGGTTTTGAAACAAACTGAAAACTGAGCAGATATGTTAAATTCATTCTAATTTTCTAGATTCAATTATAATGTTTATGAGTGATGTATTCGAATAAACACGTCACCTTATAGAATATATAAGTTTCTAAGACTCTTCCCTAATTTTATACAATAAAGCCTGCTGTTGTTCATAGCAAGCAAGCAAGTTTAGTGCGCTTGTATGCGCACTTGATGGTAAAATTAACGTTAACTCTTAACGAGATTACAAAAAAGATATAACAATTGTTGGATAAATCGGGTCTTTCGCAAACGTTGATTGTATTATCGACTTGAAATTGTTAGATTTCGAGTATTGTAAGAGACAGTAATAGTACCATTCAAGTGTTTACATTGCGATCGGTAATTGGTCTGCTGAGCGCAGTAGTCGACTCGGTTAGCACACTAATAATATAATAGTAATATCTTTCGTTGAACGTTCATTGCACGTGCACAGTTCACTTCGAGTGATATTTAGTAGTGGACAATGTAACTGCTTATGGTAAGTGATGCGCATAATTACATTCGAATAATATTCGAATACTATTCTGCACTACACGACAGAATATTACATGGTCGAGGTTGCAACGCACGTACTTTTATGATATAATATAATATAATATTCTACCACATACACACAACACCATCTAGCCCAAACTAAGCAGAACTTGTACTGTGGGTACTAGACAATGGATAAACATACATATATACTTTTTTTTGTGTATACACACATATTATACATAGAAACACCCAGACCAAGACAAACATCCATGTTCATGCACACTAATGTTTGACTTGTGCGGGAATCGAACCCGCGACCTCAGGCGTGGCAGTCGGTTACACTAACCACTACGCTACCGAAGCCGACTATGTGCAATGTGCACATTATGTGTCAGTTATTATGATCGAAAAGTTTGATCATAATTTACCAACTTCGTCAATCATGCGTAAAATGTTTAACGGATTTAACCCATAGATAGATCATATCCAGGATAAAAATATTCTAACTTTAATTGTATTCTAAAACAAAATAGTTTAGTAATGTCGTAAGTATCACGATTGGGATTTATGCGGTTGGAGCCGCGGGCAGAAACTAGAAGGTAATAAATCCCACGTACATTTTAGCTTTGGAATATTCTACCATATCCTCAATAACGCTGACCTTAGACAGAAATCTGAAAAGTTCTAGAATGAAGAAAGCTTGCTAGAAAGCAATCTCTAGAATCGCTGTGAGGCCAGTGTTAGTTTAATTAATTATAAAGTTCAAAATTGCATTAAAGTCAAGTCAAAAGTCAACATTTCATATTATTCAAAAACAATGAGAACTTCTAGCCGCAAGTACGGTTTGCGTGTGTTGGATTTGGTAACAGTTGGTCAAACATTTACTCGGTTATTTGCCAACAAATAAACAAGGCACTTGTTCGTTTATATTATTGGCTAATAATGACTAGTTAAACGATTTTCCATATTCAAATATAAAACAACAATTGAGTTTGTCTTCACGATGTAAACGTTTAAGATATAACTTTGTTTCCGAATATTTTACAACTTGCTCGTCCTAGAAACTGCTGGTCGTAAAGTTTATTCAACCAACACAAAGAGGTCGCACCGATGCTCTGTTTAGCAACCTCACTCACTCATACAATGCCTAATACTATGTTTAGTGTGTGCCTACTATACCTATATATATTATGAGATTTTACATTGAAAATAATATTTTCTATCACCACATAAAGAATTTAGATGAATTAGCTCTCATTAAACGATTTACACGCAGTTATTGTATATATTGTATTCGAGGTCTCGTGCCATTTGCCCTTTTGCTAAATATAAGCTCATTAATTTGCACAGGGTATTAGCGACGCCTTCACCTTGAACTATATTGAATTTCCTACTCACGGGCACTAAGTGTCTCCTCATAGCAACATTAATAGTAAACAAAGCAGCAAACGACTGATTATGTAGGATGAATTTCATTCAAAATGTATTGAAATGAAATCACAAAAGTCAAACTGATTAACGGCTGACATACATAAGTAATCGGGCAAATAACAACGAAAGTTAAGTTTGGTTAAATAATTAGAACTCACTTTCTTGTTTATAGCACATTTGTAAACAAACGAACAACATCATGGATTACACACGTATAGTGTAAAAATAAATTTACTTACTTTAATAAAACTTAATATAATTATTTTGTATGTATGTATGTAGTATATTTATTTTATGTTTGTAGAACGTGGTTCAGAAATTTAAAAATGTCCATTTAAATTTTTCTTCGGATAAAAAGTTAGGAGGGCACTGCAATTTAAAATAGATTATGAATAACATTAACACACATACTGCTGTCAGATGTTTGTAACTAGTCTTGATGTTCACAAGAGCAAAATCTCAAGTGGCGGCCCTGTAGCTCTGGAGATCATAGCGGTTACGCTACAAAAGTATTTTGAAGTTTGGCACAACGCACAGTTTTAAGAAATATATTTTTCGGACATCGCATTTTTATTAAAAAATCTGCTAGATATAATCATTTAAATGCAAGATTTCGTATCCTCATTAAGATAGCATAAAGTTTTTGAGAAAAAAATATTTGAACATCTTAATATTTTCAACCGGATATTTAGAAAAAAATATATATGTATATCTCTGAAACTTAGCAATATAGGTACGCAAAAGCAATGTTAAGGACATTGATGGTGTCTTTCATGCTACGTCTTATAGAGCTTAAACGAATTAATACACATCGCCCTGAACAAATTTCGCATTTCGGTATATGTAACAATAGCTTAGTTTTTTAGACTCCTACATCAGATAATGGATTATTGATATAATATCTTACTCACTTTTTAAGTAATTATCAACAAAAATGCAACCCATATATTTTTTAATGTTTAATTTAACTTAAATCAGATCCGGATGCAAATTATTATCTGCATGTGCGATAACCCTAACGTCGTAAAATCGGGATGTAACTCAAAATATTTGTAATTTCTAGATTCCATGGAATTGGGACGTGTAATTTAAGTAGTTGTTTGGGTATGCAAAGATAATAATTTCAGTGTAAATAACTTTTCCCAATACTGCAGAATACGCGATAAAAATTAAATTATCTAAAAACAAAAAACGCGTATATTAATTACTCTAATAAAGTTAAGAGATTCGTTTAAGCTCTAAAAGAAACAGCATGAGAGACGCCATCGATGTCCTTAATATATTGCTTTTGCGTATATGGCTAAGTTTTAGAGATATATTTTTTTTTTAAATTATCCGGCTGGAAGTATTATAATAATAATAATATTCTACCACATACACACGATAACACCCAGCTCAAACTAAGCAGAGCTTGTTCTATGGGTACTAGACAATGGATAAACATACATATATACTTTTTTTTTGTAAATACTTACATTCATATTATACATAGAAATTATGATTTTCAAATATTTATTTCTCAAAAACGATTTATCCTATCTAAATGGCGATTCGAAATCTTGCTTTTAAATGATTATATCTAGCAGATTTTATAATAAAGAGGAGGTGTCCGAAAAATAGGTTTCTTAAAACACTGTGTAGCGGTACGTTGCCATTGCGGCACAATCATCACTTCACAATTGTTTCTAGAACGCATAATGTTGATACTTTAGTGTCAATTACATTTAGTTATCAAAAATCCTTATTTCAATTTTATCAATCTGCCAAGTAAATATGCGTTAGTGGAGCGACTGAAAGACTGAAGTGCCATTGGCTTTAACGCCTCACCATACACCAGCAGTTAATATTACATACTATATATTTATCAATATTTAAATTGTTATTTGTCTATAAGCTTTCTTCCAGAACCAATAAATAAAATAAAATAAGAATAATACTCTGACTGAAGGCTGCGCTATGTATAGACTTCGCGCAGCATTGATGCAATTTAAAAAAAATCTCTAATGCATAGTCATTAGACTTTCTTGTAAACCTATGTCGACTTTTTAGTAAATTTTAAACTTACAACAAAAGTTTTAATTGAGGTCCATAGTATTTTTGCCTGTCATTCTTGATGCGATTCGTATTGCAAGGTAGCTTTGGGTTCAAACCTACCTTACAATGAGACCAAAAAACAATGGCAGATCTCCATACTAAAGAATGTCTGGGATCAAATGGCAGCGTCATGTAATGAAAAATATGTCAAAAAATTCGGCGTTAATTCCAGACTCTATAAGTGAAACTATTTTCACTTGGGAAAGCCGAAAAAATTAGATATTGTGGTTTGAATTGTTTAGGTTACGAACTGTGTACGAATATAACAATTGTCGTAATAATCAAACAAACATTTTTTACCATCGGTTTAATTAAAAATAGAAGAATTACAGTGCATATTAATAAAGATTCAAACAAAGTCAATTAAATCCATATCGATCATTCGTTCAATTTAATCGATATAGATAACTATAGAATACTACTTGTACTTACACCCCTATTTGTATGGTTAACATTTTGAAGGTAATTCGTAATTCGTACATACGTCATTTAAAATACTTTTATTAACATAAATAAGCTTTACGGCTTTTAGAAAAATGAATGAATATTTGATAAATCTTAGTAAATTAATTTAATTTCTTTGCTATAAATGAAATCTACGTACGTCAGAAAAAGACTAGACAACATTTTGCCATTGATCTTTAGATATGGTTCATTAATTGAATTCTGGTCAGTATTTAATCAAGTTATAAACATAATTCACGTATATGACGCTGCGAGCAAACTATATCACACACGGAGGAAAGTTAAGTCTATAGCCTGACGTTTCTGAAAATGAATAGTGAACTTTAAACTTGTGCGCGTGAAGTTAACTAAGAATATAATTAAAATACCTGGTATAACATGAGATTGTGTTTGTCACTTAAAAGTAACTTTATGATAATAAATAATGATCATCTGTAGCAAGAAAACTCTCTGTAATAAGCGTCATAATTATGTTTAAACGATAGAGTAGTTCAAAAACTCGCAGTGTATATCGACTTTTGTTACTGACTCTACCTCCAAGTATAAGTAATATAATGTTTGTAACATTAATTTACTGTTCAGTGAAAACATTAGTTATTGATCAGCTTTTTACTAATATTCGAATAATATTTATGAGCCAATCTAAGCCACAAAATTATAGAAAATTTGGTAGTATCGTACTGATCACAGTACAAATTTGGTAGTATCGTACTGATCACAGTACAAATTTGATAGTATCGTACTGATCTGATTTGATCACAGATTCTACAATGGATTTGAAAATCATGCCTGAGTCATATATACTACAAATCGTGAATTAAGTACATAATAGCACAAGTATAATTATGATGAGTACTTACAGGTACACTCTCTATAACCAATTACTAATTATCCTTATAATTATCCAAATTACAATTACTAATGCATTGCTTTCTCACGTTAAATTTCCTTTTGAGTAATTAACTAAGTACTTAACATCATAATATATAAATGCTTAGTATTAATTTAAAATTGCATTTTATTTTACGTTTTAATATATGGATTTAAGTTACTCATCGCTTAAAATATGAATGCCTAATTAATTAAACGAAATTAAAATTATTAACTGAATCATCAGATAATAGTAATATGCCTTCAATACATTGTATGAACTATCTTGATTGCACAACGTTTGATACGGATGACGTGTTTAGTATTTAAGGTATAAATGATAACTGATATCCCTAAATAAAAAGTAAAAACAAAAATCTTCTCCAATTATAGCTTCTTAGATTGCCCCAAATATGGATTAATTTGTACTAAAATAAATGTTTTAATACAAATAATCCGTTTTTGGGGTGATTCACAACTAACCTTCCACTAGACAGTAGACAGACCTTATTTCCTAAGTTCACTGATTAAATATGAATGCTGTCAATTAATTTTATACGTTTTATATAATATATTAATTAATATAAAATATAGTGTATATTATGTTAATTATATCCTGCACTTGTATTGTTTGTGCTAGTTATAAATCATGTTTAAAATATCATGTTGATAAATCGTAGTATACAAACGTGTTGGTTACGTACTAAACGCTGCGCTTGCGGTCTCGCCGGCATCGCGTCATTGATTGTTTTCAGTTGCATCGTAACCTTCAACAGCGATTTTTAATTCATTATCATACATAGCTTCTCTTTTATTTTGATTTCTTTTCTTATTTCGACATAATGCAGAATCTAATATAAATGTTCCTTCTGTTCGACTCTATTTGATTTTAATAAAAGAAAAACTACATGATAGCGATTAATATAATTGAAAGTGATGTCGACTTTTATTTATAAATGTGTCTTTTAGGTTAGTAATTTATGCGATATGATGATTGACAGAAATGGCAGCGCGACTATAATTTATACAACGTGGTTTGTTGATTATTTCGTTGTTGTTTTACATCCATAAAAGTTAATGTAAGTATATTTATAAAAACAAGCTATACATTAATATTGTTTTATGCAAATTTCGGTGAACTAAACTAATTCAGTAACCAACATGAATTAATGTGGATCTATTGAATAATTAATTAAGTATTCATCTTTACTTAATATTGTCTTCTGTTTACGCGAATATTATTCATTGAAAATAAAAAACTTAAACTATGTAATAATAAAACTTTAACTTAAAATTATGTAATAAAGTGTCAAATAAACAACGTGATAAAATCCGTATATAGTAGTTTAATTTCAATTCATCTTTACGGTTTTTATTTTAGTCACAATGTGAAAATGTTCTGAATATTTGATATTTACTTAATAATAATCAAAGAACCGTATAATAAAATTGCTTACCTTTTCTAAAAATATGTAGCGACGACAATTTGAATCCAGTAAATAAAACACACACTGTTATAAATGAAGCACTGTAAGAGAGTGAATAATACAAAATAGTGTAAGGGCACGCTGCGCGCTGCGCCCGTGACACTGCGCAGTCGGTCGGAGCTTTGAATGGCGCATGCGCACCCACCTCTTACTTATAGTTTCAGCGGTGCGCCGTAACACTTTCCCCACCTATCTTCATGTCTTTAAAAATTTAAGAGATATTCGAATTTCTCTTTAGTTTTCGTACACATAGGCTTTTTTGTTCACTAACTCACTATGAAAATGGCGCAGTGAACGAGCGGTCAATGCCGCTGCCGTTGCGCCGATTGTTGAGGGTCCTTTATGGATATAATATATATCCTATAAATACATTTGTGTGAATCCTATAAGGGTCAATTCATTATTTGTACAATCTTCGAACGATTTTTGTGTCTTTTCGAATGTTTGTAACATTCCCCGTGACAGGGAGACCAGCCAATGTCAAAAATGTATTTTTAAAAATAAGACCTCGGAGTAAATACTGTTAGTAATCCTTTGACATCACATCGCTGTCTACCATGCACATTGCCAGACTAGATAGTCGCCATAAAATATATATGGTATTATAATATCCTTGTCTACTGCTAGTATCAAAACTTTGACCTCTACATTTACCGCTTTGCGCTTTTGTGTAGTGCTTATAATAATAATAATAATAATAATAGTCTACCACATACACACAACACCATCTAGCCCAAACTAAGCAGAGCTTGTACTATGGGTACTAGACAATGGATAAACATACATATATACTTTTTTTTTTGTAAATACGTACATATTATACATAAAAACACCCAGACCAAGACAAACATCCATGTTCATGCACACAAATGTTTGACTTGTGCGGGAATCGAACCCGCGACCTCAGGCGTGGCAGTCGGTTACACTAACCACTACTAAATATATATGTACTGTAGACATTAAGTGGATGAAAACAGCTTCAGATAAAGCCAGTACGTCACGGTGTTTGTGTGCCGAGTGCATGCAGAGCACTAACCTCGCAAGCAAATTATAGAAATCGAACATACTCGCAAAAACTAGACGAGATGATTATAGAGAAACGGCTATTGATTCATCCCGGCTTAATTTTAATAAATCTGAGTTTAATACAAATACCACAGTATTACACACTTCGCCTCTACCTGTGTTATAAAGCTTTTTGAAGATTTAAAATATGTATCTTGATAAGTCATTGTTGAGAAGATCAAGGCAACTTAGCTTTTACTTTTATTTAAACTTTAAATAAACTTTATTTTAGATTGAGGGTAGTAGAAGGCAATGAATTGTAATGCTGTTGAAAGATTGAAAAAGTGAGAAACGGCAATGACTTGCCGTAAATCTAAGAGTTCGAAAAAATGGTTCAAGTAATATGCAAAGGTCACGTCATACCACGTGACCTTGAGGTCAGATGTCAAAGGTCATAGTAATTTCGGGGGTATATAGACTATGCTGAGTCGAATGGCGTTGACCGCGAGTCTCTAGCTCTTACGGTTCTTGAGTTGAAAGTTGTATAACAGACAGACGGACAAAGCTGTTGTATAAAAGTCTTTTCGAACTCTAAAAACGTAGAAAGAAAATTTTAGAGACGGTACCATAATATAACATAGCTTTATCCCAGCATATATTATAGATTTACAAATTAGTACTTTGCATGACAACACAGTGCACTCGGTATTTTAATAGCATTTTGCCTCACTATTTCTGTGAAAATTCACTGCTTTCTACATGCCTGCCTTCTACGTGTATTTACCTAAACTAACTAATAAAACATTTATAACGCAGTACTACTTCCTGTCCCATATTCGATATGTATGCCATACTCTTCGTTCCCTTTTCCTATCACTGATGGTATAGTGTATGAATCGCTATTTGCGACGTGAACCTGGCCCCGAGCTAGTTAGTAAGTACTACCATTCTAAATAGCCTTTCCTGTTGCCCTTGCATGGCATCACATGCGGTGGGTTGGTTATGTTACGTTGATATTACTTCTGTTATACTAAATATACTTCAGCTATGATTAGCGTTTACCACCAGAAGGTGCGCAGGCTCGTCTGCCATCTCAGGTAATAAAAATCAATACAAGAAGAAAGTTTCTGAATTTAAGATGAATAATTTAATATTTTCAAACATTTTGATAATATATAATATCCTCCAGACCGATTTCGGCCACGGCGGCCAGTCTTAACGGACACTGGCCAACTACGCAGGGGATATTATAGTGCACAAGTGTGTGCGCAAACACAAGTGCACTCTTTGTTACCTAACTCTCATGATCCGATGGGACGGTAATCTGACACGAAAAGAGATCAGGCGAAGGACCAACGGTTTTACGTGCTTTCCGAGGCACGGAGGTGTCTTACACCGCCAACTTCCTAACTCCGGGCTGCTATTGAGTTTTGATAACTGAAAAACCCAATAACTGTTTGTTGGCTCGACCCGGGATTCGAACCCAAGACCTCATGCACAGCAGTCGTATTCACTACCGCTGCGCCACGGAGGCAGTTATCACTCAGATTGATTTCCATAGATCCCAACTTTAAGTCGTTTTAACCCTAGGGTCGGCAACGAGCTAGTAACACTGCTGGTATCGCAACTAACTACCCTTATTGTAAAAATTTAATATGTTTAAATATTTCGTTACATAAATTTTAGTTCCTAAAGAAAGCTACTTAGCGCTAGTAATTAACGTTATGTTTTATACACTTACGTATAAATGTCTGGCTGTGATGATATGGACAGGTGTGGTTTCCATTGCATTCCAAATTCTTGTCAAGCAACTTGTCAAATCACCAACACAAGCTATAGGTATGGATATTTCAACATCCAGAGTATGCATTTTTAGTCATGTCGATAACAAAAGAAGCATAAATTTAATGTTAGCTAAAATTTATGTTGAATCAACAAACGCAAACGCATTTCTCGCAGCTCGCCACAATCGCATGTAGTGAATTACACTGTCATAATTAAAATTGTACATTTCCATTAAAATCGTCCGAAATTTTTGGTCACGTAAACTCACATATACACAAATTGTAAGGTAATCTATGAAAAACCAAATAAAGAACGAATAACTACTCTCTTTGATCGTTAACACTAGGTGAACATATTATACTTCATGTTTAATCATATTTCAGTTTCAAAATATGTTTGTAAAAACCGGTGAACACCATTACAAAGTTACTATTAGTGGAAGTCATTAATGTATTCTTAAATTGCACAAATTTTAATGCATAACAATGATTGTTTGACAGAGCAATTTTTAGTCAAATGGAAAAGGCTCGATACATCTTTATAAGAAAATGTTCTGAAACATTTATCAGAAATGAATAATGAGACATAATGGCGCTCGTATTGCCAGCGGAGAGTTGTATAATCAAACTTCTAGTACCATCATCAACGCTTACAACGAGTTTCCATAGGCTTTCATTTCGATGAACATAGAACATAAGCGTGTCTTTGCATTTATTTTGATTAGTTCGACGAATTTGCCACTAGACGCGCTGTTAGAAAATGCATGGAAAGATGTCGCTAGACGACTTTGGCCATTGTAGTCGAGGGCTATAAAACTTGTACTAGATTTACGAAGGCTCAAAAACCTATTATCCTATTAACCCTGTTAGTTGGTTCCCGAACCAAATATAGCTGCTTTATTGAGCTTTTCTGACAATGAATGCTTCACAAATCACAACAGCATATAAACAGTAGGTACCTAAACAACAAATAATCCTGAGCATGACGTGCATGTTTCGCAGTTTAAAAGGGCATCAATACGCCGCATGTAAACAGATCAATCCCCACACGGAATGTGTGGAGTGTACTGGTAAGTACCAGCTCTAGCAAAAAATGTTAAAATAGAGATCTGATTCAGTCTAACAAAATTTTTGTGAACTGAAGTACAATTTAAGTTCATATTTGATGTTTATTTTAAATTTGGGACAAAATCATTTATGGTATCTACTTATAACATTAAGACTAGATTGAAACTTTATATTTGAAGATTTATTATTAATCGTGAATTAGCTTTCTGAGCTATGACTGGCATTATAATGTACATATATTTTTGTATACTTACAGCCTTGGCCAAAAGTATTAGGCACCCCCAATATAGTTATCACACACCTGTGCTATTTGAACAATTAAACAATATTCTATAGAACTGCGATACCGGTGTCATAAAACACTATTTAAGACAATAAGGCGGCATTTTTTAAGCAGTCGTAAAACATCTGGTGCGTCAATAATAAAATTTTATTTTTTCCAAAATTTATTTTTAATGTTTCGTCAGTTACCATTTGGAAGTCTTAGTGTAAAGACAGTGCATTCGTGGTTTTGTGAATTAATTGAGAAGAAATTCATTTGAAAATGCCAAAACGAAACGAAATTAGTATTGAAAATCGTGTAAATATTCTTTTACATGAGCAAGGCAAGACTCAAAAAGAAATCGCGAAGTTGGTGAAATGTTCGCGATGCGCCGTTCAATCTGCTATCAAACGTTTTGTTGAGACTGGCTCTCATGCAAATAAACCAAGAACAGGCAGAAAACGAGTGACTACTAGCCATCAGGACAGAAAACTTATCCGAGAGTCTGTGAAAGATAGAAAAAAAACTTCTTCGGAGCTTACTGTGGCTTTAACTGAAGAGACTGGACATCCCATAAGTGCACGAACTGCAAGACGAAGGCTAGTAGAAGCCGGCTTAAAAGGTTGCAAAGCTAGGAAGAAGCCGTGGCTATCCGCAGACAATAAAAGAAAACGACTTGATTGGGCTCTGAGACACCAACATTTCACAGAAGAGGATTGGTCTAATGTGCTGTGGTCTGACGAATCAAACTTTGAGGTAACTTTTTTAGTGAAGTCTATACCACAATTACAACGATCATTGTTGTGTTTGTCTTCAAACTCAAATGTTATAAAAGTTTGTAATGCGTGCTTTTTTTTGGAATCTACAGGTATTTGGAACACCAGGTGTGACGTTTATGAGGCGACGCAAAGGCGAAGAATATCACCCAGATTGCGTAGTACCAACCATAAAACACGGCGGAGGCAGTGTAATGATTTGGGGTTGCATGGCTGCGGATGGAGTCGGCAAAATGTTTGTTTGCGAAGGTCGCATGAACAGTGAAAAATACATTAATGTACTGGAAACTGCTCTCGTACCTTCGCTTTCGTGTATTTTTGGTGACACTAACTTAAATGGTGTGAAATTCCAACAAGACAATGCTCCGTGTCACAAGTCAGCTACTACGATGCGCTGGTTTACTGAAAATTGTATTGATCTGTTAGATTGGCCTGCCCAGTCCCCGGATCTAAATCCTATTGAACATTTGTGGAGTATTTTGAAGAGAAAAATAAAAGAGCACTCAATAACATCAAAAACTGCTTTAAAAAACGCGTTAGTGCAAGAATGGGATGCAATTTCTCCAGAGGAATGTGCGAAACTTGTACGTAGTATGCCTCACAGAGTTGCTGCTGTCATAAAATCAAAGGGTGGCCCAACAAAATATTGATGTTTTTACAATATTCTAATGGAAATAAAGTACTTTAATCATTATAATTAGTTTTATTTCTCTCTAAGCCTGAAATATGCAGTAATTTATAGGGTGCCTAATACTTTTGGCCAAGGCTGATATCTTTGTTGCGAACGTAGTTTCCTTAAAATATGATTGAAATCTTAAGTTATAATTATATTTCAACATGTGGCGTAGTTTCACGTGCTATTAATTGATATAAAAAAAAATGATGGGAATCATTTCATCATAATATTTTATTATACATATTAGGTATATACGCTGTAATAGAATAAGCATAATTAAAAAGCAGAAATATTGAAGGCCAGTAAACTTTGTTGAAATATCCTTTTTCACCCTTTTACTCATACCATATATCCATCTCGTATTATATAATTAATTAGATATGTATTATATATATATTATATTTAAGATAATGCCACCAAATCCACCTCAAGGTGATGTATTATTGATTTTATTATTATTGTAAGAATGCAAAACATTAGCTTATAAATAAAATATATTTAAACCATTACCGTGCCTGAAACAAAAGCCTCTTCTTAATATTTGTTTGTCTGCTTATCTGTCAGGAGTAGAATTATTTATATTCGCAGGGTAGATGTCACTTGGCTACGGCTTCTTTATATATAATATTTTTATTTTCCCATATAATTAAACATTGTATTTTACTTTTATTACTTCTTAAAATATATATTGTTAATAATTATCTGACTGCCGCAAAAAGTAAAGCATAGAGACACAGCTGTAATACGTACAGGTTATATGTTATAAATATTATGCTCTATGGACTAAACGCTGCCTCCAGATCCCTATACGGTTTCGAAATAATCTCAGTAGCGGCACAGAGTCTTGAACTGTGACCGATAAACGATAATACAATTATACAGGATGTCCAGTAATTAATGAATACCCTTGAAATGTTTTATAATAGAACTGACGGCCGTTCAGAAAAATATGATAAAACGTCTTTTTTTTTTTTTTTTTTTTTTTTTTTTACCTGTGGGAATGCTTGATGCATACCCCTCCGCGGGGGCGGGCGGAGGGGTTATGTCGGACTCGCCGGGGTAAGAGAAAGATGTTAAGAAGAAAATGTACCTCCCGGAATACCGACTAAACCTACCACGGTGTTCCTCGACAAAACCACTATCGACGGGGCCGCGCGAATCACTTTCGCATGCGGTCGCGACCCCGCCGAGGTTTCGGCCCGCCGTATGAAACGGCAGGCCACTACACGAAAGACCTACCCTATTGGCACTTCTATCACTCCCTACTGTCCCCCCTAGAGGGGAGACGGACTCGAAACAACAGAGGCGCGCGTGGGAACACGCACGCCGCCTCTCGGACCTGGTGCTGAACGGATGGCGGGCAGGCCCACAAAGCCCGCCACCCCCAGGTCAAACCTCAGGGTGGCTGGAGGTCGTCTCGCGCCCTCCGGCGCCCGGCTCTGCGGTTGGGGAGAGAGTTCAAACGCTCCCTCTCCCGCTCCGCCGCCTCCTTGATGGAAATGACTTCCTCACAAAAGGAGGCGACGGCGTTCCACGACCTCTCACTCCGGACCATAGACTGAACTACGGCCGGGAGCGAGAGGGCAACCAATCCGACTGCCGCGATCAACTCACGGCGCTGCGATGCCCAGGCGGGGCAAACCGCCAAAGTGTGCAGCGCCGTGTCCTCAACAACGTCGCGGCAGTCGCCGCAGTGGTGACAACCGGGCGTCTCTTGCCGGCGTATACGACACAGGAACTGGCCAAAACAACCGTGGCCAGTCATTACCTGTGTCAGCCGGAAGGTGAGGGCGCCATGGCGCCTCTCCAGCCACTCCTCAAACACGGGACTTACCGCCACGATCGTGGCGTGCCCGATGATAAAACGTCTATCCTAACTACTACCTGTGATATGTTTTGTTTTTAATTACCATATTTAACTACACTTCTTGTACAATACGACCATAAATTAATTAATTCCATCGGTTTTTTGTTGTTTTATTATTAAACACATTAGTGTTTAATAATAAAACAACAAACTTTTGACCATCTATCTATTAGCATAATTATATGCTAATAGATAGATGGTCAAAAGTATGACCAGCCAAGGCATTTTTTTTTTTTAATTCTGGTCTGTCAGTTCTCCTTTAAGACATTGCAAAATTATCCATTAATTACCGGACACCCTGTACATGGAGTGCACTGAGTTAATAACTACAAACAAGAGTTTAGAAATTGACTGCTCTGAGACATTTCTCAATTTCAAGAGCCTAAATTAGAAATAAATTCCTTCTCAGGATCTATATTATATAAGTATATACAGATTTAATTTATTATAGCATGTAACCGCCATCTCCTGAAAGCTGCCGTATTTTGTATCTTGTTCACCATTTGGGCAATACTATATGCAGTTTAAAATTTGAGGATTTCCCTTATCATAACTGTATCTTGTAATGAAATGAACAACATAACTATGTTGCTTATCTTATTCGGATGAAACTGTGGTCATGTAAACTCGTATAGTTTTGTACAATATTCCACTGCTAAACATTATATAAACAGATACCCATAGCTCCTATTTTGTTGTCGTTGTGGAATAAAGTGAATAAAGCCAGAGAAGTGTGTTAGGATCGTAGCAAATAGAAATCCGTAGTGTCTGCCTACCCCTCTGGGAAACAGGCGTGAATCTATGTATGTGGAATAATATCTTAGTAATGATATGCGTACAATAATGCCTACAATTGTTATGTACAATTATAAAAAATACGTTTAAGTCGTTTTTTTACAAATTGTCGCACCAAAAACAATAATTTGGTACAAAGTCGTCAAACGTCTAAAGCATTAGTTCCCAAAGTGGTCCACGGGAGACTGGACGGGGATGTATGTTGGCGTGACAAAAATGGGGTCCGCAATTCGTAAACGTTCGTCCACGAAACTTTATTTGCTTTCGATAGTGAAGAACTAAAATGTTGGCTTGACTTCACCTATCAATGTAGGCAAATAATATTTTAAGAAGCTCAACAAAAAAAAATGGTCAGTCCGCCTACCGTGATAGGCCATATCTTTATAATTCTCGTGACCCGAGAATAATTACAAGGAAAGAAAAAAAATATATATATATAGGTCAGCCCGTAGAGATTTGATCAAATATAAATACGAATGCCAAGGAATATGGTAGAAATGTAGCTGCAGGGGTCCACCGGAAACTGCTAAATTTTGAAAGTGGTTTATGAGAAAGAAGTCTGGTAACCTCTGGTCTAAAGTAATAAACAAAGAAATAGGTACTATCTGAAAAGATATTGACGGAATCTGCAAAATTCAAGCCCATAATTTATATAATATTGTCTTCTGTTTACGCGAATATTATTCATTGAAATTAAACTGCTATATACGGATTTTATCGCGTTGTTTATTTGACACTTTATTACAAAATTTTGAAAATTGTTACACTACTACTACTATTAAACTTTACAAATTTTTAAGCTAATTAAATTATTATTAAACTATTTAGATTTAATTTATTTTTACACTTTCCCCGACGTTTTGGTTGCTTTTCAGCAGCCATGGTCATGGAGAGACTAAGATGGCAGTTGTCTCAATGTTCCAGTGTAGTTATTTCAAAGTACCCAAACATAATTTAATCATTGGTGTTTCTATTTATGCAGAATGAGCTCAAAGTATCATGAAGTCTAGCTGTGGTTTGCTTCTTCTTGGGTTTGACTATTTTTATTACTGGATCCCAAGCTGGTGGTACATTCCAACCATCTTCTCAATTAAAATTAGGATGTTTTTTGATTTCAATAGCCTCGCGAAGCATCCTTGGTAGGAATCGGTGTTCTTTAGCGAGAATCTGTGGTTTGTCAAATCTCAGGTAGTGGTTGGTCCCCTGTTGCACATGTTCACACACAGCAGACTTCAACGAGCGTTGGATGTACGCGGATGCTGTTGGATGCTTCGCGAGGCTATTGAAATCAAAAAACATCCTAATTTTAATAGAGAAGATGATTGGAATGTACCACCAGCTTGGGATCCAGTAATAAAAATAGTCAAACCCAAGAAGAAGCAAACCACAGCTAGACTTCATGATACTTTGAGCTCATTCTGCATAAATAGAAACACCAATGATTAAATTATGTTCGGGTACTTTGAAATAACTACACTGGAACATTGAGACAACTGCCATCTTAGTCTCCCCATGACCATGGCTGCCGAAAAGCAACCGAAACGTCGGGGAAAGTGTAAAAATAAATTAAATCTAAATAGTTTAATAATAATTTAATTAGCTTAAAAATTTGTAAAGTTTAATAGTAGTAGTAGTGTAACAATTTTCAAAATTTTGTAATAAAGTGTCAAATAAACAACGCGATAAAATCCGTATATAGCAGTTTAATTTCAACCCATAATTTATAAGTAAATAAAATAAACTTTTATTTACTTATAAATATAAGTAAATAAAAGTTTCTCTAAAAGAAAATATCTGTATTTATATGATTTGCGTATTTACTGTACTGTGTTACTCGCTCTAAAATAAGGAGGTTATCTGTTCTAACGTCAAATAAAAAACATTTGTGCCATACAAATGTATGTCTTCTCCCTTAGCCTTTATTATTCCCAAGTCACTTGGGGTCGGCTTTTCTAATCTAACCGGATTTGACTAGATATTAGTTTTTACACGGAGTGGTTGTCACCTGACCTCCGCAACCCAAACGCTAACGATACCCTAAGGCTAGACCAGTGTCAGGATATTAGAGGGTACTGATTTTCCCAATACCGACTGCCATAGATATTCATGGCAGCCGGGACCGACGGCTTAACGTGCTCTCCGAGGCACGGAGCAGGCGATAATTGTCAATCAATACGCACATAACTTCGAAAAGTCATATAATTTCCGAAAGTCAAAGGTGCGCGACGTGGGTTCGAACTCGAGACCCTCTGCATTGCAGTCTGTTGGTCTCCCCACTGAGCTATCGCTGCTACTACAAATGTATGTATGCATGAAAATTTACAAAATCAGCATACAAAATCAAACAAACAATTTTAAATCATGAAACAATTTATGCTGAGCCAATATACAAAATGATATATGACACCAATATCAGTATCGTCTCTGTTGTCTTTTACCATTGCTTTTACACTGTGTCTGACAAAGTACTTACACACTACACTTTACATGAACAAATTAAAGCATTTAAAACCTTGTAACTTTTACTTACTTATGTAATAAGTATTAGGCGTTATGCTTTCTCACTTAAAAAAGAACACAACGTGCAAAATAAAAACAAGTTTAGTACAAATTAACAAAACAAATTAAATATACGTCAAAATGGTAGCAATTAAGTAATATTATAAAAAATAGTTCAAACAAAATAATGTTATAACCGTAAGAGTATGGATTATTTAGACATGTCTAAAGGAAAGATTACATCTGATTCATTGAATACCATAACATAAAGATAAACAGCTCCAATTGGCTATTAATTTTGAAATCTACATGCACTCGACCTACTCATTGACCCATTTTCTTTGTTTTCGAATCGATTTCTTAAGCACTAGGAACGTTACAGTCGCTACGAGCACAAATCAAATTGCCGAAAAGTAAGAATAACTCGTGGCCCCTGCATTGTAAATTTGAAGGGTTTACTTATTTCATCTTTTACAGTATCTCGAAGTCACAAGCGTCTTATCACAGCATTCCGTTTCTACGTACTGTTGCGTTTATTAAAAATCACGAAGCGAAAACAGATAAAATAATGATATTATGTAAATCATACGATCATTATCAGGGATAAATAAATTTTAAAAAGTTTATATTTTAGCTTTACAACAACAACAACAATAACTTTTTTGTTTAATTTATATCGGAAAACTTATCAGGCGATATTTGGGTAGGGAAATATTAATAATCGGGGAAAAGCTATATATTTCGCCCGCTCAGCTATATTTATATTATTTTATATTTAAGATAATTTCTAAGCGGGTAGTGTTAAGTTTTGACGGCTAAAACAAGTTTAAGCAAATTTGGTTTAGAGACAACTGGAGTCCCAGAAAAATACACATTCATACCTACAATAGCAATTAAACTCACGGGAACAGCTAGAATCAGTATACAGTTATCTCTTTTTGTAAGATTATCGTAACTGGTTTGCAATAAAGAGGACCCTATCTATTCTCCATTTGTATATAGTTTACCTACAGTTTGTATGCTAATTGCCCTTATTTTCCTCTTAGTAAATCCTGTATTTTAATGCCACTAACAAATTATTGTTAAATGCATTATCTATTATAAATGAAACGTAATACAAATTACAATAAAACAATTGTTAGCAGCAAACCAATAATAAGTTCAAAGCGTTTTGTATGTAATTGACAATAAAAATATCAT
This sequence comes from Catocala fraxini, assembly GCA_930367265.1. Classification (NCBI taxonomy): domain Eukaryota; kingdom Metazoa; phylum Arthropoda; class Insecta; order Lepidoptera; family Erebidae; genus Catocala; species Catocala fraxini. The sequence goes on from OV884031.1 coordinate 11,264,441, forward strand.
AATTTGTATCGTCCATTTAAACCTAATTAAAACAATTGATATTGTCTTACGCTGTAGCCATTTGGATCTATACCATTTAGTTTTAAGATTATATAACAGGGTATAAATCTCATTTGATAAGACTGAAATTTTATAAAGGTAAGCTGAAGGTGAACCATTCGTGTACAAAGACAATGTCAAAATACTTTCGAAATCGTGTTGAAAATATAGAAAGTGCTACTATTTAAAACATTGCGACAGCGTTACCCGGTCCTGCAATTTGAATTTACTGCAGATTCAAATGCATTTTCGACTGATTCATAGTAACCATGCTTGTGATCCCTAGTAGTACATTTAGGAGTTTGGTTAGACAGTAAACCATTCACACGTGATCCATTGAGCATATTGACATTACAACTGTCACTGCTAATTACGGACATGGATTTGTTCTTGGATGTTGATGTGATGTTAATGATTAAAAAATACATTGACTACAATTCTTTCATTCAATAGTTGTGTTAAAAGTACGCTTGCGCACTACAGCACCATTTGGAACTCCAGCTTCCGAGATCATGCTACAGGTATCGATCTAAACACAAAAAGGGTGGTTCGTCGACTAGCTTTATAAGCGGGAGTCTTTAGATTTTTACGTTCGTAAACAATAGGCTTGCCTTCTTTAGTATGATGTTTCTGGAATCGCCTCGTTCACTATTTGACTTGTAGCCCCTATAAAATTTGCGTAATGAGAGTAATGGCTTGGTTGACAGCCCAGATCGTATGGCCATGATAAACATCAACGTACTTTACAGATTGCCATGCTACACCTGTTCACTTCCAAGGCTACTTCATCATCGAACTAACCTTGGGAATACGATTGCCAGATTAAGCAAGCAGTAGAATATAATATTGAAATATGTATTATATATTAAAACTGAAGATTTTTTTTTTTATCACATTTGAAAGATCCTTACCTAAGGAATCTGCCGTTACGATTAGATTCAGATATTCTGGGACATCCTGTATATATATATATATATATATGTGTATGTATATTAAAGGAACTCTGAGAACATAGACATACTCAGTAACTTGCCTACTAGGTACATCATAATAATATATAATTATTATATACATTTAGATAAACGTATACCTAATCATTATGGCTGAATGTGTTTAAAAACGAGTTATATAAAAAATATATTTTATATTCAACTAGATTTTGCCCGCGACAGCTAGTCGACGAACCACCCTTTTTGTGTTTAGATCGATACCTGTAGCATGATCTCGGAAGCTGGAGTTCCAAATGGTGCTGTAGTGCGCAAGCGTACTTTTAACACAACTATTGAATGAAAGAATTGTAGTCAATGTATTTTTTAATCATTAACATCACATCAACATCCACTAACAAATCCATGTCCGTAATTAGCAGTGACAGTTGTAATGTCAATATGCTTAATGAATCACGTGTGAATGGTTTACTGTCTAACCAAACTCCTAAATGTACTACTAGGGATCACAAGCATGGTTACTATGAATCAGTCGAAAATGCATGTTATTGAATCTGCAGTAAATTCAAATTGCAGGGCCGGGTAAGGCTGTCGCAATGTTTTAAATAATAGCACTTTCTATATTTTCAACACGATTTCGAAAGTATTTTGACATTGTCTTTGTACACGAATGGTTCAACTTCAGATTACCTTTATAAAATTTCAGTCTTTTCAAATGAGATTTATATCCTGTTTCTATAATCTTAAAACTAAATGGTATAGATCCAAATGGCTACAGCGTAAGACAATATCAATTGTTTTAATTAGGTTTAAATGGACGATACAAATTATGATATTTTTATTGTCAATTACATACAAAACGCTTTGAACTTATTATTGGTTTGCTGCTAACAATTGTTTTATTGTAATTTGTATTACGTTTCATTTATAATAGATAATGCATTTAACAATAATTTGTTAGTGGCATTAAAATACAGGATTTACTCAGACGAAAATAAGGGCAATTAGCATACAAACTGTAGGTAAACTATATACAAATGGAGAATAGATAGGGTCCTCTTTATTGCAAACCAGTTACGATAATCTTACAAAAAGAGATAACTGTATACTAATTCTAGCTGTTCCCGTGACTTTAATTGCTATTGTAGGTATGAATGTGTATTTTTCTGAGACTCCAGCTGTCTCCAAAACAAATTTGCTTAAACTTGTTTTAGCCGTCAAAACTTAACACTACCCGCTTAGAAATTATCTTAAATATAAAATAATATAAATATAGCTGAGCGGGCGAAATATATAGCTTTTCCCCGATTATTAATATTTCCCTACCCAAATATCGCCTGATAAGGTTTCCGATATAAATTACACAAAAAAGTTATTGTAGCTAAAATATAAACTTTTTAAAATTTATTTATCCCTGATAATGATCGTATGATTTACATAATATCATTATTTTATCTGTTTTCGCTTCGTGATTTTTAATAAACGTAACAGTACGTAGAAACGGAATGCTGTGATAAGATGCTTGTGACTTCGAGATACTGTAAAAGATGAAATAAGTAAACCCTTCAAATTTACAATGCAGGGGCCGCGGGTTATGCTTGCTTTTCGGCAATTTGATTTGTGCTCGTAGCGACTGTAACGTTCCTAGTGCTTAAGAAATCGATTCGAAAACAAAGAAAATGGGTCAATGAGTAGGTCAAGTGCATGTAGATTTTAAAATTAATAGCCAATTGGAGATGTTTACTTTTTTGTTATGGTATTCAATGAATCAGATGTAATCTATCCTTTAGACATGTCTAAATAATCCACACTCTAACGGTTTTGCAAATACACCTGCTGATGCGGTTTTCAATTGTGCATGAAAATATAATATGCAAGTATTAACACTCAAATGTTAGCACCGAATGCAGTACCAATTATATAATATTTTCATTTTCACGTATGATGCTAAAAACTAATTAGAGAAGCCGAAAGGACTTGACATGTGCTAAAGCGTGCCCTGAATATTCTTAAAATCTTTGAATATGTTCTTACAACGATGCAAAAGGTTAACTCATAAAGGAAAATTGCTAGACTATAGTTTGGACCAACTTCATGATTACATTTTAATTTATTGGTACAGAATGATACCATGGTTGAAGTGCATGGATATCACTCGACATGCGACGAAAATCGATGACTTTATATGACGACAGCATGCCGCTTCCCTGTCCATCAACAAAAGCCATGAGACCACAGTAACAAAATTGCCCAACTAAGAAAAATAGTTACCATCATTATAGACTAACTTTCTCAAAGTATCAAAAGTAAATTTTATTATTCTCCATTTTATTTTATTTACCCTGGCATTGGCGGTATTCATTAGATACCCAGCAAGCAAGGACATCTATATATATAAAAACCGCGTGTCACGGTATTTATGGTCGCACTCCTCCAAAACGGCTCGACCGACATTTTTTTCCTTGTATGTTTGGTATTTTTGAGAATAGGTCACAAAGTATATTTCATAACGCTAGGTGAATAGGGTGTCCCTATCGAATGAATTTATAGTGCAGTACAACGTTTGCCGGGTCAGCTAGTATACATATAGCTTACTAATTTACGTTTGAACTTTTATTCTGACAACTCGCCTGAAAGGAACAACAGGATCTTGTTAGACGTTGTATGTACAGTTCGGAAAACTATTGTTAAGTTGGTAGTTCTCCGTACTCAATAAGCCCGATACGTTTTCATTTCAGGTCGATGCTTACAAGGTTTATAACGCTTGTTTTGGTCATTCTAGGCAATTCCTTAATTTTCCGGCGAAATCGTGCCACAATATTATCAAACTATAATATTCAATTTCTTAGGTACGTGGATTAGTCAAGCCAGAGATAGTGATAAATCCTTACTTAATATTATAAATGCGAAAGTAACTCTGTTTGTCTTTATTCATTATTACTATTTGGGTGGTTCAAACTCCTGTAATCATCCTTGCTTACATATCATAAGATGTTTGTTCATTAACACTATTGATTGTCATTTCCATTTAAATAATATTATAATATTTATTTCACTTTGCAAAAAGGTATATTTATTTATTTTTATTTAAAAACTTTATGCACAAAATTATTTCATAATAAAGACATTGGCGGACTTAATGCCAAGGGTATTCTCTACCAGTCAAACGTCGCGTAGGGTGATGCAGAGATAAAAAGAAGTACTTAGATGCATACGCATAAAATAGCATTATAAATATACATGTATTAAACTAAAGAATAACACAAAAGTAATGATATTTACATAATATATACATTATATTGTATTCTGTTTACGCGAATGTTATTCATTGAAATTAAACTACTATATACGGATTTTATCGCATTGTTTATATGTATATATTCATACATTGATATAACCAAGAGGAGCATAGGCACCCGCATGAAAGAACACATAGCTGATGTAAAACACAAACGCTCGTTGAAGTCTGCTGTGTGTGAACATGTGCAACAGGGGACCAACCACTACCTAAGATTTGACAAACCACAGATTCTCGCTAAAGAACACCGATTCCTACCAAGGATGCTTCACGAGGCTATTGAAATCAAAAAACATCCTAATTTCAATAGAGAAGATGGTTGGAATGTACCACCAGCTTGAGACCTAGTAATACAAATAGTCAATCCCAAGAAGAAGCAAACCACAGCTAGACTGCATGATACTCTGAGCTCTTTCTGCATATATAGAAACACCAACTATTAAATTATGTTCGTGTACTTTGAAATAACTGGAACATTGAGACAACTACCATCTTAGTCTCCCCGTGACCATGGCTGCTGAAAAGCAACCGAAACGTCGGGGAAAGTGTAAACTTAAATATAAATAGTTTTAATAATTTAATTAGCTTAAAATTAGTAAAGTTTAATAGTATCTAGTAGTAGTGTAACAGTTTCTAAATTATGTAATAAAGTGTAAAATAAACAACGCGATAAAATCCGTATATAGTAGTTAATTTCAATAATATATACATGTAAATATATAGACGCCTACATACATACATACCTACATATGTATATACATACATACATACATACATACATACGTAACATGTTACTGATGAGATGGAACAGATAAACTGTCAAGTTTTATGAAAATGTTACCTTGAATATACACCATCCAGTAATCACTCTCTTGCTTTTTAATGCGCCGATGCAGAAGGAAATTATTTTATTTAATCGTATACTAAATAAAGGAAATTCTCTTAAAATCGTGATATTTTGTTATAAACTTAACATATTTTTCTCGTTATCTAATGTGAATAAATTTTTATTATTTAGATTATTGTTCTTTACCTATAATTAACAATGAGTAATGCCGCTAATACCTAATACTTACGCAGCTAGATCAAGAATGTGTTAAGAACTACCTGCCCCTCGTGTAAAGATGTACCTCATATAATAATAATCATTATTATATATTTATTGAGTTCCACAATATTACATTAATACATTTTAATAGTGCTCCACTCGTGTAGTACATAATTGTGTTGTTTGCGTTTCTGTGCGAAGGATGGATGTGTTATCGTGTATAATTTTAGGTTTATCTTTGTTTTAATTAGTCATCTTCTTTTTCTGTATAAGTAGTTATTTATTTTAGTTTTAAACTATGCATTGTTTTTATGTCTTTAATTATAATTGTTGCACTCTTTAATTATTGTAATTGGTTTACTGCCATTTTAACTAAAGTAAATAAAGAAATTAACATTTAAGCAATGCACACATTCAGGCACAACTATATTATAAGTGCTGTATAATACATATTAAAATTAAATATAAAGATTGAACCTGTAATACTCGGAGGTTAACTGTAGCGTGTTAACGCGTCATCTGTGCAGATATTACTTTGTTTCTTAAGTCGTTACTCACAGCCAATATTAAGTGAAGCCATAGCCGTTAACACGTTGTTAAAGCTCGTATTTATAGTTTTGTTACATATTTGTTATTTAGAGCAGCGATAGCTCAGTGGTAAGACCAACAGACTGCAATGCAGAGGGTCTCGGGTTCGAACCCACGTCGCGCACCTCTGACTTTCGGAAGCTATATGACTTTTCGAAATTATGTGCGTATTGATTGACAATTATCGCCTGCTCCGTGCTTCGGAGAGCACGTTAAGCCGTCGGTCCCGGCTGCCATGAACATCTATGGCAGTCGTTATTGGGAGAATGTCGACACAAATATCCCACTGGGTCGAAGTGTCGCCGGTCTGCACAGACTGGCCCCCACATAAGATAAGATACATATTTGTTCATTATACACATTAAGTTAATATGTTCTACGTACTAAAGGACTCAAATCTACTAGATTGTTTGTAACATGCGTTAGAGTGCGTGCTCTTTGACCACAGGCTCTAACTGACCGTCTGATCTACTTATTATGTTTTGTGGTCTGAGCTATGCGTTTATAGCAACACCAGTTTGAGAGCAAAATTTGTTAAGCAGTACACAAAATACAAATTTGAAATGTTGTACACATGACTTCAAAAAAGCCTTTGATCGTGTCCACAATGGTATACTTCTGCAAAAATTCGCTGCATTTGGATTTACTCCTAATCTATTAAAATTATTTGCCAACTATTTTGCGAACCGCACACAGTATGTCCAGCTAGGTAATTACAAGTCTAGCTCATATGTCACCCGCTCTGGCGTGAGCCAAGGCAGCGTTTTAGGTCCGACGCAATTTTTAATAATGATCAATGACTTGCCAAGTGTTGTTAAAGCATCGCAATGTCTCATGTTTGCGGACGATTTGAAGCTGTTCTTGGGTATTAGTAACGTAACAGACTGTGAAATGCTTCAGCGGGACATCGATAGTGTTGTAGCCTGGGGTGTCCGAAACAGACTGGACTTTAATATAAACAAATGTAAAACCATAACTTTGACAAGATCTCGCTCGCCATATCATCATGTTTATAGCATATCAGATGTCTCGCTGGAGCGCGTCACACTTGTGCGTGACTTGGGTCTGACTGTGGATTCGGGCCTAACTTTTAACATGCACATCACAAGCATCTGCAGTCAAAGCTTGAAAGCATTGGGCTTTGTAATGAGGCAATCCGCACCATTTCAGAGCAGGAGTGCTGTCGTTGTGCTGTACTTTTCTTTTGTGCGGAGTATCTTAGAGTATAACTCAATAGTCTGGGACCCGCACGAGGCTAAGTACAGCATAATGATAGAACGCGTTCAGCGCAAATTCGCTCGTTATTTGTACAAGAAGCTTTATGGATTTTATCCATATCTTTATCCGTCTCTTTTCGTATCTGGAATGGTAGGCATCGACACGCTTGAAACACGCCGCAAATGTGCATTAGTATTGCACTATTATTTACTGATGAACAATAAAATCGACAACCCGTGTTGTTTGTCTCGGTGCTCATTATCAGTGCCTAACCAGTATACGCGATTACGCTCGCGCCGTCTTCTGGCCGCACCGCCAGTACGAACGTGCACCGCCCAATATGCACCGACTAATCGAGCGATTGCACTGCTCAACGCCCTGATAGCTCAGTATCCGATACTTGATCTGTTTTTTACAAAAAAAGCTACTATTACCAAAATTTGTGAATGTTTCTGTACAAATACATAATCAAATGTAATGGCTCACTGCACGTGTTGGGAAACTGTGAGTGTAGTGAGTAATTGAATGTAAATAAATAAATAAATAAATGACGTCATATTTTGTTTAATTAATTTTAAACATCTAAAATTTGTTATCTGCATGATGACTATACATAATTATGTAACATCAATGCGCCGTTGGTCCAATGGCATAAGGATGAGTATTTGCGACAAACTCGCGCGAGCGCCTAAGTTCGATTTAAGGCTGTTATTAAGATTTTCAGTAAGAGAAATTTCATTGACAGCGGGACGTTTGGAATGGGAAACGCCACTTCGTGCCTCGGAGCAAGGAAAGCCTTATGTCAAGTCTACGCAGAATACTAACTTGTGATAAGAGATTAATTTACTTTTTTTTTTTCTTTATTTATTATAGAGGGTTTAATCACAATGATTATGTCACCCTCGAGGAGACACTTACTACCAATCACCTTCTACGTTTTATACAAAGATTTACTAATTTTATTAACATCTCAGCTTCCTCTGATAACGGAAAAGCTAGAATGTCATTACATTTACCGATCATATATATGCTTCGTTCCGAACGCACTCCATCAAAATATGATACACATCTTCTACTATGTCACATTCGGTACAATTTGGTGAACTTGTTTTACCCATTAGATGAGCAAATCTATTTAATGGAATATGGCCAGCGCGAAGCCTCATCAATGTTACGATGTTACTTCTAGACATATCCGATCCATCAAATCAGGGTAACTTTCTCATGTGAGGTTGAATTGTACGATACCATATGCCCTTAGTGAGCGACCTCTCGTCAAAATATTGTTGCCAGTTCGCCCTACATTTTTCTTTGATCGAATACAAAATATCAGTATGATAGGGCAACCATTCTAAAGCTGTACCATCCATGAGGGCTTCTTTGGCTAGCCGATCTGCTTGTTCATTGCCAAACAAACCAACGTGAGATGGAATCCACTGAAGCGTAACACGTTTATCTGAATTTAACAATTGATCAAGTGACCTCAATATATTATATGCTATGGGTGCGCCACGAAATTTTGTTGTACAACGACTCAAATGTTGGAGAGCACTTTTCAAATCTGTTAAAATAACGTAGTTACCTTTCCCCAAAGATTCAACGTAGGAAGTAGCCTCTGCAATTGCTATAAGCTCTGTGTACATTATGGCTACATTGACATTAAGTTTAATTTTAACGAATCCACTCGTTTGAGGATCGAAAATGGCTAAACCCGAAACATTATTATCTTTGGATCCATCCGTGTAAATTTTATAATAATTAAAGTATTTATCATATAAATAATTATCGCATAATGTTTTAATAACATATGGATCATAGCTATTTTTCGGTTTGCTAATGACCTCAATACAAGATTTAATATTCGATACATCCACACTGCTAACCCATTTTTCTAGCGAGTACATTTCGTTTTTGGGGCCATGATATATAGACAAAGTGTTGTAATGTTCGTGAATTTGAATTAAAACTGGCTTTACTCTATTTCTCCACAATAGACTTTCAAAAGAACTTAAATTATTTATTAAACTTAATATTTTATCATTACAAGACTTTGTCTTTGTCCAATATTTACCGGCAAGATAAAACCTACGCACACTTAATGGTTGCAAATGAAGTTCGAACTCCATGACGTGTATTGCAGTGCTTCGTATAAAGCCCCCAATAACACGCATGCACTGGCTTTGTATCCTATCTAGTTTGCTTAGATGAGTCTTACAACTATTATCGTAAATAAAGCATGCGTAATCTAGTCTACTACGTACACAAGCTATGTATAGACGTCTGAGACTGCGAGGGTGCATTTCCCAGCCAGGTCCAGCTAGTATTTTAAACACGTTTTGTACTTTGGCTATCTTTTCCTTAAGCTCATTAACATGTTTACCCCAACGTAACGCTTTATCTAACCAAATACCTAAATATTTAAAATTATCTACAACTTCTAATTTAGTATTCATAATCGAGATATTTACGGATTTCCTGAAAAAAGTATTGGTAAAAATACATATTTTACTTTTGAGTGGAGATATAGTGAGACCAATTTTTTTAAGGTTGTGTTCTAATTTATTTAATGCTATTTGCAAAATTGTGAGAACCTTCCTCTGTATTACTGCAGCTTACATAAAGTACAAAATCATCTGCGTACTGCGAGATATTCACGTTAATAATATCTTTACAGATGTTAGAAGTCACAATATTAAAAAGGAGGGGAGAAAAAGGATCGCCTTGCGCCAGCCCACTCTGTGTGTGTCGACAAACAGAAATCTTGTCCAAATGTATGCTTAGCCTTCTCTCTTTCAAAAAAGCCCATAGATATCGGCATATCTGAATGCCTGCCCCTATTTTGTCCAAATGGTCTAACAAATAACTGATATTAACATTATTATACGCATTGTCAACATCTATAAAACTAGCTATCGTAGACTTTCTTTGTAAGAAACCCAGTTGAATGTGTGAAACTAAAGTAGTTATATTATCCAAGGTGGAGTGCCCTTTCCTAAAACCGGTAGTATTGGAAGACAAAATATTGTTTTTCTCCACAAACCACTCTCATCTATTGATTAGTATGCTGTGAAAAATTTTACACACACAGGAAATCATGGAAATTGGTCGAAGGGCTGAAGGAGATTGACTTTCGCGCCCTGGTTTTGGAATTGGAACAACAGTAATCTCACGCCACTGTGTTGGAACAAAACTATAATTATAAAAATTGTTATAAAGGGCTGTTAAAATATATTTACCATTGTCTGGAAGATTTGACAACATTGAATATGATATTTGATCATTTCCTGGGGACGTATCTTTATGTTTCATAGCTTGATCTACCTCCTGTCTCAGTATTTTGGCCTCCAACCCAATGTTATTAGATACAAAAACTGGTTCAGCTATGCAAGAATAATCAGGTGTCAAGTTTTGAAGAAGCTGGTAGGCGCTATCTTCGTTAATATTAGCATGGGAGACCAGTAATCCTTTAAACCACTTTAACTTACGCCAAAATTCGCTTTGAGATGTGGAACTAATAATTGAAGAGCAATATTCATGCCATGATTTTGCTTTTTCATGGCGAATAAGTTTTTGAGCTGCACTTATTCTATTCTGTAGAATGGTTAAATTATCTGGGATAGGATTACGGCGAAATTTTGAAAGAGCCAAACGACGTTCGGCCACGATTTTAGATATACATAGATGTATTCCAATAGGGTTTTGAAGCAAATTTTGAATTAGGATTTGGATTTATTTTAATGTTCGGGATATGTTTATCTGCAGCTACGTTAATATATTCAACAAAAGTATCATATGCCTGTTGAAGGTCATCTGATATCGAAAAACCATCAAAAGCCTTATCTAATTGAGATCTATATGCAAACCAATTTGTTTTCTTAAAATTTCTTCTTAATTTTGTTGGGATTTCATTATCTAAATATGAGGAAATTTTAATAATGATATGATCAGATCCTAAATTTTCATTCAGAGTAGACGAGTTGAATTTTAAAGCAATGTCTGAAGTAACACAAGTTATGTCAGGTGAAGACTGTTGTAATATGTTATTTACCAGCTTAATACGAGTTGGTTCACCGTTATTTAGTGTAATAAATGCATTATCAATTAGCGCATCAAAAATTTGTGACCCTCTCCGGTCAGTCTTACAAGACCAATTTGGATGGTGCCCGTTTAAATCACCAACTATTAAAGACTTTCGATTTAGGATAGAAAATAAAGTATCCCAATCCCGTTGATTAGTGTGAGCTGATGGCGCACAATACACAGAAACAAGATTCCTAATTTGTTCACAATTGTATATTCTAATTCCTATTACTTCAATACTAGAAACTGTAGTGACCAAATTAAACAAACTAGATTTGATAGATTTGTGAACTAAAATTGCAACTCCCCCATAGCCATCATCCCTATCTTTCCGGTAAATATTGTAACCATTTACCTTGCTTTGACATTTAGATGTTAGCCACGTTTCATTTAGAGCAGCAATGTGAATATTTTCTTGAAATAAGAACTGTTCCAATGCTGATTGCATTGGAACAGTTCATTTTGGTTTTGAGCTTTGAGCGTTCCACTGGATAATATTCAGTCGGACTATTTTTTTATTAGAATTAACCATTGTTGCAAAGATAATCTAAAACAGTCTGCAATATAGGCCACTCAGGAATCACATCCGCTATCAATAATACAATCCACTCTATGAAGCACTTGACAGCCATCTTCACTTTAATTTGTAGTGTTGCACCTCTCAGAAATAGAATCTCCTTTAAAAGCTCCCACAGTTCTCGGAAATGGACAGTTCTCTTCTTAGTTTCTTCATCAGGATGGTTTTCTGATGGATGATCGGGTGGCTCTGGCGATAAGTTCCACTCGGGCTCTTCTGACCACACCTATGGCGAAGGAGGTCTACGCTGACTGGTCTTATGCGAAGTACGTACCTTTTCACGGACGACTCCTTTAATCTTTGTTACCTCGGCAAATATTGGTTTATCACTAAATGTCTGAGGACAAGCCTCATCCTGCTCGGTAGCAAAGACTTTTATGTCGTCTAAATGATGTATCGTTTCTTGACGCTGTTCTAAATCAGGGGCAACATACATAGTTAATGCCCTTCTGTATGTGCAATTATACTCGGCCATAATTTCTCTCAGTTGCTTCTCCTTAACAAAAGCTGGACAAGTACTTGCAAGTGCCATATGTCGTCCATTACAGTTTACACATTTAAATTTGGTTGTTTCGCAAAGATCATGCTCGAAGCTTGCACATTTTGGGCAAGTCTTTTTATTTGCAGGACACCTTTTTTTTGTGTGACCGAGTTGCCAGCATTTTGAACATAGTGACACTGGAAACACGTAAGGGTCAACTCTAATACGTAACCCGTCTACGGTGACATATCCGGGAATAAACGATCCTTTGAAGCATAGTCGTACTGCTTCACTGGTAGTCCATCCACTTTGTACCGCTCCGCTGCGACGGTTAAGACGATAAACAGAAAGTAGTTCAGCATCATTAGGACACGTAATATTTTTCAATATTTCTTTGTCATCCATGTCGATATCTACATTTTTTATAACGCCATATGACATTTTCATCTCCATAGCACGATTAATCCTCCATTCTTTATCTTTAAGCTCCTGACTATTCTCTAATTTGTAGGCACTAGCCTCATCCTTTAAATCAACCCGAACTTTGTATTCAGTCAGAAATTATATTTTACAATGCCTTCCAAGCCAAGAGACTTAAATATCTTTGCCAGTCCGAATACTTTAGGTAGCTTTTTGTTAGACGATATGTATATTTCAATTAATTAATTTTTTAATTTTATCCTCTTTCCTTTTTCTCCTGCTACTTCCCACTCCTGATCATCTTCTTCTCTTTCTCTCTTACTTCTCAACGGCTCTTCTATCGGCACTTTCATACTTGATGAATCTACCCGATGGTGTTGTACTGCATCATTCGTAAACGTTTCTAATTCATTGAGACTGGCATCATTACGCGTCGAAACAAACTCATTTACGTTCTCAACTTCAATATCATCCATTATATTTGTATAGATCGAGGTACATTGTTATCAGTAGCTCGGCCGGCCGCAAGGTACCTGAGCCGAGCGAAATGCACACGTGCGTCGAGAACAAAAGAAATAGACCTGCGCGGTAAAACCTAACACTAATTAATAAAACGCGATCACCTCGTACGAGTGCCGTAACAAGACTGAGATTAATTTACTTCAAAACTATTTTACAAGAAGTTACAGAGAGACGGCTTAATAACATTTTATATTAACGATTAGCCATACAACCTATTTGTCTATTTAATAGATATTAACTGTTTGTTTAAATGTCACGTAATTTTATACGAACCTATTGCCGTCCAGCGAGTAGTGATACTCCGGGTCGTTCTGTGAATTTCCTAAGAGAAAGTACCCACCCTGTAATTAATATTATTCGACAGGATATCCTGAAAACTGTTTTATTGGCCATAGGGCCAATAACACGGTTTTCAGAATTATTTTTATATATATGAATTAATAAAACATTACATTATCTCAAATATTCTGGCTGTAGTCTGTTATGTTGTACAAGTTTTATTGACAAATTATTTGCGCTTAAGCAATTGTTATTTGTGTGCGATAATTTCAAGTGTCATAGTCAGAGCTGTTATCTGCGGAACGTTCTAGACGACATCGCAACACCGCAAACTTCCAAGTTACTCAATGGCGCTTCGCTCACAATATGTAATGTTTTTCTTTCCTTGTAAAAGAAGGGAATATGTAAACCTTAACAAAAGAGCCATTATGTTCCAAAAACTTGGGTAATAATTTAACCGCACAGCATCGACGCAGCAGGTTGTAATAGTTGGTCACGTAATCACTAACAGTGTGCGACTTCAAACCTGCCTCAGTATAATACAAAACAAACATCAAAATCTTTTAAAAGCAAGCTTTTATTTATATAGTATTGAATTAAACAGTAAAGTATAATGTTTACCATATGGCGTTCAATAAAAATACCATTCTAGATCTATTTACTCAATGATCAAAGGCGAAGGTTTATTCAGTTCTCAGCTATCAGCCCAAAATATATAAACGAGGAGCATTTATGTACCTTTGTAAAATAAGCTCAAGTGGAATAATGTAGTATCTAAATCTACTAGTATTTAATGTTGTATAGTTATATTTATAAAAATAAATTAAATCGCAGAACATTATAATACGTGTTTGCTAAAGCTGCTGTTGAAGTTATTTTCATAGATAGGAAGGAACCCAAAAAAATATTTCAACTAACGATCGTTTGGATAATACGTACAGTAGTTAATTCTATTGTATTTGATTATATTGTTAGGTTTGGTGTATAACGCCTACATCGCCAGCTTAGTTAAGTCTCACGTAACAGGGGCATGACAATAATTGCTGTCTAAACTTCGACCTGAGAGCGTTTAAGCCCGCGTCACATCCCGTATTCCCTACACGATTGCCCCATCTAGACGTCTTCGTCTTAGACTCTGTTGATTATAATTACTAGCATGAAGTGAGTAATTCTGTTCTAGCTATTGACTATATTCAACTCGATCACGAATTCATTGGATATTTAGATCTATATTTATTCTATCGAAACATAAAACAATAAACAATATTAATAGCTAACTGGCTGGGCAGGCGGCAGACATTCTGCCCTTTCCGTGGCACACAACAGTAGCGTAAATAGGCCAAAACAATAGGCAGCTTGCTCAGATATTGTCTGTCAATAGTCACACAAATTTTTCAAAAATATATTTTGTCGCAATGTAGAATCTAGGAGATAATTTGTGATGTTGAAAAAATAATTAAAGATTGATAATGTTACGTAATTTTAATGGTTGGAAAAAAGTGAAACGTCATAACCTGATCAAATCCATAGATTTGATCAGGTTTTAGTAAGCTACGGCGATAAGAGTGTAGGTAAATGAGAATGGTAAAAATTTGCTTACGGTATGTTTATAATGGAACCTTTATATGACTAACACCATGTTTTACCACAAAGGTATTAATATGTATACACGAAAGACAAAGCATGTAAGGAAGAGTATGATTGATTTTCTAATAAGTTGTTGATCATAGATTGAGAAAGAAAGTTCTATATACTAGGGTGCATTGATGTCCCGGCATCCACTTAGACCACTCCTTGGTAGTAGTCCGGATAAATGGTCTCTTCAAAAGTTGGTGACACCAAATATATGTACTTAACTAATCAACTAGAAATGTTCTAGAAAGTATAAAAGTAGAAATCTACTAGCGGTGAAAGATGATTAAACAAGTAAAGGAAAGATATAAGAATATGAAAGAATTATAAAAGTTGTTCAAGAGAGATGGTGTATAAGTGTAGTTGTGAAGTTTGTGTTGGCATCAAGAAAAAGAATATAAGAAAAGCGAAGAATGCATTATGGGATAAAGATGTACAGATCGCAGTATGTGAGAAGAAGAAGGCGTGGAAGAGTTCCTTCAACCGTCGATCGCACACGTTGAATATAATCAAAGTAAGTGAAACAAGAGAGATATGCTAGCATCGTAGCTAGTGGAAAACCGTAGCTTTTCCCTACCCCACCAATGAAAAAGTGTTAGTTATAATATGTATCTATGTATAATTCTCATAATTAATACACTACTGTTCCATTTACCAAGTTTAAGGTAATACATATCTGAATTTACAAAACCGTTCTTCATTACTAAGCACACCACGCTTTCATTACTAAGTCATCGTTTACAATCAAGTACTTTAAACGTAATAGCGAGCATCGAAAACGTAAATTACAATTTTATTATACATATTAAGTTTATAGGTACAAGAAGATAAGACACGACACTAGTTGGTGATTTTGGATTCAGTATTGTGCGGACCGTTAGGTCGTAATGTTAGTGACAATTCTGGTGTTCAGTAGCTTATATTCCTACTTGCGGCAACTCCTGTTATACTTGTTATTAAGCAGATAAAGAAATTTCATTTCACCGGTGAGTTCATATTTATACTTTAAACCAGAGCGATGATTCACTGTGGAAATAAGTTTTTATTTTTGTCAATACATCAATCATTGCGGCTTATGTTGTTATATGCCTGGCGCCGCGACGTACTCCAAAATGTAATGAAACTTCAGTGTGCCAATATGTCTGCACGTATTGTTTTGTGGTGCGGTCGCCGGCCCGCGCTCGCGCACGCCTGTAAGCGTCATGTTACTCTGAATAATGATATGCCTGCGTACATCGTTTATTTTGATGGTACGCTTATCGATGCTTGTCTTGATATTTAAATAATTCTGCTTGTCTAAAATATTTTATGACTTGGATCAAATATGAGAGGTATTTCGTTCCGTGGACGTATGCAGGCAGATGCTGGATGCGGCAAGCTGAAGACAGGGCGCTATGGTGCTCATTAGGGGAAGGCTATGTCCAGCAGTGGACTATTATAGCCTGATGATGATGATGATGATGATGATGACGTATTATATAATATAATAAATTATGAGGAAGTTAATTTTGTTGGAATATAAAAGTAAGAATAATAAGCGGTAAGCTTATAATCCTGTAGAATATACTTGGGTCCTGTACAAATACTTATTGTAATAATATGCATATGAAAGAAGTAAGTATATAGTTGTAGGTATATTAAAAGCCAAAATCAAAACATACTAAAGTAAAAAAATCGTTTAATACGTTCAGTAGTTAAAACACAACAGATTAGACAGAAAAATATGTGACAGGAAAATATCTGGCCGTCCACGTTGTATTCGGCCAAAAATCATTGCGGGCAATCGAAGCAGTGAAGGAAAGACTTCGAAGAAATTCTGTCCGAAAACAAAATATTATATCTCGAGAAATGAATATAGTACCTAGGACCATGTCGCGAACTTTAAAAGATGACTTAGGACTTGCAGCCTGTAAGAAAAGCACTGGTCATTATTTAACTGATAATTTAAATATGAATAGAGTGGTAAAATCAAAATAACTTGTTTAGCGGTACTCAAAGGAAGGTCACAAAAAAAATATTTACTGATGAGAATTTTTTTACTATTGAGCAATGTTTTATCAAGCAGAATTACCAAGTTTATGCTCAAAACTCTATAGAAGCTTCGCAATTACTCAGCAGAGTATAACGTGGAGATTATATTGTCTTCTGTTTACGCGAATGTTATTCATTGAAATTAAACTACTATATACGGATTTTATCGCGTTGTTTATTTTACACTTTATTACATAATTTAGCAACTGTTACACTAGTACTACGAGATACTATTAAACTTTACTAATTTTTAAGCTAATTAAATTATTAAAACTATTTATATTTAAGTTTACACTTTCCCCGACGTTTCTTGCTTTTCAGCAGCCATGGTCACGGGGAGACTAAGATGGTAGTTGTCTCAATGTTCCAGTGTAGTTATTTCAAAGTACCCGAACATCACCAATCATTGGTGTTTCTTTCTGTGTGTTATTCTGGCCACAATTAATACTAGCAGGTTGTGCGTTTTGTTCTCCTATAGATGCAAAAAAGTTATTGAAAATATCAGCTATTTGCTTAGGCTGAGATATTTCGACGTTATTGACTTCTAAGGTAATATTAAGTTTTTCTTTCTTTATTATTTTATTTGTCCTTTCATTTATTATTTTACACATGTTTTAATTTTATTATTAGATTTTTAATGCTTCAATATAATGTTGTTTCTTTGCCGTTGTTACAGCTCGTTTTAAATTTGTTTGCAATTTTTTTAAATTTCTTTGTAAGTACAGCGTTATTAGTTATTTGATTTTATAAAAAGAATTATAAATTTTGATATTAAAATCTCCTCCTAGTATTACATTGTATTTTGCATATTTTTTACTTATTAGATTAAGAATTTCTTTTAATCGGGTATAGAATATATTTTCCTCCCTTCTATTCCAATAAAAGGTAATTAATAATAGTTTTTTTAGTTTAGAGGTTATATTGCACAAAGTTTAACGATGTATTCTATAGGCATGTTTGTGATATCTCTTCTTTATATGTATTCTATATGCTCTTGTAGTAGAATACACACGTCACCGCCGGTTTGTGAGCATCGGCAGAAAGATGTTGCAACTTTATAGCCATCAAAATGTATTATGTCTAATTTTTCTTAGGATAGCCAAGATTCTGATACGGACATTACTTTGTATGTAGGTTCTTAATCAATAAATGCCTCTAGTAAGTGTTGTTTGTTGCAAATGCTCTGAAAGTTCTGAAATAATATCTTGAATTCTGCTCCGTTTGTGCTTTCAATGTGTTTTATGGTTTCACGCTGGTTATTTGTCTGGCTTGGGTAATACTCAAAAAATTGATGTGTTTTTAAATAGTTATCAATCATAAAATTTGATGCGTTATTATTGGATAATGTAGGTTCTGTATTATTGCATTGGCATGTGACTAAGCTAGTCAGGTATTATAAGATAGTATTCATGCCATAATCTTTAATTGAACCAGTATATTGACAAAATGTGTAGAAATCACATGTTAGTTCTAGGTTCGAGTCAACAAGTATTGCATACTGGTGTGTTTGTATATCTAGGTATCAAGTTGTTGAATGCCTCTATTCTGCAATTAAAACATAGCGAATGTTCGTGACATTTATACGTAGGTACGGATAGAATGATATTTGTGTGTTGGAGCAATTGTAGTGTTTCTCTTAAAGCAATTATTATATCCAAGTAATTTTTTGTCT
Organism: Catocala fraxini; assembly: GCA_930367265.1. Classification (NCBI taxonomy): domain Eukaryota; kingdom Metazoa; phylum Arthropoda; class Insecta; order Lepidoptera; family Erebidae; genus Catocala; species Catocala fraxini. Next base: position 11,283,273 of record OV884031.1, read on the forward strand.
TACTTAATCTTCTTCGCCGATTAAGATGATGCAGTAGTAATTTTTTGAATAATCTTTAAGTTTTCCGTGTAAGTTGCTTATTCGTTGTTTGGTACCACAATGTGGCGTGAGGTAATGACACAAGTTAACGTTTTTGATGTTTCTTTAAGCTATCGATAATATGTTATTTGTTTTATTTTTGCTCAAAATGCATATCTTGCTTTTTGTTTGTTTTGGTAACTTATTGGTGATGTCTTTTTCTTTTGCGTCATTGTAGGCATGTTTAACGTTACCCGTTTGTTTACATCTAGTGTTTTGGTACTTAAATTCAGCCTTTGTCGTTAATCCCTTTAGGTGTTCGAATGGTAGTTGATTTACTATTTCTATGTGGTGTTAAAGGCAATGTTTTATGTTTGGTTGGAGTAGCTATGTCACTAGATATTCCTATTGCTGCTTTTTTAGTAAGAGGTGTTTGGCTGTTAGTTCTTTCACAGTTTGTTTTAGCTTTGTATTTTCTAAGGAAAGATTATTTATTTTCTCATGCGCAGTGTTTCATTCCTGTTTTAGAGAGGCAATTTGCTGTCTCAGATCCCTGATTCAATCGCATCGGTTGTCATAATTATGTTAGCATGCTGCAATACATGCAAGCCGATACTAAACTGTTTTAGTGTTTAAAATATAATATTTAAGACATACTTGTGGTGGTTCCACATGTATGTGTTTACTACGATAACGTCGCCTTTTTGTGTGAAGAAAATCAGTAACGATGTGGTTTTCATACTAACTATTTTATCAATATTTTTGAATCACTAATTTGAATTCGAAATGGCCTAAATTAGGCCACTATGGTTTGTCTTAACAAAAACATCAACCATATAAGCGATATAACGTTAAATACAAATTGTATAAACAGTTATTGACATGTATTATACATCTTATTAATATAGAGTATATAGTCTATTCTCAAAATAGTTTTTTTTTTAAATAATCATTACAATTTGTATAGAATTCATGAAATTAGATGTAGTACATACACGGCAATTTCATAGTTAAAGTTCTAATATTATTTCATTGGAAATAAGTGCTAATACGTATTATGTGCTGTTGTTATATTTACCATATTATATAGGTATACCATCAGAGTAACATAGAATTATTAGTACTTCATTAACTATAAATACCATAATATGAGTAACTTTCTTATAGAATCTTAATTGTTGAGATATATTAGTTAATTTTCTTGAAAGTTCAATTAAAAGTAAATTATCTTATCGATGTCATTAAATCTAATAAACTAATAGCATTATAAATAGTTTTCGTTGGTATTTGTATGACTTACAGATAGGTGAATTAGCAAATGCGAGAATTACAATAAAGCTATAAGTTATTAAACGGAATTGGTAAAACAAAACGTAAGTCCATTAAATAAATAAAAATTAAGAAAATCATTATGTTAGTTAGCGCACTCATAAGACCGTGTTGTAATAAATGTATGACATGATGTATAATTTCAAATAAAAATTACGCCATTCTTAAAACATCGTTAGTAAAAATAAATGTTGGCTGTTCTTAGCTTATATTATAAATGGCAAAATGTGTTAATTAATTTGTTCGTTTGCCCTTGTTACATGTAACAGAGCTAAGGATCAATATGATGTTAGCATAGAGAAGGTTTATAAGCCTGAGAGTGTCAAAATCAAAGGCAAGGTCTTAGAATGACTGTAGCTGTGCGTAAAAGCCACATAATATTTTTTAAGGTCTAGATGTTTATATCCCAAGATCTTCTTCTTCTACTCGAATCGATAGTACAATTATTTCAAATGTGTTTATATCCCAAGATAATATATTAATCAATATTTTTACACAAACAATTTTTTGATTTAGCGTATATAACTAACATTTTGGTGCTGCCAGAAAGCACCACCGGCTGTTTTTTCTTCACCGACAAGACGTGTTTTGTTGAATTTTATATCATTTGTATGCACAGGAAATATGTTCTTCTCGGCCTTGTGGTATTTACAAGTTATGTGCCAGGAACAAATAACAAATAGTCCTCACTTGTACCCAAGTGTCTATATGAACAAAACATATCCAGATAACGATATATAGTAGATATACATTGTTCGCCTTCAAAGTCTTTAGGAGTATCGCAATCACGTTAAAATTTCTTTGTTAGCTACTTATAATTATTATGCCAGCTATTAAGCTTTAACATTCCTTTGAACATTTTGCCTTTATATCCTTACTAGCTGTCGCTCGGGACTTCGCTTAGATGACATTATACAAAATAAGGACAATACGAAAGCAAATATATTATTTTATATGTTAATCTAGTTTATTTTGTGCTTTAAAAGCATCGCTAGGCTAGTTTCGCAATGAATGACGCTATTTAGAAGCTACCTGTACTGAGAATACCTCGAGCTGAGGCGAAACACGTGTCAACGCATATTTTATTATCAGAGGAGTTTGGTTTAATCAACATTTTCTTTTATTGCAGTTATTGGGTTGGTAATCCAACGATGCGTGGCAGGTTCATTTCTTTCCAATTATTTTCATGCGATTCGAAAAGACAGTTGTTCTTTATTTAAATATACCTACATATTATGTATCGTTATTTTCTTGCTTCATGACAGAAAAGTGCGGGTACTTTGCAGATAAGTGTCTATGAAAATACAGTGAGTTAGTGCAATGTTGTTTTTTATAATAATATTTTAAGAGTCTCAAAAAGCATGGAGTTGCCCGAAACGCATCTCGAACCAACGCCGCTTTGGGAAGCGAACAGGTCGTGGGAACCACGCCGTACTTTGTGAGATATCAACAAAATTGACTGTAGTCAACGCTAACAGAGTCGCAGGCGAAATCAGCTACCTAATGTGAAAGCTATTTAAATATACAATTCAATAGTCAAATTCACCTGAATTTGAGTATTGCATTATAGTTATATATAAAACTTAAAACTTAAAGTGTTAGTAGAAGGGAACTTTTTGATAGTCGTTTTTTTGTATGAATACAGTCTAATTATGTTTTAGTCAAGAGGAAAAACATTGAGAATCAATAGCTGATTAATGACCGCTTGTATGGATGCCGTCATAGTGAAATAATGAACCTTACACATCGCCAGGCAGATGCTTCGAAAGGCAAGGCGAAGCTCTCTTTTGAAAACAGCAAATCACAATTCCATGTATACATAGCAAGCTTCAGCATCATAGGCGGGGTTTGTTCTTTTATCCTGAAAACTTTACTGTACAACACGGTGCAGTGGTAGTTCTTACGCGTGTACGAGGTAGAGAAACAAAGTTAAAAAGATAATCCTTTGCATTTTTTATAAAATCTCCTGTATTAGCTGTCATACTCCTCGTCTCAAGGGACTTCAAAAACAATAAAAGTATAGATATAAAGTTATACTACTACTGGGTCGAAGTGTCGCCGGTCTGCACTGACTGGCCCCCACATATGATACATACATACATAGATATAAAGTACAGCCATAGTCAAACCAATTATTTGTCGATCACACAAACAACCGCCCATTATAGTAGAGTGCCTGGAGCGTTAAAACCTGAAATCCTCGTATTTCAATTAGGTAAATGAAATTAAATAATTCAAAGTAAAATATTTAGCTTATAATATATATAATTATATGTTTATCTTAAAAGCTGCGATCTCGGTTTCAAAACAAAAAAGAAAATAGCAAGAATTTAATTTGTATAAGTATGTACTTCGCCTTATTGAGTAAAAATGTGTATAAAATAAGTATTTTATGATTAAAAGATTATGGCAAAGCCTTTTTTGCTACAAAGGGCTATAGCAGGCTGTTCAGTCAGATATAGAACTGCGATTTAAAATTATATTTATTGTGCTCGTCTGGTTCTTGAATTCGCTGCAAAGCTTAAAAAAATATTTAATTTGCTTAAAAAATACTATTAAAACTATTAAGATTTAATTTAATTTTATACTTTCTCCGAAGTTTCGGTTGCTTTTCAGCAGCCATGGTCACGGGGAGACTAAGATGGTAGTTGTCTCAATGTTCCAGTGTAGTTATTTCAAAGTACCCGAATATAATTTAATAATTGGTGTTTCTATTTACGCAGAATGAGCTCAAATTATCATGAAGTCTAGCTGTGGTTTGCTTCTTCTTGGGTTTGACTATTTGTATTACTGGATCCCAAGATTGTGGTACATTCCAACCATCTTCTCTATTAAAATTAGGATGTTTTTTGATTTCAATAGCCTCGCGAAGCATCCTTGGTAGGAATCGGTGTTCTTTAGCGAGAATCTGTGGTTTGTCAAATCTCAGGTAGTGATTGGTCCCCTGTTGCACATGTTCACACACAGCAGACTTCAACGAGCGTTTGTGTTTTACATCAGCTATGTGTTCTTTTATGCGGGTGCCTATGTCTCTCTTGGTTTGACCAATGTATGAGAGTCCACAGTCACAATCTATTTTATAGACCCCTGCATCTTGTAAAGGTAGTTGGCACTTGACGGATGGTAAAAATTGATTTATCTTCGTTGGCGGCTTGAAGTATGTGTTGATTGAAGCTCGCTTCAAGATGTAGCCAATCTTGTCAGTGACACCCCTTACATAAGGCAGTATAGCAGGCTGGCGCTCGACTGTGGCTGGCTTTTCTCGGGATCTGTGTCAGCGGCGCGGCTGTTGGAGCTTGTTGTCTTGCAATACTCGCTTAACATGTTGAAGCACGGCGTCCAGGTGTTTCTTGTCACAGATCCCATGGGCTCTCTGTAACAAAGACGTTCCCACAGTAGCTAACTGTTTAGGATGGTGGTGAGATTCCCTGTTTAAGTACCTATTTGTATATAAGAAAGCGATAAAATCCGTATATAGTAGTTTAATTTCAATGAATAATATTCGCGTAAACAGAAGACAATATTATGTAAATCTCTACAGAACCATTTTTATAAAAATGATAATTCTATAATTACTTACAAAAATCAACCAATCAAATAATATAAAAAACAATTCTAGTTACACCTCTATAAAACCATATATGAAAAAATTTATGTAAATAGGGTCTTTTTAACATTTACATAATTTACTGTTGTTGTCATCGTAACAAAATATCCAGGCTTTTCTTGAAAACTGACTCTTGTAGTGAGCTATTCTTCCAAGGATTAGAGGAATATATTTAATAGCACCTAACGATTTATAAACGGCGGTAGTGCAATCGATAAGGCATTGGACTTGCGAATGAGAGGTCGCGGGTTCGAACCCATTGCACTACTGACGTGAACCCACACCTAATACAAGCATTCTAGCTTAGCTGGAGGGGTTTACAAGAATACAAATAATCTTTTTTGAAAAATAAAAATATAACTTTTTGTTTAACTATAATATTTAGGTATGTCATGTAACTACATCATTTGTGTGCCATTTAAATCAAATGTTACTATTTTTATAAGGTATAAGTATATTCAAAGAAAAATGTCATTGCATTTTCTGCATCGTTTAGTATCTTAATCATGTATAAGAAAAGCATATTCCAAGGAGGTAATTGAAAAAAAAAATGTTCTAAAAAAATACGTGTTTTCTCTCTAATGGGTCTGAATTCATATACGTACTATTCGAACAATTACTAATGGAACTAGCGCCGAAAATAATATCATTTAAGATGTGTTCATAAATAAATGCAGCGTTACAGTCAAAACTATATCGCTTATTTTAAAGTATTTCGAAGCAATTTTTATTTTCAGACTGTTTGCTTCAAAATAGATATCAGAAACTATTTAACGCTATTTCATTCTTATTCCTACAATTATTATTGTCTAATGTATTGGGTATGTATGTATTTTCTTTATATTCGAGGGTAAGCAAAAATAAAATAAAGTCAAATACACATGTATTTGTTAATGTTATATTTTGTAAAGATAAATAGTTAATATACCATTTTTGTTGAAGTCAAAAATCATTAATCATTTAGGTCACAAATTAACATATATGAACGACAAAATATGTAGGTTACTGAGTTTACTAAGTTACTGAAGCTAGATTTAGGTGTGTTGCTAGGTACAGGCAAAGGGTTACTGAGAAGAAACCTGCAAGAAACTCAGGGCCACTCTTTTAAATCGCCAATTAAATATAATTTCAGCATTTTACAACTCATATCGTCAAGGAGTTGCAGCCATTATACTATATTTCAATGACTAAAAAAAAAAAAAAGTAACAATAATTATATTCAGAGTGAAACATTATATTCATGGGATCGCCATTTTTTAGTAGAGACATCTTCGGCTCCCCAGTTTTCAACAAACGAAGGTATATATCTAAGAACACTGAGTCGTTTGAAAACGTTTCCCTTACATTAGATTTTTGTTTTTTGTAAGATTTAATTCTTGGTGTTGGATTTTTCCCTTGTTTGCTTGTCCTGCTTTATTCCAAATAATAAATTTATCATTAAAATAAAGGTTATTACGGAATTTTAATTTATTTGTTGATTTTTTCCAAGAGCCCAAGAGATCTCCATGGCCGCGCAATTCTCCATGTTACGTTCGCGCGGCGAACTTTAAACCCTTATAACTTCTTTATTTCTACATTGACAAAGTTTTAGTTTGTTCTCTTCGATTTTGACCAACTCCGAAAATTTTTCTGGCAAAGTTTTTTTCTGTTTGTGTAACTTGGCGGAGCAATCGTGACGCACACCTATCGACGGGGCCGCGCTAATCACTTGCACATGCGGTCGTGACCCCGCCGAGCTTTCGGCCCACCGTATGAAACGATAGGCCACTACACGAAGAGACCTACCCTTTGGCACTTCTCACTCATAAAACCCTACTACTGTCCTCTCCTAGAAGGGAGACGGACTCGACACAGAGGCGCGCGTGGGAAAACGCACGCCGCCTCTCGGACCTGGTGCTGATCGGATGGCGGGCAGGCCTACGAAGTCCACCAGCCCCAGGTCCAACCTCAGGGTGGCTGGAGGTCGTCTCACGCCCTCCGGCGCCCGGACCTATAGATAATAATAGGGGTTAAAGTATGAAGTTGCCGTTTTATATAATAGATACTTTGAATTGACATAAAACCTTCATGGTGTGAGATTTTCGAGTGAAACTATTTTCACATGATACTTATAAGATTCCTATTTAAAAACATGTGCAACATTCGATTCTCGACTTTCAATTGTTTTTTTATTCAGCTTAGACAGGAAAGATGGATACTTAGAAAATTCCAGTCATTTTTGAATACGGGTTCCGACGCGGAACTAACGTGACCGAAACGGTTCGCAATATCAACGCTGCGTTTGGAGAGAAGACTGCTAATGCAACAAAATGCAAAATGCGTTTTTGGTTGAAACGCTTTCGTAATGGATACTTCGTCTTAAAGAATGAACCACGTGGAAGAACGCCCACACAGGCGAATAACGCTGAAATGAAGGTGATGGTGGAAGCCGATCTGAGTCAAACTACCCAGAAATTAGTGGCATGGTTTAACGTTACCCTACCTACAATATTGGCTCATTTGCATCAAATCAATAAGATAAAAATATATGAAAAATGGGTGCCTCATGATTTGACCGATCTGCAGAAAGAAATGCGTGTTGAAACTTGTGTTGCCTTGTTGAATCGGTACAGAAATGAAGGAATATTGCATCGAATTGTGACATGTGACGAAAAGTGGATTATATATAGCCGTAAGCGAAAAATGCAATGGCTGACCCCAGGTCAAACGTCGCAACAGTGCCCTAAAGCAAAGCTTAACAATAAAAAGGTAATGGTAACTGTTTAGTGGTCTCTTCGTGGTGTTATTTACTATAGCTTTTTCAGGTCTGGTTAAGTAATAACAGCAGATGTTTACTGTGCCGAACTTCGAACAAAGATGGCGAAACTGGCAGTGAAACAGCCCCGACTCGTGAATCGATCTTCATCATTATTGCTCCATGATAACGCAAGACCTCACACTGCACGAGAAACCGTTATAACTCTACAGGAGCTGCAGTTAAAAACCATATGTCATTCTCCATACTCACCAGACCTTGAGCTTGCTAGACTATTATTTTTCCCATGAATTAGTCAATTTTCTACGTGATAAAATTTTTTCGTTTATTTCCGTTTAAATAGCAGCAATGTATAAAAATAATGAAGGTAAATATTCCGATTAAATAAATATGGAACATAATCATTGCGCAATAATAATACAAAAGATATTACTTGATTCTAGATTTTTACCAAGTTTGTTTATTTATTTAAAAACAAAATGAAATATACAAATTAATTTATTATTTCCGTGAGATTGCCACGCCTATGAAAGTAATTGCTCATATAATTTGATCAGGCGCTGTAACATATTTAATGTAGTATTCCGTTTTACAAGGTGTAGTAATTACGTTTTACTGATTAGGTTGAATCACCTGGCTTTGTGGAGCTATGACGTCACACCCTTCAGCTATCACGCGATGTTGCGCACATAAAAGCAATATATATACCTAAACTCTGTAGAAATGGTTCTTTCGACCTTTTTTCCATATAGGTATCATGGTAACATTTCAATACCTATAATATTAATACAATACGATATCTGATAGCTAGGTATAATATGATTGTAAAGTTTAATTATTAACACCTAGTGCATACATGCATACAATAAATTAACAGTTTAAATAATTTTATAGAAAATCTTTGATTTGATTCTTATTCATGCGCCTAGCCTTAATATAACAGTTAGTTTGTATTACGTAAATTCAGAATAGATTCAAATTTCTATCCTTTCTTATTGATAATTATTTTTAAATGAATTAAATAGTGTGTCTCTAACACTAAACACAACAATTCTACTGGAGGTACTTTACAAACATTGCAACGATGGGCAGAAAGAATACTTAAAATAACAATAAGAAATCAGACTTTATCCGGGGATGGTTCCTGCACATGCATCCTCCGGATAGTATTCGACGCGACCCGATCCATCTCAACCAATCAAGATTGCATTTAAATTAAACTATTGTAGGTTTAAACCGTTAAACCTTGGGGGAGGCCTATGTCCAGCAGTGGACGTCTTTCGGCTGAGATGAGATGGTGATTGCAGGTTTATTTTAAAAACGGCTCAGAACCCACTGGTCCCCTAATATTCGTCTCCCGGAATAAAAGTTGTAGATTCGGTCCCTATACAGGTGCCCATTTGTCCCCCAGTAGGAGACCAGTCAACATTCATTTATTTTTAAGCTACCTAGTCGTACCCTGGATTAAAAGTTATAGATTCGGCACCTGCGCAGGTGACTTTTGGTTCCCTGATAAAAAACAGCTATATTTTTACATACAAATGTGTTGACCTAGTACATTGATGAACAGTACTTAAATGAAATTAATTTGAATTTATATTAGATCGTTGAAAAATAAAAAGACATTTTAGTAAAATATTAGTTATATAGTAATATATATTTTGTTAGTTTAAAGATATTGTGATTTTGCGTGTATACATATATTTTTATTAATCTCTATAAATATACAAAAAACTAAGAGTTGATTATTTATTGTTGGTAAAGATTTTTATATTTGGTTTATTGTTTGTAAATGTGACTGTGAATCTATAGATGTGCACGTTCTTTAATTTGATAATAATCTTTATAGGTAGGTTTAAAAAGTGCAAAAAATCCGAATCGTTTATTTTCTAGAAGACTGGTTGTGACTAAAACTTCTTTTGTGAAACTAATTATCTGTGATTTGAAATATGATATCTTATCATTTTCTGTTTACTACATTTTTTTTACCTGTTGTACGCGACTGTACCACAACTACAGGAACCGAAACAAAATATCTAAATTAGTAGAGTGAATGGAAAATATAAAAGATTTTAAAATAAAATAAATAACAGTTCAGGGGACAAGTGGGAATTTCAAACATTTGAGGGGATGAGTGCGCACAGGGTGTGAATTTCAGGGGACCAGTGGGTTCTGACCCTTAAAAACACTACCTTTTGATAAGTGATACTATTTTAACTAATATTAAGAGCACCAATAGTTAAATTACGTTCGGTTATTTTAAAATAACTACACTTAAAAAAAGAGATGACCACCATCAGTGCCCATATTCTTCGATCTATATTAAATAAAACCGAGACAAACTTCTACCTGAAATAGACACGATTGTTTCTGCAGTGTCTGAATAGAGAAGTTTTAATTCGTTCGTAGATATTTGTTTCGGTCAAGACAACTTCTATAATTCCAGTATATTATATTCTTCGCCATCTCCTCATACCTGCTAGAAATTAAGCCGTCATTAGCAGGATATTGTTGAGCTGACATTTAAAAAGCTTGAGAAACATAGGCAGCAACAGTGCCAAGCACTAGAGCTCATTTTATTGCTTTACTTGGGCCTCACATCCAACAAACGTTATTAATGGCTTAGTTTGAGGAGAGATTTTCCCTGCTTATGTGTAGCCTATCGCTTGTGTAATAGTCACTAATAAGGTTGATATGTTTTAAGAAAATGGGTTCTGAAATGCCTATTTATGTAGGTATATTTCAATCACTTCTGGCAAGTAGTGTTGAAACCTATTTAATTGTTCTCGTATACTTTGCCATGTATTTGGCATATTTGGTAATCTTAACTGTTACTTACACTATAAAACCATCAATATAAAGACGGTCTCAAAGGGTGTCATATAAAATCTACTTGCATAAACCTATATCCGAAGATCTATATTTTCAAATCTGTTGGACATGGGTTTATAGCAATCATTACGTACGACAAAATTTTCTTTGTCAGTTATAGAAAATAAAATGTTATGTCTTTGGTTACGATAGCATATACTTCATCAGTACATATGTGTGTGTAACACATATGTTCCTTAAGATATCAACATATATACGTATGTAGCTCATTGTCACACACATAAGTATATCTACCAAAATATCTAAATTCTCCTCTTATTCATATATGTAAATACAAAGTACACTTTATAACAGCCTTAATTGAATTTGAACATTCCGTTTTGATCTGAGGAAGAACGAGGCGAAATACTTTTTTACCATAATATACTTTAGTTATTGAGTAAGGATCTCTCTACATTATAATAATAATATAATAATAATAATATTCTACCACATACACACATCACCATCTAGCCCAAACTAAGCAGTGCTTGTACTATGGGTACTAGACAATAGATAAACATACGTATATACTTTTTTTTTGTAAATACGTACATATTATACATAGAAACATCCAGACCAAGACAAACATCCATGTGCATGCACACAAATGCTTGACTTGTGCTGGAATCGAACCCGCGACCTTAGGCGTGGCAGTCGGTTACACTAACCACTACGCCACCGAGGCCGACAGACGTGTAAGATGCTCTATCGCTTCAGATCGGTTGGCACTCTTTAAATGCGGTCACATTATTCCTATTACATATTCTATTTCATCAAAATTCTTGGGTGTATATGGTGTAAAAACTCACAGTAGTAGTAAATATATAATACACGACGACAATAGTTTTATAAAATGTCAGTTTATTTTCAACAACCGTATTCGTTAGACAATTTTATGAGACGTTAAGCATCTAATATTTTACATATTATATTACTTGTTCGCTCTCAAACGAAATGCATCTAAATCATTTTATATTTTCATTTCTATTTGCATATGAAAAACAGCTAAGTGGCATACGGTTTTGCGCAATGACATCTTGACTCTAAATTTGAAAAACACGAACACACACATTTCATCTCGTTCATACATAATTTAAGTGTAATACGTATATAAATTATATTATTATTGGGCAACTTGACAGTATATAGTGTCTTATCTATGGACTTGAAGCCTCGCAACTTCGAATATATATGTTCCTAGCATAAGTTTATGCCGTTACAGATAAAACCGGGTCTTACTTTCTTTATATTTAACATACCCAGTATGACGGATACAGAACTTAGATGAACAACAATTTTAAGATACTTTGTTGTATGGTTGAAATTTTATAGGTGGACGAGATATCGCCGCAGTCAGGCCGCGACAGTTTGAAGGAGATTTTCCCTTGCTACGCCCTACCTCTCTGAAGGTTCTGAAAATATAGCAAATATCCATTAAAAACTAACACAATATTTCAGTCATGATGAAGCTGCATGTAACCGACCGCGACCCTATTATTTACAATGACTGCACAGTTTCAATCAACATATTTTATTTTAAAAACATAGCTCCTGTAGGTACTTGCAATAATTTCTGTTTCGCGGGAAAATTTACAAACATTGAAACATGGCCACAAAGAATACAAATGTATTCTGTGTGCTACAATAATTGATACAGTCTTTGCACCACTGCTACAGCTAAATTTGGATAGATTGGGTATCAGAGGACAACAACTGAAACTACCAATCCGTTAAAATTGACGACTGGATTAGTGATAACCTAGAAGTACATAATGTCGTACCGCAAGGTAGTATTCTTGGCCCAACCTTGTTCCCCTGCTTTATTAATAAGCTGTGTGAACTTAATCTCCCAAATGGGAAAATTGTAACTTATGCAGATGACATAGCACTCATTTTTAGTGCTATCGACTGGGAAAAGACTTTCAGCTATGCGCAGATAGGTTTTAACTTTATTACTGTGGCGACTCCGCACAGAACAAAGTTCCGCCTACATCTAACAGATGGCACTAAATACGCTCAAATGACATCACAATCCTGCATCGCGCAAGCGGAGTTTACACAGCGACTTACTATATATACAAGCACCCGACATCAACCGTCGGGCCGCGGCCCGCCAGGCACGATCAACCAGGAGGAGGAGTTGGAGGGACATCACACTCCGTTCCTCCACATTACCATGTGGCTCTCTAGAAATGCATTCTCTTAACGTTGAGAAAACGAATTACATAACTTTTTCTTTGTCTTTCGCTTGTTTCCCTGAGCTATCGAATTATAGCATAATTGCCCATACTTGCTGTAACAATGTTGATACCTTATGCGCTTGCCCCAGACTTCAAATCAGAAATAATATAAAAAATTATGAGTAGTAGAGCCCCGCTGATCTCAGCATGATTGGGTCGGCTCGAGGGGAAAGACTACCCTCTCACGGAATGTCAACGTGAAATAGCAGTATTCCTACTGCTGCGTTTCGTTCAGTAAGTAAGAGTGCCGGCGGCCCAATCACCCTTTGCCCCTCTTGCCGCTCTTTCTCCTTCCCACTTCTTCTTTTTCATAAAGGGTCGGCAACGCACAAGTGATGCCTCTGGTTTTGCAAGCGTCCATAGGCTACGGTGACCACTTACTATCAGGTGAGCCAAAGGCTTGTTTGCCAACTAAGTGACATAAAAAAAATATCAAGTACCTAGGTGTCATAATTGACAAACACCTTAGTTTCGAACCGCATCTAACTCTTCTAGCATCAAGAATTAGAAAACTCATATATATCTTTAAGAACCTTAGAAATGTTGGCGATCAATCAGTTATTAAAATACCTATCTTGTAATATGTCAATCTCTCCTTACGTATAGTATCACAGTGTGGGGTGGAGTTGCAAAGACATTCATACTTGCAGTTGAAGGAAAACAAAGAGCTGTTTTCAAGGTAACACATTTTCTTCCTTTATATTATCCAACCACCGATTGATATAGCTGCTGCAAGGTGCTTACAGTTCGCCAGTAACATGTTCTGTATGCAGTGTTAAAGAAGCACTCTTCAATCAATTGGACACGCACACACGCACCCGCACCCGCACCCGCACATGCACACGCACACGCCCACACATATCTATAGCTCACTTTTTTTATACAATTTGTGATTAATTGTTAAGTTTGGGAGCCTTGTAATCTGTCTGACAGGATTTCCCTAGTTCAGATACCATTCTCTCACAAAGGTGCATTTGGCTATATATATTACAAAATTTTATAGAATGAAGTTACCTTTGCGAAAGAAAATAAAAAAGATAAAGTTATAATACACACATTCTCATGAATAGACTTTATTTGAACTATATCACAAAAATAATATAACGTCTATTTAATTCTTGTTTTTTTATATAAAAGTGCCCTAGATATCGATACCGCACTAGCAATGACCTCCTTATTAATCTCAGTTGAGAAATCATTGAATTGATTTAACCGGTCGTATACCGCCGGCTCGCATACCAGCCGGCAGATTTGTACCCGTCGTAGGCCGGTGGCTCGCATGCGAGCCACCAAATTGGTTTTACGTTAGCTTAAGCTAAAGCGAAGGCGGCGCGCGGCGTTTTGGCGCCAATTTGGTGGCTCGCATGCGAGCCACCGGCCTACGACGGGTACAAATCTGCCGGCTGGTATGCGAGCCGGCGGTATACGACCGGTTAATGGTTTTCACGTGATAGAATACTGTATTTATTTATTATGCGTATGGCAAATGGCAATACCATTTCTTTTTGTGATAAGAAGATCCTACAGGTCGTGCAACATGTCACGGGTGACTTTACAAATATATAATTATAATTAACGGACACAAAGAACCCTCATATTTAGATGAATCATTTTCGGATCACTCGAATAATTCCCGTGTGGAATTTGAATATTTGTGATGAACCCACAATCAGCCCAGCGGCAGCGCCAAGGTGACCGTTTGCCAAGGCCATTTATGCATTCAACCTACTGATCTGCAATATTTTATGGGGGAAGGATTATTTTATTCTTCGATAATAACTGGTAGATGGATGAACTTCATGAAATGATGTAAGTGGCCAATTGCGTGACGGACCGCGCTTTATAACACGTAGTTCGTGGTCAGAATGAACGATCGTTGAGATCCATATTCAATAATTATTCATAGTATTCAATTTCACGAAACCTGTGATAACCAACAGCAAGCACCGGCATTGTTCCCTGATTTTTTTATGGTAATTCTCGTGTGCCAGTGAAGGCATTTATACTTTGTCATGCTGACTGAATACTTTAAAAGTATTTTTGAGGGACGGCAATTTTCTTCCCTACTTTTCATTATACCGGACTATTAGACACCACCAATCTACTATCATAACATCTACTAATATACATAACATCTAATAATACCTATAGCCCAAATTTATTAGGTTTAAATGTAGCAATAGTCCTGCAAACTGCCGTAGCCAATAACTCAGCAGGTCTCCTATCCTACTTTGGATGATATCGCCTTGTGAATATTCTAGTAATAAAGAGGTATTATCGCAACGTAAAATGCAAGAAGAATGATTCTAACTTATAAACAAAATCCACAGTTTGATTCTATTGAAGACATAATAACTTTGTATTTGATAGTATTTCTCAAAGATATTAAACACGGCATAGCTATCTTTGGAATCCATTAACTGAAATATCTCATATCTTAGAAATCAACATGACTTAATATTTGAAAATATTATAAATTTCATTGTCTAGACGAAGCACTGAAATAAAGTTGCATTCGAATGCAGCAAAATTCCCCAAATTAATTATACGAAAATAAGTATTGAAATGGAGAACGCTGTGATCAAGTATAAAATACTAATGGATTTTCTAATATGGCGTGCCGTTACTTATTTTTTAATTTTTACATTGTTTGTTTGCTAGATTATTCCCGAGAGACAAGGGTTCCGTTTAGCTTTACGCTTTTATATCGCTAAACAGTAATTCAGAAATGCACTACAGCTCTTATTCAACACTTTTCAAAACTTTATCACTGTGAGCATTTTTGAGACCGGCTTTTTGAGAATTGATACTACGAATTTATTCAGGCAGTCTTTAATAGGAAAAGTGATATACTTACCTATGTATGTATCGTAAGCATAAGCGGTGTAATAACTTATCCAAACAAACTAGACTAACTAAAAATAGGCCTGCATCAATTCGGTGTGCTATGTGCTTAGAATTAAATGTTTTACGAGAACATCAAATTCTAAGCACATAACAAGGAATAATTTCTTTACTAATATTTTATACCACTATATACACTGTCAGCAACGGTATCATGAGGTACCAAAAAAATGTTTCAGATCGAACTTTGTACTAGTTTTACTGGAAGCGTATTTTCTACAAATCATGAGAACAGCTGCTGTAGTCAAAGGATACCTTCAAACATAATTAGCATACAATATTATACTACTCTATATAGGTATATCTATCCTTTGTAAGCAGTAAGTGCTACAGTCACGGATCAAATGCCATCCCGCACTCTAGGGAATCCAACAGGTACGCGTTTCCGCCTCTGATGAGATTTGATACGCAAACCTTGCGCGCGACCGAGTAAGCAATGCTAGGGGTATCAATTGAAATCATATTACTCGTATGAGACTGAGTCTACAATTCAGGGCAATCAGCTCTTTTTCCAGTTTCTTTGTATAATTTATCTACAATATATTTTATAGTTTTGAATACCTTGGATGCTAGTGTCAGTTATGTGTGTAAAAAATGTTCGATGATATTTTATTCTTTTAATCTTATCTAAGGACTTTAATTTTTATACTGTAAACTTAGTTAAAAAGCAATGTATCCGAAACTCACTGACACTCAAAAATATTAACATAATTATTAATTTATGACGTGTAGTCGGTAAGCCAAATAAATAGGAATTTGCTTTTTTTAATAGGTACTAATATTATCTATACTACATAAACTAATATTATAAAGAGAAAAGATTAGATTTTTCGTTTGTAACTCAAAAACTACAGAACCGTTTTAAAAAATATTTTACCTGTAGAAAGCTATATTATTACCGAGTAATATAAGCTATATCTAATTCTTTTTTAACAGTACTGTTACTAACACAACCTTTTTTTTCACTTGGGGAAACGCATACCTCGCCACAAGGGGAGGCGAGAGTGGGTTATGTCCGGCTCTCCCGTACTACGGGCCTATGGGCCAAAACCCCACGATGTGCCAACTCGCTGCTTTATATAGCGTGTGGGTCACTGGAAACGAGACTACATCAGCGACCCACCCAGCAGTGTCAACGGACAAATTTGCGGACTACGACTCCTGGGCGACGACGCCCCGGCACAACAGAGGGCGTCGCTCCGACTCAATGGCTCGCGGGCGGGAGATCCCTGTTCTCCCGCCCGCGGCCTTTACTATGGCGACATAAGGCGCGCATACGCACGCCTGCGCTGCCTGGTTCGCCGGCAGCGGTTCGGATCCGCAAGGATACTTTCCTCACGGATCCGCTCCGCCACCTCTTTCTACGAGATGACGTCCTCGCAGAAGGATGCGACCGCTGCCCACTTCCTCTCGCTGTCAACCATGGCTTTGATAACAGCCAGCAGCGAGAGGTCTTCACCCACAACATAGACGAGTTCACGGCGCTGCACCGCCCAAGCAGGAAATTGCTCGAGCGTGTGTTGCGCCGTGTTCCCTTTAAACTCGCAGAGGTGGTAGATGGGACTCGTTTCCCTCCTAGACCAAAACACTAGGTATCTTCAATCTCCTTTTTAATATCCTGCTCAACATATATGCCTCTCCTAGCTGAAAGAGCGGTTATTCTAAACTCTTAGGCCGTCCGCTGCGTTAAGCGGGTGCTCGGAGCGAGCGCCCGTGCCGGACTCTGGCCTCTCGCAGCGCCAGCAGTAACAAAGCAGCGCTCACTGATTTCCTAGAAACAGCTCCGCTCGCGTGCTCCGTCGCGCGAACACGTTGTCCGCGCGGCGGGCCCCGTCGCCAGCGCCGCGTGTGACGGGATACCCATGATAATAGAAAACAGCATGCCGCGCGGGCGCCCGCTCCGTGCACCCGCTTAACGCAGCCCACGGCCTTATTTAGTCGAGCTATTTCCTGTTCTTTGTCTGCATACGGATAAAACGTGGAATACATAGCTTAATCCCTTTAAAAATACTGAGTGGCATTTTTCTCCTTTCGCAGATTTACTGAAAGAGGTTAAGAGTAGCTTTAATATAATTTGTAAATTATATGGCAATGAGTTATATCGCGTTTGCGTAAACAAATGAGCTTTACAGTATCATGTACTGAGTTATGCTGTATACTTTTTTAACTCTTTACTGAAGTATGTAGTATAATGAAGTAGTAGTACACTGTACCATGGCACTGTACGGAGCACGTTGGAATCCTTATCACAACAGATATAACTGAAATCGATCGATATAATAGATAAATTCAACGACCCTTTCTCATCAAACTAATCTATACGAAGAAGAGGTGATAAGTTTCATGACTCACATATACTTACATAGAAAGTATCGTGATTCATAGATTAGGTTAGTTTTAAATGTATTAATTGAGTAAATATAAAATAAAATTCTATTAATGTGATTTTAAAGTAAAATTGGATAAGGAAATATATTAAATTGCACCGTTTATTGCTGCAGAATTATAACTACTAGCAGTCGCCTAGTGGTCAAAATTCGACCAAAATTCCTATATAAATAAGGTATAGGTAACCATAGTTACAAAGAAGTGGCTATATTGCAACAGCTCTTTAAAATAGTAAAATGTCATACTATTGTTTAGAGGGACATGTGACGTCAGCATCTGCGAAAAAAAAGTTACTAAGTTGGTATTTAAGTTATCCAGTGTTTTAAAACTTTTGTGATTGTATTTATCTTTTAACGTGATTTATTTACTTAATTAGCAAAACATTGCCTACCGCGTGATAACATACTCATACAACAATATCTGAAAATTGTTTTATGGAAGCATAGCCGTATAATCACTCGAAAATAGACGCTTTTATGATGAGTACCTAGTTATTCGCAACAATCCGTATTTTAGATCCGTTAAAGTCAGAGGAGTAAAGGCTTCCTATTAGATACATTTTTCATGCTTTTGTTGCAATAATTATGGACATCAGACAAGAGTACTTTAAGAAATAGAGAATACTACCCATTAATGTGTAGTTACTAAAATATTGTTACGTGCTGGGTTCGACGGATAAGAATATAAACAATATTACCGACTAAAACACTTTATATTCAAACACACAATTAAATTTAAAACACAACAAACACTATACCACACTTTTTCACTGTACTGCTTCAAACTCCGTAGTATTTCCGCTTCCGTTCGCTTCGATGAACACTTGATCGCTTACGATTGTAAACTGACTCGGCGGTGCGCGTGCGCCCCATTTATACGCGGGTAAAGCGCTTCTAGAGCTTTCCAGCAACGCGTACTCGGCATGTAAACAGCACGATGATTCGAGAAAGTACCAGCATTCTCTCTAAGATTCTCGTACCGTACTACGCAGTTCCGTAAGATGTCAATAGATGGCGGTGTAAATTATTAGACGGAACTGCCGAGTCTTTCCCACAATGCCGAGAGATGTCACTGGGCGTAACACTGCCCCCCTCTTAGACATGTTCGTCCCGAACATTGTTGGATCCGTAGTAGCGTACCAATCGATCCACATGAACGATCTTTGGTGTACCTCGTGGTCCTTTCTGGATCCGGTAGGTGACGTCATTCATCTTAGTGACTATGCGATAGGGTCCATCCCATTTTGCCTGCAACTTAGGAGATTTTCCTTTGCTGCGTACCGGATTATGTAACCACACCAGCGATCCTTCCTCGAAGCCTTTATTGTTCGCCTTCCGGTCGTAACGGGTCTTCATCCTCTCAGACATCTGCTGACCGGTCTGTCTGATGTGCTGGTGTACATCATTCATCCTGCTGCCAGTGCGTGGTCCCTTCATGGCAGAACAACTCGTGCATTTACGGCACCATTCCTCAACGTCTTTTCGACAATGGGTCCAATAAAATCGTTCCCGGATCTTAATCAGAGTTCTCTTAACTCCCGGGTGGCCTCCTGAACTCCCATTATGACAGAGTTGTAAAACTTCCGGTACCTTGAGCTTTGGCACGACCATTTGCAGGTGACACTTGTCACCTCGGGCATTCTCCCATTTCCGGCACAGAACTCCATCTTGGATAACCAAGCTTTCCCACTGTGCCCAATAACTCTTGGTGGTAGGGCTCAATGCCGCAACTTCACTCCAGTGAGGTCTCGAAGCACCTGTTTTCTTCCATTCGAGAATGGGTCTTATGTCTATGTCCTCTCGTTGTGTTCTCTGCATAATTTCCTTCCAGTCTTCGCTAAGATCCGTCCTCAACATCCTCACTAGTACTTCCTGCTTGGCCTCTTTCTTGGCGCAGTGCTTACACTAGTCGGGACACGGTCTACGTGACAGGGCATCCGCATTACCATGTGACTTGCCACTGTGATGCTGTATTACGAAGTCCTGTAGTTGTTGCCTGGCACGCAAATCAGGTGTTCCTCCTACCGGCGACTGGTTACTGCTGCGTGGACTCCTTCGCTTCGGGCAGCTCAACCTGATGTGGCCTCTCTCGCCGCAGCTATAGCACCGGGGTGAGGTCAACACTTCCCTAGTACGGTGAGCTCGATCGTCCCGTCGCACTGCTTCCACCTCCAGAGTGTGGGCCGGGGCATCCTTTAAGTTTTTGCTGCGTAGATTCCTTCGCTTCGGGCAGCTCAACCTGATGTGGCCTCTCTCGCCGCAGCTATAGCACCGGGGTGAGGTCAACACTTCCCTGGTACGGTGAGCTCGATCGTCTCGTCGCACTGCTTCCACCTCCAGAGCGTGGGCTAGGGCGTCCTTGAGGTTTTTGAAATGTCCGAGTCTCACTGCGGCCCTAACCTCCAGGTCTCGGATCCCGTCGGTGAAAGCTTGAACGAGGTTTCCGTCAATGAGCACAGCTGAGGACTGGTACGCCTTTCGAACCAGCTTCTCCACCTCCAGGGCCCACTGCTGCAGGGTTTCACCAACACGTTGTGATCGGTCTTTCAGCTGGGCGCGAAACACATGTTCCAGGTGTGCGTCACCATATCTCGCCTCTAATGCCTCCAACAGCTTCTCGTACGTGATGTCTTGACCAAGCGCCTCTAACACGGTCAAGGCCTGGTCACGAAGCCCCAAGGTGAGAGCAGTCAGAGCCTGTTCTTGCGTCCACCCGTTCGATTTCATGACGGCCTCGAACTGTATCTTATAGGCTGACCATGACGATGATCCGTCGAATGGTGGGACATTAAAGCCTCGTGGTGAAGACGCCACAACCGCAGGTGCCACGATCCCATCGCCAGCCTTGAGCCCACGTATCGTTTTCTCCACCTCGGCGATGCGACTTTCGTGGCGTTGGACTTGCTCTTTCACCTCCTTCACCTCCTTGCCAACCGTTGCGCTGAGGTCTTTTAACATCATCAGCTGCTCCTCCTGGCGGCGCATACCCTCCTCCTTATCGCGTTGCAGCTGTTCCTCAAGGCGGCGTGCCTGCTCCTCCTGGCGGCGTGCCTGCTCCTCCTGGCGGCGGATGCCCTCTTCCTTATCGCGTTGCAGCTGTTCCTCGAGGCGGCGTGCCTGCTCCTCCTGGCGGCGTGCCTGCTCCTCCTGGCGGCGTGCCTGCTCCTCCTGGCGGCGTGCCTGCTCCTCCTGGCGGCGTGCCTGCTCCTGCATAAACGCCATCAGAGTCGCGAGGTCGGGGTTCACCGGCGAGTGAGCTACACTAGATAGTTCCGCTGCAGCCGCGGAGTCACGTGATTCACCTGACGTCGGCGAGGGGGCGTCTCCAAAGCGCCTCTGGTCCACATCTTGCTGGCGCTGGTTCCTGGTACGCACCCCTTCCACTTCCTCCTTCGGTAGTACTGGCATATTCTTACCTTACTTCTGACACCAATTGTTACGTGCTGGGTTCGACGGATAAGAATATAAACAATATTACCGACTAAAACACTTTATATTCAAACACACAATTAAATTTAAAACACAACAAACACTATACCACACTTTTTCACTGTACTGCTTCAAACTCCGTAGTATTTCCGCTTCCGTTCGCTTCGATGAACACTTGATCGCTTACGATTGTAAACTGACTCGGCGGTGCGCGTGCGCCCCATTTATACGCGGGTAAAGCGCTTCTAGAGCTTTCCAGCAACGCGTACTCGGCATGTAAACAGCACGATGATTCGAGAAAGTACCAGCATTCTCTCTAAGATTCTCGTACCGTACTACGCAGTTCCGTAAGATGTCAATAGATGGCGGTGTAAATTATTAGACGGAACTGCCGAGTCTTTCCCACAATGCCGAGAGATGTCACTGGGCGTAACAATATCTATTACTATAAATATAATAATTCTAATTTAATAAAGTAAGACAAAAGCATTAGTTAAGTACAGTAATACACCGAACTTATGCGACAGGTGGACTGACCGACGACTAAGCGAATTCGCTTAAGTCGGGGTACAGTTTAGCATTATAAATACATATTGGATTTTACAAATATAGAAACCGCCATCTACCGTTATTGTGATGTAGAAGGCTTCATAAACTCTAAGGTAAATTAGTTTGACGACTCAAAGACTCTTTCTACCGCAATATTCCCTCAATTCTTGAACAATAGTGTAGTGACAGCAAGTCTAAAATCGATATTTGAGAGTTGTGCGATGATCAAACAAAAGACGAATCGATGAGATTTGAAAATCGCGTAACTCCGAGTTCACGTATGTCGGCATAGCTTAAGTCGAGGTATCACTGAACTACGGTAATTTTAGATTATGTCATAAATCTTATATTTTATTGGTAGTTGATGGGCATGTTCTATGACTTCATATCGCTCAAAATATTACTTGGGCAAAGTAATAAATTGTAAGCTATTCAGCAAGTCCTAAACACCAAAGTCTTGGGTGCTTTATTCAACTCTCTAAACAAATATTTTGCTTACGAGTAAGATATTTCGCATAAACGGAAACACGAAAATTTTTACAAAGCTGTTTCTGTCTCAGGCAAGGAACGGTACAAGTAAAGCATACGGCTAATTAGATGACTAGTTCTCCAAATCACTTTTTACATTGTGCCTACATTAACTAATACAATTACAGCAATACCTTTCTCGGTATAACATATATCAGTACAATATAAACATTTTTATAATTAAAACAAAATTTAATTTTAAATTCGAATGAAAAATCTACATTAATATATTAATTTTCTTTGTTTATTTATAGATGTCAAAGAGCTGGTATTGAATATTTATGACGCGTTTACAAGACGAGTAGGTAACTCTAAAATCACATCATTACATTGATAAGATTCCAAAACTCGAACATGCACAAGTATATGGGATCCTCACTATTAAAAAAAAATGGCCATGTATGTACTGGTACATGTTAATGCTGTTAGCAAGTTTATTGTAACTTATTTTTAAAAAGAACTTCCCTACGACACGACACCTTCCAGCCAAACTAAATGCTTGTGTTAGAAATTGAATTATTTACTAACGGGGTTTCGCCTTGTATAGGTGACTAACTACTGCTCGCGGCTTAGCTTGCTCAGGGACAGCTCTTCTTTAACTGGACGAAAGGTACCCTATGTCCTTTTGAGTACCACGGACCACGTGTATACGATATTACATGATGCTCAGTCAAGTGTAAAAAACAAACAAACCACATTCGCATTTGTAATATATTAACCATATAGTTACGAACAGGATTTTGCAAAATTCCAAAATTTATATGACACATAAGCGCAGTAAGTGCGACAAGATTTATCATTGGGTAGGAATGGAAAAAGTTAAGAAGTAGGTATATTGTTTGAAAATTGTGTTACCATTAATTGAAGTAAAAGTCTCATTCTCATTATTGTGTTATCTGTAAGTACAAATAACACAATAATGAGAATGAGACTGTAAGTTCTTTAAATAAATGCCATTGCTTGTGATGTCGGCATGTTTGCGGCTCTGGCGTTAAGTACATAATGATAGCATTGTCCTTCCTATTTTACTTTCATCTGAAACAAATAGTATTGTTGTCTACAGGCATGTTGGGTAAAAAATATTATTCAAGGTCTTGACACTCTTTACTAAAATATTTGATAACAAAGGTAATCTTTGTTGTATAGTATATAAGATTATATCTTCGTTCCTTCTTCTTTAGTTTTATAAGAAACGTATTCTCTAAATAAAATTTGAATTCCATAAAATGTGCACGAATTTTAGTCATGGAGATCTGGATATAATTTTAATCGAAATCTGATACCTGGGGGCGTCGTTTCATATTATGCGTGGGTTTCGTAATAAAAGCCATTAAAAATAGATTTCCGATTTAATATTATAAATATGACAAAAGTTATTCTCCTAATTCAAATAAACGTCACATATAAGCATAAATTCCATTTCAGTTCACATTTGATTTTTATTTAGATCGAAACTAAATTGCTATCGCTACATGCAAGGTGGAGCCTCGAACATAACTTATTTTAACGAGAATTAGCTTGCTGTCATGCTTTATTAGTTTATTACATAATGTCAATAACAATTAATTCACAATTATCGCCTGCTCCGTGCCTCGGGGAGCAAGTTAAGCCGTTGGTCCCGACTGCCATGAACATCTATGGCAGTCGTTATTGGGGAAGTCAGTACCCTCTAATATTCTGACACTGGTCTAGCTTTAGGGTATCGTTAGCCTTCGGGTTGCGGAGGTCAGGTAGCAGCCGCTCCGTGTAAAAACTGATATCCAGTCAAATCTGGTTAGACCAGAAAAGCCGACCCCAAGTGACTTGGGAATAATAAAGGCTAAGAGAGAAGAAGTCAATAACAGGCGCCTAAATTGCGATATAGCATCGATGAAATGCTTGCAATGAATTTTCAGTCTTGCAGTGATGGAAGCTACTAATATTAACTGTACTTAATAGTGCCATTTATGACTTACGACATCCGGAGTAAACAGTGAATATATCGCATCATATCATATAGTTCAATAAAAGTTGATAACACATGATAATGAGAGTTATGAAACAGAGAGTGCACCGAAATTCGGTATGGTGGACATTAGTTATTGCGTAGGAACATGGTCAGACAAAAATATTTTCTCAAGCTTTAGTGGTGAAAGTAAACGTCTTGAAAGGGGCACGAAAAGAAAACATATCATCTAACTATACATAGGATTTAATTATAACGGGTTTTTCAACAAGAATTTTGTTTTTCTTGAAACTTTTGTTTAAATGACAGTTTTGACATTTAATTTTTTGACATATCTATAGTAAAAGCTTGGGCAATTGTTACAATGAATTTAATTTCAGACGAAGCCCATTTTCATTTGTCAGGCTACGTTAACAAGAAAAATTGTCGCATTTGGGCTTCTGAAAATCCAAGACAGATTATTGAGAAGCCTTTACATGCTGAACGTGTCACTGTATGGTGCGCTATGTGGTCTGGAGGTGAGATTAGGCCGTGTTTTTTCGAAAATTCGGCTTTAAATGCGGTTACGGTCAATGGATTACGCTATCGAGAGATGTTAACAACTCCATTTTCGCCTATTATTGATGATATGGATATCACTAACATGTGGTTTTAACAAGACGGTGCCACAAGTCACACATCCACCGAAACAATGAGTTTATTGGATAGCATTATACGAAAATACCAGCGCTCTGGTCACGCGAAGCGTCGATGAACCGCTTAGCTAGGTCTCTATAAACAGACCTAGCATTTGGACCCCGTGGCCCCACCGTTTCGACACCAAACCGCTCAAATATGTACTCACCAATAAGGTTTGGATATTTATGCCGTTTGAGCGTCTCCGCTGATGTAGCTAGCAGTAGTATCAGCACAACCCGCTGTGCTAGAAAGATGTGATGGCGCAAGGGTTTCCGTAGTATATTTATATTCTTTGCGCAAGGGTGTAGACACAAGTTGCGTCCGGCACCAAAGGCCTACCCATTTATTAAGACACTATTCACTGAGAAATCTACCTTATAAAAACATTTCTCTAATAACCAATCATTAAGTTCTTTCTTGAATTTCCCATTTGGCAATTCTCTTATACATTTTGGGATTCTATTATATATTTTAACAGTTATGACATTACAATTTTTGTGATGGCGCTCTGCTCTTCTATGATGCCGCTGTCTGAGGCGGGCGCCCGTACACTGAGCTTCTGAGCCACTGAGCAAGGATCGCGACTGCACTGAAAGGTCTCCGAAGTACTCACGATGCACTGGTCTAGATTGGCCAGCATCCACGGACTGAGAAGCGAGCAATGCAGCCTTCCCAAAGAAGGACAAAGAGAGGACGAGAAGCATCTGCATCACTTACAAGTTGATTTACCGGTCACGGTTGTTTCGGTAAGTATCTAAACCTAATCGAACGAGAAGTGCGAGGTTGCCTATCACACGTTCGCTAAGAGCTTCTGCTCTGCATAGCAGTTCTAGCGGCGGGTACTGTTCACTCCATTTGACACCGTCAGCCGTGGTCCGTGCCATGCTGACGGGTGTCCCAATGGGATGCCGTGATCTCCTTCTGTGAAGCGGTCTTGCTGTAGAAGGCCACTGAGCTGGATCGCGAATTTGCCGATCCCGTGCGTTCGCAGGCGTAGGCGTCGGCAGCTAGCTGCATGGGCTATCAGAGTGGGCGCCCTGGTTGTCCACCCACAAGCAATCTGGGAAGGCCTCTGACTGTTGTGGCGGAGTTGCCCTGTATGCCGACCTTGGAAAGGTCAAGAGAAGGCAGAAATGTATTACTCGTATGTAAGGGCATTTGCCCACGTAAGCATACTCACTATTACACTGCGTGCATACATGAGAATTCATAGTTAGTAGGTTCTGTACCACGGAGTCGAACAATGTTTTTGTAAACTTAGGACATTTACGTGGTATTGTAACTATTGTGAATGAAAAATATATACTGGTGGACAGTTTATTCTCGTATCATTTCTCATCCTGTAACGGTAGAACCTACTCCACACGTGCATTGAGCTGCATTGGCATTGTGTTATGTTGTACATAATAATTAGGAGCGTCTCCCTGATACAGCTCGAAACTCCGTGAGAATTTCTTGTAAGAAAAGTCCAATAACACTTTACCCAATCAGGGAATCAAACCCAAGACCACACATACACAGCATATGCATTCAGTGCTGATGCAACACTGAGGCAGTCAATAAATATTCAACTTGTATATTATATAGGGTTATAAAAGGCAAAATAACATGCAGCAATACTTTGAATATTAATTTATTGTAGTCAAAACAAGTACATAATTCTACATAATTACTTTTTAATACCTATAATTATTAATAATGCAAAATAGACAACTTGTTAATAAGTAACATAATATGGTGCTTCTTATATCTATGGAATGTATTAAAATAATTAATTAGTTCTTAATTGATAGTCTCCATTCTGTGTGATGTACCGCACCCAAGGAAGAGCCTGGTATCCACTCTTCTCTATAATTCTTAGCGTCGCTGATTTCAACATGAATGGGCCATGGGGAATGACTACCCTCTCACAGAATATCGACGTGAAATAGCAGTATTCCTATTGTTGTGTTTCGTTCGGTGAGTGAGAGTGCTGGAGGCCGAATCACCCTCTTTCCCCCTTCCCGCTCCTTCTCTTTCCCGTTTCCTTTTTCTCTTCTTCCTTTTCTAAAGGGCCGGCAAAGCGAAAGTGATGCCTTTGGTGTTGCAGGCGTTCATAGGCTACGGTGACCACTTACCATCAGGTGGGCTGTACGCTTGTTTGTCACCGAATATCGAACCCGCGACCTCAGGCGCGGCAGTCGGTTACACTAACCACTACGTCATCGTGGTGAGCCCCTAGTCCACCATGTTGGCCCGATGCGACTTCGCAGACTCCACATGTCTTTGGGAACAATTTGGAGAATTCTCAGCCATGCTTGTTACCTTGTAATGTTTTTCTTCAATTTTTAAGTGGGCTAATTTAAATAAATAATATACACGTTAAGGGGACACCGCGAAAATTATCGTTTAGAATAGCTCCGCCCATATCCGCCCCAATGACACCCATTGTGTATCAATCCTTAAATAGCGGTCATAAGGTCTAAAATTGCGATTCGCCCGCAATGATCGAGAACGCTTAGAAATTGTTAAAAAAACTTAAAATATTATTTAAAAATGATTGGTTTTAGTTATGGAAATAATGAGCTAGCAAATCACTAATATTGATGTTACGAATATATTTGAGTAATTCCTAAGCATAATGATAGTGTACCTTCCTTGTAATTTCAAAAATAGTAATTTTTCAGAGGTGTTTTCGAAAATAATTATGATCGAGCCAAAATCACAATATCGTGTTTTTGAGCTAGGAAATTCTAGTTAAAGACATCAATTTACCTATATCAAAATTCTAGATTAATTGGTCTTCTCATAATCCTATACTATTCGATGAAAGTTAGTGCATTTTTTCAGTGTGTCCTCTTAACAAAAAGTTTTAGGTGCACGCCATGGGATCAAACTCAATATTTCTGAGTGACAGTCCATAGGTTACAGCGAAAGTCCAGTTCCTACTATGCTATCGTTGCTATATGTGTATGTTTACCCATAGTGTTTTAATCTAAATTGCTTTAATATTGTCTTATGTTTACGCGAATGTTATACATTGATATTAAAGTGTTAATAAACATTGCAATAACATCTGTATAAAGCAGTTTAATTTCATTTAAATTGCTTTATTGCATAGGTGCAGCAAAAGACATTAAAATAGCATTCTGCCAAGTACTAAATTCAGGTAAACTATATTACAAACCACTGCAAGTAAAAAATACTATTATTGGCAGCTTAGTAATATTTTTATTTACCATATAAATACATACAGTTACTGATATACATACATACCCAAATGCCAAAATAAAACTATTGGTATTTATCTTCTTAGACCTGGTGCCAAAATTCAAGATATAAGTAGTTTTACCTACAGCCGGTTATTTTTTTTTTTCACACACGTTCTTTGAAAGTATATCAAAATTTAATGGTCTGTAGATAAAATTACTTGTTATTGATAGTTGATAAGAACTGGACATTAGTTAATATATTATGAATGCAATCTTACCGGTGTTGCCCTTCTTCTGCTGGCTTGTATGCCTATGGTGGCTATTCAGGGGGCCCATCCGGTAAGTTGGCGAGTCACCGTCTGCCCATAGCATTGATGCTATTAAAGTAATCAGGCAGACGCCGTTTTTCATCCATAGTTACCTATATACCAGGCCATCAAACACTCATACCCATAGCCCATATATTAGTATCTATACTTAGCAATAGTCCTACGCCTGCTGCGCCTAGTGCCGCTGTAGATGTTCCATCCCATCTTTGATTAAAACTCTCGAAGGGCCTCTTTACATTGGATCCATGTCTCCGTGTAAGCCGCCCAAAAGGCCGGGTATTTTCCTGACGTATTAGAGAAATACCCGTGAAAGAGAAACAAATAACAAATTAGTGCCAATAAGTACATATTATACAAGTTCTTATATAAAGTGACAGCTTATCAAAAACTAAATATTGTTGTAAAATAACCTGTTATGTCAGATTTTGCAAAGCGTCCTTTAAATTACAATTTGCCAATATGGTTATAATATAATATTTAAATAACAATACAAACAAATCAGAAAAATAAACATGCAACTACATATTAGAATTATTACAATTAAAACAATTAAATAGGTATATTAGGCGATATTATCAACAAATTTCAAACACTAAAACAAGAAATAAATGCGAAATTATTTAGTAAAATAGCAAAAATCTAATTAAAGTCTTCAAAAAGCTCTCGGTGTTGTCGTAGGTCCAGGTAAGTTTTTTTTTCTTACAGCTATTTTAGCATAGCCTGTTCATTTTATATTATACATATACGGCTTCGTAAAGAGACAGAACCGCCTGGCAAATGCAGTATTTGTCTTAATAATAGGAAGTTCGAAAACCCGTTTCCTGGTCATGTCCTCGTAGTCAGTAGAGGTAAGAACTAACTTATGAGTTAAAAGTGTTATTATTTGTAAAAAGCTTTCTTACACTCGTAGGAAAACAAGGAAAGGGGAAAGGCTTTCTCAGCATAGTTTTCAGAACAGCGCGCTGGGCTATTTCCAGAATTATTAAATGGGATTATATTTATTTCTATTAACTCATCAATTAGCCGGCAACCAGACAATGAAAAGGATGTTGTGACTGGTACGTAGTAAAATAAATTATCGCGGTCAAACAAAACAACAAGATTCTCTTTCAGTTTTATATTAGTATAGATATTAAGCTAGGTTCATATTGTTATGTCGCGGTGTGTCGTGATGCGGCAGACGGCTATCGATTTCGTTATTTTATTACGGCTAGATTCACATCAACGTGTTGCATTGTGTTCGACGTTCTATCGTTCGACGCCCGGTCGCGCGGGACTTGGGGATGGATTTGTCGTGCCTGTCAGCATCATACTGCCACTGATGTGAATATAGCAGTAGGTACGACGCGTTAACGCGATGGAAGCAGTTCTCTACCGTGCATTTACAAAATGTCCGATGAACTAATTTGGGTTAGTACCTACGGCAATTTAAAGTTCTTTATGGCACTGAATGTAAATATTATAAGGATCAAGGTATCAGGAATGCTATTTGGAAAGAAATAGCAAAAATCTTTAAGAATTTATAATATCGTTTTTTAACGACTTCTTGCCCAACTGTATTTTAGTAAATTTGTAATATCGATGGAATCTTTCGTCATCACTTTCTAATTCCGGAACAAGATAGTAAAATGCGCTTCTAGTATCGCTTAATCTGTAGACAGATGAATCCAATATCTCCTCTCTTCTCTTTTTCTTTTTTACGAAGCGTCACCATTACAAGAAATTGAAAATATCAAAATCAGTGTCATCCTCAGATGATTCTAAGGAACAATAATTACACGGGTTCACACCAACAACAACAAGCTATTAATCAGAAAATGCACAACTTTCCAATAAACTTTCCAACAATATTTCGACTATTTTATACTTTCATAGAATGATTCTACACTCATAAAATTACAAAATATTCTACAAAGAAAGTGGTCCCGCTATTTTGATATCAAAATGGCGGGACCACTATAAAATTAATGAAAACACATGGCGTGATCTTAAACTGAACGCATCAAATTTTAATACGATATAGTATGACTACGTTTTAATCGTTATTATAAAAGTATAAATGTAATTTCAATAAAAAAAAAGTTTATTATATTTATATCACAAAAGCGCCTGAATAAAAAGTATTATTCTAAGTCAAATATCATTTTATGGCTCTTACAATTTATTTAGGCGTTTAGTTTGTTCCAGTATCCTTTGGGGAGGCTATTTATTGAAATTGGAATTATAAAAGTATAATAACTATTCAAACGCAGTCGTACTATATCGTATTATAATTTGATGCATTTAGTTTAAGATCACACCATGTGTTTTTCATTAACTGAATAGTGGTCCCGCCATTTTGATGTCAAAATAGCGGGACCACTTCCTTTGTAGAATATTTTGAAATTATATGAATGTAGAATTTTCTATAAACGTATAAAATAGTAGAAATACTGTATTAAATCCTATTCACATGATATTCAAAAAACCTGGCGTGGTCCCGCCATCTTGAAGTTCATGAATAATCAGCGCCACAAGTGCCACAACAGATAGCGCTATGCTCTATTAGTATTCTATTCTACGGCAACCGTTATTTGCTATCTCATCTAGACAGTACGAAACGGAAAGACATAAACTATTTAAAATAGTATCCACATATCTAACTATTTATATTTAACTTTAGAGAAGCTTATCATTGTGTGTAAACGTCAGAGCAAAAACGGCGCGCAATCGCTAAACGGGCAGCTATCGCTAGTTATAAGTATGTCATACACGTGCAAGGAAAATTACGTGGCACCCGTCGTATACTATGATGCGTTGCTATGCTATATTAGAGGAAGCTATGTAGTTTCTTACGGCGGCGCTCGAAGCTTAAGCTGTCGCCGCGCCCCGCTGCCGCCATGATGACGCATCACTTATACCGACTGGACTATGACCATCTAAAATAATTTATCTGAGATTATTGACACTTAAGTCATATGAAATAAAACCGCAAGGTCAGAAAGGGGAGAGTGACTAAAAATCTATTACGATGTCTACAACACAATTAAAAAGTAGTATTTCATAATTTCATAGGTACAGTTATAGGTTGGTGCCCAACTGCAATACATCTGTTGTATTATTTAAAAATTATTCGATTTGGTATAAACTTAATTAATTTATACCATTTTCTGTTGAAATTAATTATATGGGTCTCAAAATTTGACTACATTTAACATACATAATTTAAAAATAAATACTTGATAGTTACATAATAAATATATTTATTAAACCAACAGTGTTAAGAGCTCAGAGATGATACAATACAACACAAGGTGTTGATGATATTTTGTCGGTGAGTGATCGTCCGTCGTATACAACGTCATAGAGACGTACTAGTTAGAATAGGTAGTGCAATGTTTGGACGGGCCGACCCCATCCCATCCGTGGTGTTGAGAAGCGACACCTCACACCAGTCCACCATCGAACGCCGCGCACGCCGCCTGTATCGAACGATCACCACCACGGCCACGTGCCCTCCACCAAGCTATTTGTCGGTTGTCGGACGTGAATTTGAGTAGATTAGCTTCGCGTGAAAATCCTCAAGGCCTTACATTATTTGTGTTAAAACCAAACAGTGTGTCTAAGAAACAGTTTGCTTGGATTCCTTTTTCTTCTACAAGTGAATGTAAACAGACGCAGAGGCGACGCTTTTCAGGTAGTGTGTCAAGGACATTATGTGTACATCATGATGTCTGATTGTTGTGCCTCTATTTTGCTATTTATTTATTGATTTAGTTATACTACCTAGTACATATGTTCTTAACCTCTCAGAAGCATGTTTGTTTATGTTTTGATTACTTAGTAACCCTACCTACTTACTTGATCTTGTCAAAATGTACTGTGTAGACATTTATAATGTATTTTGGATTGTGACATACGTACCTATGTATTTTGAACAACATTGCTATAACACTAATTATAAAAATAATAACATGTGCAAGTTTACAAGTATATTTGAACGTGTTTAAGGGCATGACGCCTTCGCGTCGCCTACGTTTGAATTAACGCACAAAACAGTATTTGATAAGCTTTCTCTTTTTCGTAAACACAGAGACTCTGACGGGTCAGTGAGTATGCGTCGCTAGGCCGGCGCCGGCCGGCGGATATAGATACAGCTACAAATTACAGTGATCTTCTTTAGTTGAGTAACGTTATAATACGAATAAAATCGTTTTATAAAATTATTATGTAAACACGCCTCTTAAATTATTGAAGTTCTACTACTTTCATGTGTTATGTTTATAGACTTCTATTTTTGGCGGTATGTTAGTAAGTGTGGTAGGTAGGCCGTAGTTATCTATTTACTGAGTACCTTATTTATGTTTGTACAACAATCAAAATTACATTTTCGATTTAGACAAATACTTTCTAGAAGATACGTGCTAGAATTAATCGGAAATAATGTTCAAATATAGTTGCGTCAACCTCAAACCGTTTAATTAATTATGGAATCGAAACTGACTTCATGTAAAACATAATTATTTATTTTCTGCTATTATTAGGTATATTTTTTACTATTATCTGTTAATTGTTAGGATGCCAGACATACGTAAAAACTAATTGTACCCTGGAGTACCTACTGGTGCGACTCAATAGGTTAAGGATTGTTATGAATTATGATTAAGTAATTAGGGAAATACGGAAATATAAGTCCAACATAAATGTTACTTTTACGAAAAAGGATTAAGTACAGGTACCTTACTACCTCTTAAATATAATTACGAGAGACTTTGTATATTTATGGCAAGCTAATTATTATGTTCAAAAGGTTTAAAAATAATTCTATAGGTAGGCTTCGTTACAGTTAAAAAGCAACTAACTTCACTAGAGGCTACCATATTATAACGTAGATACGAACCTTCATGTCCTTATATTTGTATAATTAGGTATTTGCCAATTTGGTCCAAGCAAAATGCGGTCTATGTTGATTCATCATTCGTATTGGCAAATTGAAAGCAGAATCTATAGTGTACAATTAATATAGGTACCTACATTATGTAGTTACTACCTAAAATTAAATAATTGTTATTATATTATATTGGTACAATAGCTATTAATATTCCCTAAGCGTATAATATATAGTATATTATGCCGAAGTATCGGTTATTTAAAATCACACGACTTTTTGTTTTTACGCGAATGTCAGAGTGGCTTCCACATCCATATGTGAAAGAATAAAACACTCCAGTCGTTAGATTCACCCAAACGTTTATTCTCCAAACAATTTTATTAGTTTCACTAAACTACTCCAAAACGATCCTTACCATACTAGCTCACGAATGAGAATGACCTTTTGCAAGTCAACATCATTCTTTTATTCTATTTGCCGGAAATGCGTTTTATTTCACGATTCGAATTATTATCCTTTTATTGACTTACAAAATGTCAGCCTCGTAACATATTGAACTGCTAAATTGTAAATAATACATTATAATTTATTTCGAAAATAATAGTTTTTATACAGTAAATATTTTACACAAAACAGCATGAAATAGATTTAAAACATTACAACATTAGAATAATTATGTAGTCATAATCACAACTAAATGCAGTAACCTAATTTTGATCAAATTAATTATAAATAAATACAAAAATCATTACATTCGGCCGTCCGACTACGTGCAGTCTCCTGATGCACGTATCAAATTATCAAAAACGGATCAAACCATCTCTAATCAAATCACGTAAATACAATAATAATCATTACATTCGGCTTTTATTTAGATGATTGGAATTCTGAAGACTCAACGTCGCTCTTATTATCTTCACTATTAGATGAACTATTACTATCGGACATCGGGTTATTATCAACATTCGTGTCAGATGCATTAATATTAATCCATGGTCGAATACGGTCTACTGCTACTACACTATCAAATTTGTTCTTACGCTTACTGAAACCCGGTATTTCAACTATTTTGTACCTATCGTTGCCTAACACTTCCGCTATTTTGAACGGTCCTATAAATTTTGACATAAGTTTAGTGCTATTGCCTTTATTATGATAATTAGTCCTGGTTATTTTAATCAAGTCACCCTTCCTATAACGTGGCGCCGGGACTCTATCTTGGTCATAGTTTTGTTTTTGTTTACGTTGACTTGATTCAATATTTGCAGCTACGGTGTTCCTAACGTCTGATATTTCCGGATTTTTGTCGGTGTTAATTTCTAATTTGTTACTCAAACTATCTCTCATCCTAATTCCGAATAATGCCTCAGCAGCTGTTTTTTGAGTGGTGGAGTTAGTGGCGTTATTTACTCCCCACTGAATTTTGCCTATGTACATGTCCCAGTTCCGCTCATCACCATTAGTATTATATTTTGCTAATGCATTTAAAATGGTTTGGTTGTACCTTTCGGCCTGACCATTGGCTCTTGGACATGCAACGGCATTCAGTACGTGTTTGATACCATGGTTCTCACAAAAGTTCTTAAAGGTTGTCGAAGTAAAAGAAGTACCTCGGTCTGATATTATTCGCGATGGTAACCCAAAATCGTAAAAAATATTTAATAGTATTTTAATTGTAGTTTTACTTTTTAACTAATAAAATGGGGCTCGCATAGCTAGAATTTGTTTCTTGTATTATGTCGTTTTGTAACAAATCATTTACAATCTCCCTAACTTGACCTCTTTCTGAAAATGATAGCCTATACGGTCGATAAATCACCGGTTTGTCATCTAGTAAATCTATTTTCATTTCCGTGGAATTTATACAACCAATTTCACCTAAATTAAATGCAAAACAATCACGGTAATGAAGCAGGAGCCTATGAAGTCTAAGGAGGGTTTCTTTATTTACTTCAGCTCCAACTTTAATGTCTGATATTAATAGAGGTTGAAATTCTGACATATCTTTAGTCAATCTATAGGTATATTTAACTTTATTCTCAATAAAAGGGATCGCTCTAGCTATGAGATATTTATTTGAAAATGATAAAACTTGGTCTGATAAATTAGTGATAGGTAATAACATTTCTCCGTTAGTTACTTTATAAGCACCACCATGCAAATAGTATTCTTTTCTAGGTTGACTATTACAATAACCCTCAACATATACATCTCCAGAGTAGTCAGGATCAGATATGCTAACACTAACTAAATCTGACCGGGAAATCTCTCTATCATTTACAATACTCAATTTTAAACATTTCATGCTATCGTCTTCGTCGCATACATTAGGGCTTCGATAGAATAATAATTGACTGTGATTCTTAAAAACCGAAACACACGGAAGTTCAGTTACATTTTGACCTAACAATAGGGCCGATTGCATGAATTCGTCGTTTACTACAAGCACCTCTATATTAACCTCGACTTCATCTAACTTTAAATTAA
Source organism: Catocala fraxini (assembly GCA_930367265.1). Lineage (NCBI taxonomy): Eukaryota > Metazoa > Arthropoda > Insecta > Lepidoptera > Erebidae > Catocala > Catocala fraxini. The sequence continues at coordinate 11,319,393 of OV884031.1, forward strand.
TGGCACTTTTATAGATCGGAAAAACCTTGGCATTGCCGAAACCTTTGATTACTGGTAATTCTGAGAATGATTTTGCTAAACCTAGACCTCGAGCATCTGATTCACGTATCAAGCTACACTCACTGCCAAAATCAATAAAAGCAATGAAATTAGAATCGTTCACTATAACATTTTTATAAAACTTATCACTACTATTACTAAATGTAGAAATAGTCATTGTAGTCTTATTATGATTATCAGTCTGTTTGTTATTATTTCGCAATTCTAAAGAATTGAGCTTACAATTGTCATTATTGTGACCTACTCTCTGACATTTTGAGCATTTCACGAGTGGTTTTGGACATTTAAAATATGGATGCCCCTTTGAACGACAATTAAAACAAATAATAGAGCTATCATTCGAAGATGACGCAACGTTAACCGGCCTAGCTGTCACCGAATAGTCACCACGCTTTCGGTTAACATGTACCTGATTATCTAATAAGGGACGTTGAGAATTCAGAAAAATCAACAGATCTTCAGGTTCATTACAAGTTAATGCCTGAGCACTATTCCTAACAGATTTATCAAGTATCCCATAAATTATACAGTCCATAGCCTTTTTACCTCGTATTTCACACCTATTTACTAATGTTAACTTATCATAAAAATATTCGCGAAAATTTTCATTATTTCGTGTAGTGCGTGCCAACATTTCTTCGAGAAGCCGACCATAATTCTGTTCATTAGGAAATGCTCTCTTTAATTTTATCTGCCAATCTGACCAGCTAAAAACTACGCTAGGCAGAGCTTCGAACCATCGTTTTGCTAAGCCAGAAAGTTTTTGTAGCACAAAGTGAATGGTTTGTTTCTCGTCCCATTCGTAAATGAAGGCGCATTCATTAACTTTCCTAATCCAACTATTGATACTTTGGGATTTACTCGACGGGTCGAATTCCGGTATGACATTATTAAAATGATTATTGTAATGGTTAGGTGCCTTGGTTTTATGTTCTTGTAAAGAATTGAATATTTCCAGTACCTCCTTAGTTGACCAGCTGGCCGACTCCTTACGTGGTTCCTTATCCATACGCCTTGATATTGTTTTCGACCTCATGGTTGTCGTACTGCTAGAAGAGGACGAACTAGAAGAGGATGAACTAGACGAGCGCTTACGTTTTCTTGATTGTTTCTTGCTACGTCTAATCTCCGGTTCTGCTCTCAGGGAGATTCGTATCTTCTTTCTAGTTTTATCCTCGCGACAGGGAGGTTCACCATCAGGAGTCATCGCGTCGTCCGAATTCATGGCCTCAAAAATCAAAATGAAATATCATCAGGATTGAATCGATATTATCATGCTTAGATGATAAAACATCGTAAAAGTCAGTAAAAGACCATAGTATCACGGCCTATTAGACAATCTAATTATCCTCTAATATTTCAACTTCAAAAATTTACATAATATGATCACTGATCATTTTAATGATGTACACTATTTAATTTGAATGCACTTGGCTCACTAACGAGACACCTAATCTCTGCTAGTCGACACACATTCATGGTATATGTATGAGGCGAACCTAACCTCATTTTAATTAAAGCATATTTAGCTAATTCGTGAGGCACACATAACCTCTGCTAAAAAGCAAAGGCACACAAATTTAAAAAAAGGCATATTAATCAAACTATATTTGGCTAAAGCATGAGGCACACATAACCTCTCCTAATAGCACGAGGCACACATAACCTCTCCTAAAAGCACGAGGCACACATAACCTCTCCTAAAAGCACGAGGCACACATAACCTCTCCTAAAAGCACGAGGCACACATAACCTCTCCTAAAAGCACGAGGTACACATAACCTCTCTCTCCTAAAAGCACGAGGCACACATAACCTCTCCTAAAAGCACGAGGCACACATAACCTCTCCTAAAAGCACGAGGCACACATAACCTCCTCAAGTCAAGTGGTTATAGCCTCCAAATCAAATAGCAATAACCTCCAAATTAAATGGCAATAGCCTCCAGTCGCGTAGCTTTATAAACCAGCAGCGCTTGTTTAATATGTGCTTAATACTACAAAAGCCTTGGCCAGGCTTTTACCCATCAATCTACTTAATAACACTACATCCCGGCCAAACACTGCTGAAGAGTCGCCTCAACCAAATATCCGACAGGAATATAATGCATTTTGAAAGATAACGCATGATAGGGATATCCCAATCACGCGTCCAAATCACTCCGACTAGGTAAGCGTAAGCGTTCTATACCTAAGCAAACAACGGCACTATGCTCCAGCAAAAATACTGACGAAGAGTAGCCTCGTCCAAGTATTCCAAGCAAGAGCACAATGCACTCTTAAAACTAAAAAAAATTCACTATCAGAGAGTACCCTGACCAAACGTACTTCAGATCTTCAAAAAACAAAAAAAAAATCAGATTATGTTATTTTATCATCTAAGCGCTGCTAGTTTACAATACACATTGCAATTCTTTACTAAAGAATTATAATGTAGGTACATATGCAATGAAATAAATTATTTACACTTGTGCATGTAAAGTTTTCAACCAATAGGCAGGCGGACCCCTGGTTTGTCGGCATGGTTGCCTCCAGAAAGTAAACCTTACTCATTAGCTGAATATGTAGGATACACTGAGGGTATTCCCCAACAGCACTCCAGTTAAAGAGTTACCAAGTGTATTTCAAGGTAACCGTTCAGTTTTAACACTCGAAAATACACTAAGTTGTGATGATTCCTATGGGAATCGCGTATAGTGTCATTGTGTGCAATTATGTGGGTAGTTTATTAAATTTGTATTGTGTATTGTAAAGTGTACTGTACAAGTCGACACATCATGATGGCGAATGACAATAGGTTATACCAAAGTATTTTATACTTATCAGTTCGTTCACAGTTAAACAATCGAAATAAGTATCCGCTAATTGAACTTTTAAGAACAAGAAATTAATAACGCCATTACAAAAGATGATTATTGAAAATGTATGCGTGTACTTACTTATCCCACTTCTGAAATGTGAAAGAATAAAACACTCCAGTCGTTAGATTCACCCAAACGTTTATTCTCCAAACAATTTTATTAGTTTCACTAAACTACTCCAAAACGATCCTTACCATACTAGCTCACGAATGAGAATGACCTTTTGCAAGTCAACATCATTCTTTTATTCTATTTGCCGGAAATGCGTTTTATTTCACGATTCGAATTATTATCCTTTTATTGACTTACAAAATGTCAGCCTCGTAACATATTGAACTGCTAAATTGTAAATAATACATTATAATTTATTTCGAAAATAATAGTTTTTATACAGTAAATATTTTACACAAAACAGCATGAAATAGATTTAAAACATTACAACATTAGAATAATTATGTAGTCATAATCACAACTAAATGCAGTAACCTAATTTTGATCAAATTAATTATAAATAAATACAAAAATCATTATACATATATTGCCAGATTTGGTTTTAGGTCCTGAGTCATAAAGATCAAGGTTTTTGTCGTCTTCCGCGCTCAGTGTCAGACTCCCAGATGTTACTGAGAATTTCTTGACAGCACGACCCAATTTATCTGACTTATATGCAGCTGCTGCAGTCGCAGTCACCACCGCTGCGCTATCGAGGCTTTATATATATATATCAGTTAAAGCTTTAGTGTTATACAGGATGTCCGGTAATTAATAGATAACCTTGAAATGTCTTATTGTAGAAATGACGGCAGTTCAGAAAAAAAAGTGCAATAGGTAGCTGGTCATACTATGACTGTCTATATATTAGCATAATTAGTGTTTAATAATAAAACAACAAAAAACCAATGGAATTCATTTATTTATGGTCGTAGTGTACAAGAAAGTTAAAGGGTAAAAAAATTGCTTTAAAAAACGTATCTCAGGTAGTAGTTAGGATAGATTTTTTTTCATATTTTTTTGGACGGTCATCAGTTCTACTATAAACATTTCAAGATTATCCATTAATTACCGGACACCCTGTATATTTAAATACTTAACCTATAAAGAGACAATTCACATGCTAGAAATAAATTTGTATCGCGGGGGACTTTACAAACATTCAAACAAAGAACACAAACTCGGAACAACTATTGGTAGATCACACAAATTTGTGCCTCGTGTAGAATTCGAACCCCAACCATTCGGCGTGCTGTCACTGGCGAGGCGAACACTTAAACCACTACGCCATCCGTGCAGCATATACTATGTATGACTAGCTACTGCTCGCGGCTTTAAAAGTAGGTTAGGCTATGTTAGTACCAGTAGCTTTTTAAGTGAAATCGTTACAAACAAACAGACAAACCAAAAAAATACAATCTTTCCTCTTTATAATATTAGTATAGAAAACAGGTGTGGCATACGAAACATACGTATCGAATATCGGACAAACCATACCTAACACATGTTTAGTGATGTCATCGCTGTCATTCTGTCATATATTAGGACTAGCTGTTGCCCGCGACTTCGTCCGCGTGGATTTTAATTTATTACCCAATACCTACTTTTAAGTTGTTATCTAATTTTAATATATAAAACTACAACTAAAGAAATTAATAAGTCTAACTACACCTATATAGGTGTAGTTAGCTATATATTAAAAAAATACGTATGGTATCGTAGACTTTTTTGTAGATATTGATACGTTCTATAATACTAGAACATTTTTTTGTTCTATCATCAATAGTTTCCGCAGCGCACGCGATGACAGATTTTTTATGACTAATTTTTTCACACCTTGAGTTATATTATTGCATTTTTACTAGGGATCCCTATTTTTTTGAAAATGTAGTATAGCCTATGTCACTCAGTGAAGAGGCAGCTTTCTAATGGTGAAAGAATTTTTGAAATTGGTTCAGTAGTTTTTGTGTGAAAACATTACAAACATACATACAAAAACACAAACGTTTCCTCTTTATAATATTAGTTTAGATATCAATTTTGTTAATGTTGCATAATTATTATCATAAAGGTAGGTGTCGTAAGCGGCTTGGCTTTTAATTTGTAGCTCAGAAGAAAAGAAATAAGATCCGTGCACTGTACTATGTCTGTCTCTCTTTCTTTCGTAGGATAATGTTGTAGTTTTAGTCTTTCTCTCTCATATGCAGCTGGAACAACTGCGTCACTCGTCACTTACCTATTTATCATTGTAAATATAGTGACGTACGTAATAATCCGAATTGAACCTTATCTTTGAAGATATATACAATTATAAACTTTGGAATTTACTACACTAGACAATATTTACAATAAGTCGTAAATAATTGTAGAAGATGCAATGCCATCAGTGCTCTCTAGCGCATAGTTAATTTATTTGCCGAGGTAATAAAGTGGCTATCTTATATTCTATTCTTTTAGATATCTCTGATAAAAACGATCCGTTTAAGTCATCGTCAATTGTATTGTTACCAAAAAAATAATATAATTTACAATATATAAATAACTTATATTGTATTATAGAAATATATACATTATTTAGATGCGTCTAAGCAAAAGCATAAAAAACTATACTTGCATAAATACTTTTTGTAATAAATATTCCTATGTGATTGGAAATGAAATGCCTGTTGATAAAATATCAACAAAAAAAACAAATCTA